>CAWUFW010001947.1:600000-1005000 GCA_963921515.1 Calotriton arnoldi | reverse complement strand
GATTAGTGCAAGTGGTGTTTATGCACATTTGTGTAACAATATATTGTGCCTTTTTCTTCCCCCTAGGTACTGCAGATTCTTAAAATGTCCACTGTACTATTTGACCACAGTGAGCTGGGCAGCTGAGGGAAGGCTGACAGTTGTGCATTCTGTGTGAGCTGAGAAAGGTACTGAGGATTAGTGGAGAATTTCTAAGTAATTGAGGGACTAAGGGCCTTTTACAGCACCAATTCACTGTCTGAGGACAGCAAGGTGCTTTTACGATGTGTGCTGGTTTGAGGCCCTGCTGAAGTGCACTTAAAGAATGGATCTTGAGCGATGGTGGCCACTACGATAAGACTGTGAGAGCTGAGGGTTTGAGAGTTCAATTAAAGGTCTTTGAATCAATTTATAAAGCACTGCAAATCACCTGTGAGGGTCTTGAGGCGCTGGAGATGCTATCTGCTGCATGGTGGTTTGTTCATTCGAACATCCAGGTCTTGAATGTTTTCCTGAATTGCTGGCGTGATGGGGAGGTTCTGAGGTGCAGGGGAAGGTTGTTCCAAGCATTGGCGGATCCGGGGGTGTCTGCGAGGAAAAGGGAAGCAGATCCTAGGTGTCTGGTCGGTTGGTGAAAGGTCAGGTGTTTGTTAATTTATGCTGGTCCATCGTTGTGCAGGGCTTTGTATGTGTGGGTCAGCATCTTGAACTGGCCTCTCTACTGAATCGGCAGCCAGTGTAGTTTTTTTGAGGTGGGGTGTAATGTGGGTCCTTCTGGGGAGGTAGAGAATGAGTCTTGCAGCTGAGTTTTGTGTTGTCTATAGTCTCTTCAGGAGTTGTGCAGTGATTTGTTCGTAGAGTGTGTTCCTGTAGTCCAGCCTGCTGGTGACGAGGACCTGCGTGATGGTCCTTCTGGTGTTGACTGGGAGCCACCTGAAGATCTTGCGGAGCTTGCATATGGTGTGGAACCAGGCGAATGAGACTGCACTTACCTGTTTCTTCATAGATAGCTTGCTGTCCAGGATGATGAACTGGTTGCAGGTGTGGTCTATCGGGGTGGGCTGTGTTCCTCGGGCCACCATGCATTGTTCATGGCGAGGGGAGAGCCTGAGCATTTGTTTGAATCCTTTGTGTCGGGAAATTTACCATTGTGACAGTTTTTTTTACGCAGCCAGGGATAGGCTGGAGCCTGAACAGGGCACATTACTTCCAAATGGTGATGTTCTCTAGGAAGAGCATCAGCTCATTTTACAATACTATTCCTTTTGGGGCCGAATTGGCCTTTGAATATTTAGTCATTATGACGCAGTGAAATCGTTTTAATTTTTTTTCTTTTGCTTAAGTTCAGTCAGACTCCCAGTCTTTCTGCACTAGCTATGGTCTGAGTGATATTTAAATCACTGTAATGGAGTATCAGAGAATATTGAGTTCACCTTGTCATCCGTAAAAGTAAGTCCCATATTTTCTGCTATTTTGTATTTCTTGAGATGTGATTATATGTTTACAGTGAATGAGGAGAGCAATGATGTAGTCTATCCATTCTTAAGTTGTAGGTCTTGTTCATTGTATAAAGATAAATCAGTTCATTTACTTTTCCTTATAGTAAAAAAAAAAACTCGGAGGGATTTATCCTTATTCTTCCACAGCTGTGTGCTGCATATCCAATTCTTGAAAAAAGAGGGAGAAGGAAGTGTCTGTAAGTGACAGTTGTCTTGCCCAAGCAATTGGTATAAACCACAAAACGACCACCCTATGTAGTACGTTTCAGGTCCCTGTTGACATCATTATGTGGTACGAACATTTAGTAAGGAATGGGCCCTGATTGCTTGGAGAGGCAAGCACAGCTGGTTAGTTTTAATAACCAAGGCGGCTGAGCGACTCTGACGCAATACTAATTAAAATACAAACAAGTCAGAGCAATTTAAAAGCTACAGTACAATCTACATTATTTAGGAGACTACTCTAAATAAACACCTGTTTTTGGCAAAGTTCTTCGCAAGTAAGATTGGGGGCGAGACGTGCAATAAAACTGACACATCAGATAAGTGGTTGGTCTTCGGATTCAGAGGGCTGGAGCAATGGAGAGGATCAGAGGGGAGTCGTGGAATCGATAAAGGAACACAAGGGCACTATCCCGATTTCACATACAGTACATATCTCACCACCCCTCATGGATCACAATTTGTTCCTCCCTTCATATACTGGCACCCTACCCACTACATTTTAACCCACGCTCAAAATGACTACAAAACCTATTTACTTTTTAGGGAGAGGCTGAGAAATGGGAAAAGGCAGAAGGAGACAAGAACAGAAGGTAAAATGGGAAGAAACAGTGACTTGGATGAACACCCGAAGCATTACGAGGGTCACAACACCAGGGACAAGCGCTGCAACTTGGTAGTCAACCTCTCAACGAAAGACTTGACAGCCATGCAAATTCAGGTACATAATAAGGGCTTAGGATTTGTACCCACTCCTCCGTTGGTTCAGTTCAGACTAAGATGTGAACTGAGTTTTTTTTTTTGTTGTTTTTTTTTTTTGTAGAATCAGTTTAAAGGCATTCTTCTCTGACAAGCAGCAGGAGATTGACAGCAGCACACGCTTCAGGAAAAAACGTTCAAACAGGCAGTGATAAAGGAAATTGAGGCAATCAACACATTGAACATCCCTGGATATCAGATTGGAAAGATTGGCCCTTGAATCTCTTCTTGCCAATAACCAAATTGTAATAAAACCAGGAGACAAAGGTGATGCAGTGGTTCTCGAAGGTATTCATGACTATAGACGGGGGTGCATATGCCGCCTGGGAAAACAAAGGAGCTAGAGACCACTTGAGGTACACCCTACACCATCTATAAGGCAAGAGGAAGAAGTATATCCGTTGGCGGAAATGATGCTCACATAGGAGGGATACTAAAGATCTCTTCTGCATGATTAAAGATGTCAAATATGATCCAGAGAAAAGCATAATTATGGGATTGGATGTGGAAAACTTGTACACCAGCTTACTGTAGAATAAGGCTTTGAGAGTTATTCAAGAACTGCTCCACTTCACCTTGTAGGAATACAACAACCCTAAACAATCTGCCCTAGAGAGCATACAACTGGAATTGACCAGCAATTTCTTTGAGTACCAGATTTCCCTGTCTTACAGGTACCTGGGACCTCAATGGTGAGTACCTTTGCACGAAGTATCGGATGTCTGTATGTACACTACTTTGAGGAGTCTGTGGTACTGACCTCAGAAAATCTGTATAGGCAGAATATATGGTTATGTTAACGATATATAGATTAGGTCTGAGACTGACGTGAGGAATATGCATTGCAGTTCATGGAATGACTACCATACATATTTTAAATTTACACACTGCATGGACACAGGGAAACATTGACTTTTTTGGACGCAGACATCTTTCATTAGAATGGAGGCCTGAAAACAAAAATGCGCAAAAAAAATAATACGTGGAAAGAATAGCCTATTACAATTTAATAGTTTCCCTCTCTCTCTACGTGAGACTCTACCATTTGTGCAATTCCTAATGCTACGTAGAAATTGCAGCAGTCTGGTGGATTTCAGGATACAGACAATCACTGAGCAAAAGGTTGAAATGCTGGAATTGCATAGAGTATTTTTAAGAAGGACCATGAAGAGGACATGCAACTGTACTGGGAGGCACTCCTCGAGCCTGCAAACCCCCAAGGCCATGACTGACTGCATAGCCTGTGTGGCCACATACAATATAATATCAAATTGAGTGAAGCTAATAAATAGCAATTGCAAGATCCTGAATATAGGAGAGCTCTGGATAGAGAAACCACTTTTTACTCACAAGAGAAGGAAAACTAAAGTATTCTTTGGCACATACGAGAGCCATAAATAGAATGATAATACCACATCCACATTATGGGTCTTACCTAAGATGAGGTGTATCATTTCCCTTGTAGAAACTGCAGCCAGTATGTGCCTTATGACCAAGCCAACTAAACTCCGAATCTAAGTCGTGAAAGTGAATGGCTGCAGATTAGCCACACCCATTGTAATTGGAGCCCTGTTGTATATCTAGTAACTTGACCATGCAACCTCAGATATGTTGGCATGATGACTAGGAAGATGACCCTCCAAATAGCAGCGTACACAAGTAATCTAAGATTAAGGTAGGGCTACTACCAAAATGGCTAGTGACTACATTGACATGACAGGACATAAGGCGGCCACCTTTAACCGAACTAACTTGGAACACCTAGGGAGAAAAGGTCCGGAAGAGGAGATGACCGGATTCTTTTCATTAAGGAGCAAGATGGAGCTACAGACTTTCCACCCATGTCCAGGACCTGAATGATGAAATAGTTTTGACAACCATGGGCATTCGGACATGAAATTACATCTTTTCTTCTTATCTATAGGCCATTACCAGATCGATTGGAAGGTCTGCGTGATCTAGATCAATGGTGCATATTATTATAACACAAAACCTGATACTTCAGCATGGATGTGCAGATTACTACTCCATATATAAGTTCCACTATACATGTATAATACTTAGTCATAGGAGTGTTTTTATGGCAAGATCTTTGTCACACACTACAACTTAACCCTTATTTTCCCAAGAAACTAGGAATAATCCCTGTTGGTAGATTTAGAAACAGTGCACACATATGGTTGTGAAACATCACACTCTAATTGGGCCTTCTGCCTTTAAAAAAATAAATATATATTTATATATTTTTTAAAATTTATAATCACGGGTAGATGGAGAAAATATTGCAGTACAATTAAATCATACAATTTCATCATTGTAAATAAAAGCGATATTATAAATACCCATCCTCAAAGTTGCCCAATTCTTATACATGTTCCTAGATGTGGTCCACATAGTAAACCTAACACAATGTGTACAGCTTCCACCCCCTAAAAAAATACTCCCTGCTCCCCACCCCAATTTTTATGGAACTTCACTATGGTCCCTACTCTTTGGGAGTGTAGCTTTTCCTTATTTTTCACTTGTTTCATCTTATGCTCCCATTAGTCGAAGGCTGGAGCCTCCACCAATCTCCATTTTTGTAGGATCAAAGATTTGGCCTCTAATGATGCGATAAACAATGTATCAATTCGTCAAAAACAGTTAAGTGTAGTGTTAATACCAAACATTGTGGCCAACGAGTTGAGGGCTAGAGATGTCTGCAATTTTCTACTAAGCCACTGAAAGACTTGGGCAGGTGAAACAAACATGTACCAAGTCCCCTGTATGATGTCTACACCTAAAGCACGACCTGGAAATAGACTGGAACATTCTTTGTAAGCGGGATGGGGTATAGTATAGTCGCCACTTACAAAAAAGGTCATACGTTTAACGTTGACCCATCTTATGGCTTTATTTGCCCTCTTATTGTAAGACGTCCATGTATGCACTTCTATTTTACACACTGTAGAGGTCTGACTCTTTTGCAAGGCTAACAGGACAATTTTATCATAGTTGATGAATTATTCGGTACCAATTCTCGCCCTCTTGTCCCACTCGCATAGTATGCCTGTCTAATCAAAGTTGCAAGGGTATCTCCCGAATGTTGCATGTTTAGCATAAAATTGCGAAGCTGAAGAAGAAGAAAAAATGAGGGAAGCTATGGATATCCAATTTTAACTGATCCCATGTCTTCATGACCCCATTTACCAAAAGATCTCTAAACCGACAGATCCTGACTTTTTAATTTTTTTTTTACTAGTTTAATACTCTTGTCATCAAGAGGGAGACTCAATGAGTTACAGTTCCCTATCCAGATTTCGGGGTGTAAAGAAACCGAAATTCTTCCTTCATTTGGGAAAATCTAAACAAGGATTGTGTGGAAGCTTGCTTGAATCTACTGTGATTTGGGAGCTTTGGAATTTTAATAAATGGAATAAGCTGACTACTGCTTTCTAGGAGCATTTGTCTTTAAGATAAAAATTGCCTTTCAGGTCCTGGGGAGTGACTGCCCGAGCACACAAATCCAAAAAAGCAGATTGATATTTTTGGAGCAGCGCAAGAGCCCCGTCCTCCATACGCAGCTGCAGAGTTTCTAGTTTGGTATGGGATTTTTTTCCTTACCAAACTAATTTGTGCAATACCTAGTTGACTTTGTTAAAAAAAAAAAAAAAAAAACTTTGGGGAACTTTAATTTTTACATTTGAAATTATAAAAAGGAAAAGAGGAAGAATCCTCATTTTTTATTAGTGCAATTAGACAACAATAGAGTGGCAGGGACTGCCATTGTCTTATTAAATTCTCAGACTTAGAAAGAGCTGGCGCATACTTTAGCTAGAAAAGCTGCGACAACTCTTAGGAAACAAAAATGCCTGGATAGCTAATTGAGCCTGCCCTGCAAACCTAAGTCTGCATATCGATGGGTAGCACTTTGTCGGAGCAGTTAAACAAAAGTACTTGAGACTTTATATGATTAATTCTGTATTCCCTTCCCCACCCTGATCTGAGAATGTTTTGATCTTTCTGAATGCTCTGGCAATATTTTGTTCTTCCGCCAAGTAAAGAATTATATCGTCTGCAAATAATTTGAGCTTGGGAGCCCATGGCAGCGGTTCCCTAATCTGAGTGTCTTGGCATGGAAGCGAGGCTATTGGTTCAATAAACAGTGCGAACAGCACCGGAGACATGGGGTAAACCTGGCGAGTGCCACGTCTAATTTCAAGTGATCCTGCCGTATGGGAGTTTACTATTGTTTTTGCTTATGCTTTACTATATAGGTTCTGCACGAGTTTCACCAATTTGGGGGGAAAATTGAACCGAAGTAAAATTGCAAATAAAATATCCCACTGGACTAAATCAAAGGCCTTTTCTGCGTCAGTCATAATGAGCGCCGCTTTTGTTTTGTTGTTTGTGAATTAATCGATAGCCTGAATTAAAAAATTGTTATTATTTGCAATGATTCTCCCTGGCAGAAAGCCACATTGATCTATATCCACCACTTCCTGTGCTAGGGAAGATATTCTAGAGGCCATATTTTAGTAAGCAATTTATAGTCCTTATTAAGCAAACTAATAGGCCGATATGATCCCAGTTTGTCAGACGGCTTATCTTTTTTTCAAGAAGCTTACTATAACGTCTTCAGAAAAGGATTTGGGGATCTAGCATCCCCTCCCCCTTCCCCCCAACATCTTTGAAGAAGCGGGAGGTGGCGATGTATATAGCTTTTTAGAGCACCTAATAAATGCTCCATCGATTTCTGCCCTGTCCTCTTCGTAAATTGGCTTAACAGCATTGTTGCATCTTTTTTGACTGACCACAACAAAAATCTCCCAGCATGCTTGCTTTCCTCCTAAAGTTGCTGGAAGCATGTGTTCTGGTTAACTATATTCTGGGAGTCCTAGTGCTTCTTTAAATGTTGCCTAGCTTCTCTCAATCTAGACTCAGTCGTTTGAGAGTAGTGTGTTAGGCGCATTTGAGTTGCTTAGTCTAGATCGCGCTGTAGTGCCATTGTTTTCGCCTTCCTTAGCTTAGATAAGTTGGCTTTAAAGGAGATTACCTTCCCCCTGATGAAGACCTTGAATGACTCCCAAACGGAAAATGTAGATGCTGATCTGATGTTCCTCTCTAGAAATTCCATGACATTGGCTCGCATAATCACAACCCATCCAGCCTCAGTTAAGAGCCCTGTCTAATGCCCACCGGGGTCGCTCGGTCTGATTTAATATTATCCCTAATCTCCATCACTGGGACGGAGTGGTAAGAGAAGAATGTGTTAGTAAGGATAAAAGACTTCCCTCTACCCCACTGATGAGAGATTAGAAAAAAGTCTATCCTTGAGGCTGAGCTAAACCTCTTGGAAAAGCAAGTATACTCCTGTGCCTGCGGATACTAAGCTCTCCGGGGATCGATTAAAGCAAAATCTCGACCCATTCTGGCCTCCAATGTGGGAAGCTCTGAATTTATTTTGGGCTTTATTCTTAAAAGATTAGTCTAATTTTATATTCTGCAAGATATTGAAATCGCCCCCTACTGGGGTGTGGAATTTAATAAAATATCTACTTGTCCATGCGGCAAGTTGCTTCATAAATCTGCTTGTCCTGTAACAAAATCTACTTGTCCCTTTTGTGCCAGGTAGTGCGACGACAAATTATGGCAACAATCTCATTATACAAGAGCTCTGATATAGCCTTTCTGATGATGCCAGGGCTCATACCATACTAGGGTTTGAATACTAGCAATTCCATTATGTTGCCACGTTTCCGCAGATCTACATACTGGGGCTGGAGGTAAGCCATAGTTCCAGGGTTGGAATGCCCTTTTGAGTCTATGCAAACCTACTAGCTTGCTTGTTTTAAAAAAAAAAAAAAAAAAATTCTCATGAGAATGATTTTTATTAAACAGCAACATAGGCATTGAACTGACTACAGGGTAACAACTTCATCATTATTGTAAAGAAAAAGGGAAAGAGATGAAAAGAGAAAAGGAAAGTAGACAAAGACCCAATTTGTGGTCAAATCAATAAAAAATCTGTTATTTTCCATACAATCACATAACATATTAATGCTTCTTTTATACATTTTAGTTTCCCTCCTTCCATCTTTTGAGAGGGGCCCATATGTTTTCCCCTTTTCTTTTGGCTTTTAAGCCCTTTTTTCATATACCCCTTTTCTAAATTATAGGTGGCTAATAACCTACCCAACCATTGTTGGAATCCGGGTGCCAGGGGGTCCAACCAGGCTGATGCAATACAGATTCTTACCACTGCCATTGCTATAAAAAGAAAGGGGCGATGGTCCTCTAAAACGTCATTATTGCTAATACCCAGCAATATATGTTGGGCTGTTAGATTCAATCTTATTTTCAATGATGTATTCATAAATTTTTCAATTTCATCTAGCCAGGTACCTAGTATAGGGCATGTTGCAAACTTATGTGTCAAATCGGCTTCCGTACTACTACAGCGCGGGCATGTAATTCCATCCTGGCCGCCACATTGAGCAATTCTAGCCTGGGTATGATATAGTGAGAACAGTGTTTTGTAGTGTTGAGCCTGTAATCCTGCCGATCGAAGCACCGTCCTCCCCAATTCAAGTGACTCCAAAAATATATTCTGTGCCGTACCTAGCCTCTGTTCCCACTTGGACCCGTGTTTTTCGAGGTCATCCTGAATAAACATGATCAGTTTTGAATATATCTGACTAATTGTGCACCCTTCTTCAGAGCGGACCGCGTCCACAATATCATTATTATTAAAACCCATTGAACCCCCTTTTTTTTGGGTTAGATAGCTCCGGACTTGCAAATACTTAATAAAATCTCTAGTATGTATCCCGAAACTAATTTGTACATCCCTGAATGCTAACACGCCCGATGTATCTAAAAGATCTCCTATTGAACAAATTCCTGCTTCATCCCATCTAGACATGATGTTATCTCGGAAGATCTCTGGCATAGTTGGATTTTTAAAAAGTTGCGTATAGTAGTTCAGCCGACCAAGCCCAACTTTGCGTTTAAAAGATACCCAAATCTAAAAGCTGCATGCAGGGTTTTGAACCTAACTTTTTTATAATAGCTTGGCTCGCTATAATTCAGAAAACAACCCTGTGCGGCCCCGCCTATTAGTAATTCATACACATCCACTGATCCAAGTTGAATCCCCTGCTCTTCTGTTTTCCTTCCCAGCAACACACGCATATATTGAAGAGCGGCCGCCCAATAATATAGTCTTAAATCGGGGACCCCCCATCCTCCCTTCTCCCTTGTTAAAGTCATAAATTTGAGTGCCCTTCTGATCTTACCATGTGACCAAATAAACCTATTGAGCATACTTTCCATTTCTTTAAACCAAGGCTTTCCAAACTCGAGGGGTATGGTCCTAAAGAGATATAGTATCTTGGGAAGAAACGGCATCTTTATTATGTTGCATCTACCTACAATGGTAAGGTGGAGATTATGCCACCTGTCAAAGTCTTTCTTCCCTTATTATTGGAGCTATGTTAGCCTCTACTAATTGCCCCAATTCCGATGTAATTTTTACCCCCGGATATGTAGCCATATTTGTGACCCTTGTATCCCCAAAACCAGACGCACTATTAACAACGATTTGGGTCTTCTGCTGGTTGAGTTGGTACCCTGAGACCATCCCAAATACTGCTGCTTCATTACCTATTTCTTTAAGTGCAATCTGGGGGTCGGGTGTGACGACTGCCAAGTCGTCCGCATAGGCAAGGATTTTCGTCTCCAACTCCTGAAATCTCATTGATTTGATTGTACGATTTCCTTCAATTCTTCGTATCAGAGGATCAATGTATATAGCAAAGAGTAAGGGGGAGCAGGGACACCCCTGTCTGGTTCCCCTCAAAATCGGTATTGGTTCCGTGTATTCCCCATTTACTCTGACGCGAGCCACAGGACTCTTGTATAGACCCATGATTGCGCTAATGAATCCTTTTCTTAACCCATGTCGTTCGAGGGTGCCCCACAGATAATCCCAGGAGACCCTATCAAACGCCTTCTCGGCATCAAGTAAAATGAGTGCCATAGGGTCCCCTGAGACTGCTGCTGCATCAAAGAGTGTTATTACCCTGCGTACATGTTCAGTGGTTCCTCTTCCGGGTGTAAACCCGTGCTGGCATGGATGGATTACATTGCTAATGATGGAACTTAATCGGGTAGCAAATATTTTAGAAAAGATTTTGGAATCACTATTCATTAGAGTGATAGGTCTATATGAACCAGGTTCGTGCGGGGGTTTGCCTTTTTAAAAAAAAAAAAAAAACTATTACCGCCTGGGCTCAGGACTCGGGTATTGACTTCCCACCTTGTGCTTGTCTGAGCGTTTGTATCATGTCCCTTTTTAATAGATGGTAAAAGATTTTATAAAACTCCAGCGGGATCTGATCCGGACCCACCGCCTTACCCGATGGGAGGCTTATCAGGGCACTATATATTTCTTCCTCTGTTACGGCCATTTCCATGAGGTCTATATCTTGGGCGGCAAATTGCTCTATCTGAATATCCTTCAGGTAATCACTAACCGAGTGGTGGGACAACTCAAATTCCTCCTGGTACAATTCACTATAATACTTATGAAATACTTCTTGTATACCAGTGGCTTCTTTGCACATTTTCCCGTCTTTATCCTGTATTTCAACTATCTCCCCCATCACCCTTTTATGTCTCGTCCGAACTGCCAACATGCGTCCTACTTGCTCGCTGAGTTCGTAGCACCCCTCACGCCATGCAAGATATTTTTCAGCTGCCTTAGTCGAAGAGATTTCACAGATCTCAGCTTTTGTAACCGCGATTTTATGCGTCCAACAATCTATTGGTGCACCTTGTGCTATTGCCCTAATCAATTCTTCTTCTAAAGCAGCCATTGCTTCATACAGTATATTAACTCGCCCCGTTTCATTTTTCCTCCTTCTAGCACTGTAGCTAAGTGTCTCACCTCTGACTCCAGCCTTGAATGCGTCCCAAACCACCCCACTACTGGCACTATCCCTATTTATTTCCAAAAAACCCTCAATCCAGGTATTCATATGTGCTATATAGTCTGGGTCTTTTAGCAAACCTCTTTCAAATGTCCAAGGTGGTTTTTTCCTCTCTGCCCCCCTAAAATTAACGGTTAATACTAGAGGATTATGGTCTGAAAACACTCTGCGGTGCTTTTCTATATCACAATCACTGGCCAAATGGGACGTAGTAAAAAAATAATTAAGTCGTGCTACAAGTTTGTGCGGTGCAGAGTAGTACGTGCTCCCAGGATCCAGAGCTTTGGTCAAAGCCCAAATGTCTGTCAGGCCATTATCTTGAACCAGTGACAGCAAAGCCCTGCAGACCTTATTTTTACGGCCTGTATATTTGGTGGTGCCCCCATCCCATCTAATGCCCAAACCATTAATATTTAAGTCCCCGCATAATATAACCGGTATTCCTCGTGAGGCCAACTCTTTGAGTTCACCTCCAGCAGGACATCTGGGTCATCCCCCGTAGATCCGTACACTGAACAGAGGGTAAAACTAGACTCACGGCAGCAGCCTTCTACCATCACCCATCGTCCAAATTTGTCGGTTTGGCAATTTCTCCATTTTAAATCACTCCTCCGTGCCAATATAGCAACCCCTTTAGTCCTATACCCCTGCAATGTATTCACAACTAAATTATACCCCAACTGCTCCATTAGTTTAGCCCTGGAACCCTCAATGTGTGTCTCTTGTAAACACAAAATATCGGCCCTTAATCTTTTCAGTTCGATTGCAATCCTTTGCCTTTTATTTGGATCATTCAGACCACATACATTAATTGATGCTATTCGTAATTTCAACATGTGGCATTTAAAAAAGCATTCCCTAATTTTGTATTTCCCCAGAGTTGCCATATATTCCCTTTGTTTCATTCCTATGCTGTTTACAGCTAGATTGTATCCCCTACTTTTCACATGATCCTCATGAACCGATTTTCCCCTCCCCTTTTTCTCTCCCCCCTCTCCCAAAACCACCCCCCCAAGCCCTCCCTCCCCCTCCTCTCACTCCATCCTACCACCCACCCCCCATCCCACAACATTGAGCAAATGGGTCTCAATGAGATCCATGTGATGCCTGTTAGGCCACCTGAAGTGCCCCAGTGTCCAATCCCCCGCCCCTATGAATTAAACCAATACCAAGTAATGTACCGTCCCACATTTTTCTACTCTTTTTCAACTGTTTTTCTACCAGTGAATATTTCATCCTTCCCACGTATCATTTAATATAATACCCGCATTTGTGCCCTCATCATCCAGTCTCCAAATGTGATGCCACCTCACTCTATCTTTCTGTTGTCCCAGTAGCGCCCTGTCCTCTTATCTCCTGTAGTTCCTTCAGGTACTCCTGAGCCTTGATTTCTGATGAAAACACCCGCATTTTTCCTCTGTATATGATTTTAAGGCGTGCAGGGCTCAATAGATAGGCTTCGGCGCCAAGTACCTGGAAAGGAGAGATTAGTTGACGTAACCTCCACCGCCTTTCCACCGTAGTGTGACAGAAGTCTGGGCGCGTGAAAAAAGTGTGACCATTATGGGATCGTTTTGCATCCGGTCTCGCCTTATCTGAGATAGACTGCCGAAGGAGAAAGTTCCCCAAAAAAACTAGGATCGCTCTGGGCCGTTCCAATTGCCCCACTGTAGTGTTTTTTCTCACGGTCAATGGGAAGCGGTGAGCCCGCTGAATCTCTGTGTCCCAGTTCCAACTTGATAGCTCAGGGAAGGCTCCTTTCATAAGATCTACCATAAAAGTTCTTGCATCGCTGCCTTCACTATTTTCCGCAATCCCTAGGAATCGTAAATTGTTTCTCTTGCAACTCCTTATGTTCCTGCATTTTTCCCAGCTCGCCCTCGAGGGTCGCTGTTCTTTCCTCGACCTGTGACACCCTTTCTTGCATGTCCGAGCACATTTTGCTCACCTTCTGGAGGGAGCCCTGTAATTTCTTTGTAGCCTGATGTGCTCTGCGATTCTCTTGGCGAGCTTCCTCTTGCATTTGCTTGAGGGTAGCATAAATTAACTCCATCGAGGGCACAGCATTCGGGGTAGGAAAGGCGCTAGATACAATTTGAGTCTTATCAAGTGAGCCTTCACTATGAATCTGACTTGTAGCAGAATAGTCCCATTTTAGCTTATGAGTAGTTTCACCATTACTATCCGATCGCTGACTTTTTCCCCTAGCTTTCGATCTGCGTTTTAGGGTAGCTGCTCTATCCCGGTTTTTGTTAATTGAGGAATCATCAGACCCTGATTCTTCCTCAGTAAGCCCAGGAGATGACATTGAGAGCTCAGACTCATCTGTGAGGGAGTAAAACTTTTCTCCCCCTGATCTGGTGTTCCCATTGGATTATTCAGCCAAACTTCGCCCAGCTGCCCTTGAAACGCTGTTGCCCCATTCTGACAAGTGGCTGCAGGGGTGTCTTGCGCATTAATTTTACTCATAGCCTCATCCACAATGTTAGTTCCAATAGCAGGGTCTATTTCTTTTAATGCAATCAAGCTATCTGGGGCAGGCATAGAATTTCTAGTACATGTCTGACTTGTCAATGAGTCTCCTCTCAGTTTCTCCTCCTGTGGCCTCGGTGCCTGATGTTGCTCGGGCTGAGTAAGTTGAAGCTGCTCCATCTGCTCCTCACTCTGCTCTCCGCATCGTTCTGCTGCCGATGGTTGTACCGGTGCATCTATTTCTGGGGCTGAGGCCACAGGGTCAGGGATGGAAGAGTCGGCTCCAATTCTCTCCTTTCCCGTCGTGGCAGGAAGAGGCGAAGACACGGGCATAGATGGAGGCAGGGGGACCTTGTTCGCCGCTATATTCCCAGAAAATACCTCCGAGATGAGTGGCTGTCCAGCGCGGTCTCCGGAGACGATTCGGCGGCCAGCTCGCACATCCGTAATCCGCTCCTTGACAGGCTTCGGATCCGCCTCCTCCACTTTCCCGGTAAGATTACCGCGCCAGGGACCACGGCCCGTCACTGTTCCTCCTGCGTCCTTCACCACTTCTTTAGCCGATCTATTCACCTTGGGGGCTATACCCACCACCGACCGTAGCTTCCCGTAGGCACGGTTCGTCAGCCCTATGGTACCAGCGATAAAGATAGTGACACGTTGCTTTAACCACTGCAGTCCTCTCCGCCACGCTAAAGTGCTGTACCCAGCCTGGTGTGACTGATCAGCCCTTCGCATTCCAGAGTTTCGATATTATACCAAGCCTGGCATTATTTTAGATTTGTTTGCACTCGATAGCTCAGCACACAAGGGAATTTTTCTAAGGGGTGGGAGCAGGACACAGGGGCAGCTCTCTCCCGGCGATCAGTCAGCCGCCATCTTGCTCCGCAGCTTGTTTGTTTTAAGGGTTTTCACCAACTCTTCTCTAATCTTTTTCCATACTGAGAAGTTGAAAATGTACTCGGATGTAAAACATGGCAGATGTAAAACATCTTCTAGGCAGATGTAAAACATCTTCTAGGGCTGGGGAAAACACTGGTTGGAGGGAAAGTGAACTTGGTAACACTGAACAGATTTTTGCATAAGCAAATCTGCATATGCATATTTGCTCATGCTTAAATGCAGTTGAGAAATATTTTCTGGGAGTACTGTTTCTTGGCCTACTTCTGTAAATGCTTGTGAATTCACGAAAGCCGTAAATCTGCACTTAATGCAAGGACCTATCACATGGGTGCACTTTTGAGACTTTCATTAATAATTGGACCCCTAATTAGGTCTTGCGTTAACCATGACCTTTTGTGTTTATTAGAATTGTCTCTCTCTCTCTCTATTGGCCGGCTTCACTGTGAGTGACAGTATTCTGCTCTTTCACAAGGAGCATATCTGCACACAAAGTAGTTTGGTACAGTGCCATGAACCTCAGTGGCAATACGTGCTTTTTGAGACCAAAAACAAGTTTTGCTTTTGCCAATGTTTGTTATAATGGTGAAGGCCCGGCAGCTCCCACACCAATAATTGTTTACAAAAAGCATTCCAAAACAAGAGACACATTGACAAAACCAAAAGGCTGACCACCGATTTCAGACCTACTGGCTTTGCCAATGCTTGTTTATTTTTGTTTACCATAATCTTAATGAAACTGGTTATACTGATTTTCTATTATGAATATTTTTGGGAAATGCTAGCATACATCAACACATTTTAAAAATGATGCTGCAAAAATGGTACCTAAACTTTTACAGTAGTTTAGCTAAACATTTATTTTCCTATTTGCATTTTTTTTGTGAACATTTTATTTTGAAAGGAAAGAATCATCAATCTTGCTTTCAAGCTTCTGCAAATATTTGCATCTAATTAGAGAGCATTCTGGGAGCATTAAACATAGCCTCATATTGCTAAACTTTGAAAACGTGTGTACACATTACCACTGTCAGTAAGTGCGGTCCGAGCTTACAACTTTTAGTTAGAACGCTCACCCAAAGCTTTGCATTAATGAACCATAAAAACAAGTTTGAACAGCATTAACACGTACACAAATATTACCTTCACTGCAGACCATGCCCTTCCCTGATCCATAAGATGGTACTGTAAACTGGCAGCCAAAGGGTTTGGGCTGCAGAGGGTTGGGCCTACTTGTCCCAAGGACAAAATGCACTTAAACTTGTTTCCCTTGACCCCTGGGCGACAGGCTATAGAAATTCCACATCCCTGCTGTATTGCCACAAGGCCATGGAGTAAACGCAGCACATTCTCTAGTTCTTCGAGGGCAGTTGAATCGTCCTCTATTGGGCCGTAAAAACTAACCATCTGGAGGACCTGATTCTCATTTTTCACACTACTATCCACCTTGCTCTAGGATCCCTAGTAACTTGAAAGACCACCCTGCCCCTCCTCCTCCCCAGCAAAGGCGCATGAACAGAACTGGTACCCCCACCCTCCCCCTCCCTAACTGCTGCTCCAGCAGATGCAAAAAAAAAGCTTGGGAGATGAAGCTTGGCATTCTAGGAGGAGTGGATTGTAGCTTAAGGTGCGTGTCCTGAAGCAAAATTATTTGAACTTGAGCAGACATGAGCCACTGAAGCGTAGATTTGAGCTTAATTTGATTGTTGGCCCCGTTAATATTGCATGAAGCTATCCTATCTGTCATTAGGATTTAAGAAATTGCTCAGTCCACTTGGCTGCCCACTTTTAAGACCTGCCTCCTGGCCGGCGGATAGTAGAGTGCGCTTCGCTGTCCTGAGAATCTGGCGAATTCACCCAGGGATAAGCGGTAAGCGCCAAACAGAGGAACTGCAGTGGTTTAAACGGCTGGTGTGATGCTACGTGTCTGCACATGTAAGGCAGCCCCGCTTGGAGAGCAGTGTCTACCTGAAACTAGCGTCATGGCTAAATGGTGCGCATTACTAGCTCTTACCCCGGGTAGGGCAGGCGAGGGGGACAAAGAGGTGAGGTGGGACTGCTCGTTCTCCTCAGTTTCGACTGATGACCTAAAGCTGCCTGCAATTCTCCCATACTGAGATCCGCAATACCTGCGCTGCAGTACTCAAAAGAGTATTTGCTGCCGAGTGGAACATGTGTGCCCCTCCCTTAGGACAGTGCGAGAGGGGCCAGTAGGTACCTGTAGGAAAACTACGGTGTACAGTGGGAAGCCCAATCTGGGATTTAAAGGGTGAATCACAGCAGGAGGTATAGTCCGGCTTCATACTGAGGGAACTGAACAAAGGAGGGGTTCAAGCAGCCTGAGGTGGGACTCTAGGACCTATTTCAGGTGAAGGGATAGCTGGGAAGTCACAGAAGCGGTCTGTATAGCACAGGTGCAACTTGTGGCTTCCTTGTAACAACTTTGTCCAACCCCCTCCCCCCTATTGACTGTTGGCACCTTTCTGTGCATATTGTGCAATTTTTCTGGCGATTCAATGAAACTCATCTCCAGAGACCCCCTCGATGAAAACTCACTTTCAATAAAAATTCAAAAGAAGATAACGGACGTTGCCAGCAGGTGAAAGAGCAAAGCAGCAAAATACGATCGCAGGTGGAGTTTGAACTAACTTGCAAGCCCAGCTGTTTCAAGACCAAACTCTTCTCAGCCTCCCTCTATTGAGACCACGCTAAACCAGATTCTAAGCCAAATTTGTGTAATGAAGCTGTCCCAAGAAAGCACTCTTCGAAAAACGAATTAGTAGCTCAGGCAGATTAACAACATTCAACAACTCGCCTCTCACATGACCCAGGTGGAACTGAAGGTATCTACCTTGGAGTATACCTGTAATAAACAAGAAGGAATCTACTCGAGAATGCTAACGGAGCTGGAAGACCTTCAATTAGAGCTAGACGGCGTACCAATCTGGTATTTGTAGGTATACCCGAGGATCGGGAGGCAGGTCAGACAGCCACAAAGCTTATATTGGACCTGATCCACAAATATGTGCTTCCAGAATAATCAGCAGAACAGGGAGATTAACCATCGCTCAGGCACATCGGGTTCTGGCTGTTCGGCCCACAACCGCGAAATACCCCTGAACAATTTTGGTTAACTTTTGCGATATCCGAATTTAAGAGCAGATCCTGTCAAAGGCAATTAAAAATTAATCCTTTTCTACCTCGTAAAACTTCTCCTTCCGAGTAGACTCTGACATGTTGAGCGGCACAACGCCGTAAAATTTGTTGGATTGATTGATTTCATACGCTTTGGTGCTTTGGCTGGCATTATGTAGCAATCCAAACTGAAAGTACTTTAGGACCTACATATTTCAGTCAGTTGACTGGGCAAAGGAATTTATGCATTCAGTCAGGCAGAGGCGGGGGGCGCAGAGACCATCTTGGGAGAAGTCTTTCGAAATATTGATGCTAGGCGATAATTGGCAAAATTGTATCTCGCAACTGTCTTCTAAAGAAGACGTATAGAATTCACTCTGTACAGTATCGAGTGCTGGGTGGAATTCGGATTCTAGTGTACGAAGGCCATCCTCCTGGTCCTCAAGGGAAGGGGTTCAGAGTGCCATACCAAGGTACTCGCACAGGGGGAGGGGGGAGGGGTAGGGATGGGGTTTGGGTTGGGAGAGAGCCTGTGATGGATAGGGCTCTGGGTGCAGTAGGAAGGGGGGGGGTATATTTTTTATTGAAGTACATGGATATATGCTTTGGCTATAGATAAACATGATGTAGGCGATACACAAGTAATATGACGCAGCATCAGCAAGAGATGGAAAGATCAGCATTATAACAGTCTCCATGGACAATTTTCTTTATGAACCAAAAAGAGAAAGTAAGCGCTCAAACATGAAGAACAAACTCCGCTTACCCCCTGTAGGAAGCTGGTTTTCTGTTGCAGTAACACCCCCACTTTTTGCCAGATTTCTGATGCACTTTGACTTGATGTGCCCTTGGTCCCTGCCAATTGGGTTCCCAGTGCCTGTGTTCTTTCCCAAAACTATACCTTGTACCCACAATTGGCACCTCTCTGGCCACATGTCAGTCCCTTGTAAAAGGTACCATGGGTACCAAGGGCACTGTGGCCAGGGAAGGCGTCTAAGGGCTGCAGCACTTATTGTGCCACCCTTAGAGGCCCTGTACCTTTACACACACACTGCCATTGTAGGTTGCGTGTTTTGGTGCAGAACAAAGTGAAGAGTCCGTATGGCACACATCCCTGTGTGCCATGCCTACAACCCACTGCCCTGGCATAGGTCAGCCACCCCTCTAGCTGGGGGCACTATACCAGTGGTGAGGGTACAGGTGCATGAGCCCTGTACCCCTACAGTGTCTAGACCAATTCTTAAACATTGTAAATGCAGTAATGCCATTAAGAGTATATGGTGCTGGAAGTTTGTCATTATGAACTCCACAGCACCATAATGGCTTAACTGAGAAGTTTGGTATCAAACTTCTCAGCACATTAAACCCACACTGATGCCCGTGTGGGATTTACTTAAAAATGTACTCTGAGATGCCCCCTGAAAACCAACCAGCCTCTGGTGGGTTCCCTGACTGGTACACACCAGCCTGCCACCACGAGACATGTTTCTGAACTCCTGGGGTGGGAGCCTTTGCTCCCTGAGTCCAGAAACAAAGCCTTTTTTGGGCGGAGGTGTTCACACCTGCCCCAGGTCAGGAAGAGCCATCTGGCAGGGGAGCTTCAAAGGCCTTGCCGTCTTTGTAACGCGACCCCCAGCCTCTCCTGCAATCAGGAAGCCCACTCTTCAGTGCCTGCCTTCTTGCAGATGACAGGCACTCTCCAATCATGACTAGGGATTGTGCCCACTCCCCCACGTGGGGTGAGCACTTCAAGGGTGTATTCACCCTAAGGTCATTGGCCCATTGGATACTGACCTTGAGACCCCTAAAACGCCCCCTAAAAACAGTATTTAGGGGGCAGTCCTGAACCAAGAAGGCAGATTCCTGCAAACTACGAAGGATGAAAGAAGATGCCCAGCAGAGGAGACTGCAGAGAAGAACTGACTTGGCCCCAGCCCTACTGGCACATCTGCAGTTTCCAGAGATCCAGTGCCAAAAGTCGCCTTGTCCTGCAGCCAGCGACCTCCAGAACCCCTGGGAGGACTGACTGCCTTCAACAAAGACCAGATCTCCTGTGAACAGCAGCTCTGTTCAAAAGAAACTCCCAAGACAGACTCTGAGCCTGCTGAGGACAAAGAAAACCGACGCCTGGAACCACCACTGCACCCGATGCCTACGGCCCGAATCCGGGTGGCCCACCGGTCCCAGCATGGTCCCCCAGCGCTCCAGAGTCCGAGTCCACCATGGATTGACCCCTCCAGGACTCCCTGACGTCGCCTGCAGCCTCTGCACGGAGACCCCACCCAAGCGAGTGGCCCGGTAAGGTAAAATCCAACCTCAAAAGACACCCCTTAATCCAGTCGCCCTGCACCCTGGAGAAGGGAACCTGAGGTGAACCTATGTCCCCAAACCCTCCAACTTACCTGCCCAGCTGTTGGTTCCTCCCGTAAGTCTTCCTGGACCGAGCCTGCAACCAAAATCCAAAACAGACAACTCTATTGAAAACAACCGGGCACCCCATGCCAAAACAGTACCCTGCACCCGGCCGCCGCTGTGGGTACACCTTGTGTGCTAAACCGGATCCCCCTTTGCCCTGAGCTTAAGTCCAGGAGCTTTGCTCCTACAACCTTGTGGCCTGATCGTGAGCAGCCACCAACAGGAGCCCCCCTAACCCCCATTGGATAACATTAGGCCTCAGCACTCTGCACCCAGCATCCCTAGTGCCGCTGAGGGTGTTCTGATAGTGCATTCTCGACCCTAGGGGAACCCTGGTTCTAACCCCAGAATGCCAACTCCCACAAACAAGTACTTACCTGTAAACCGATAACTTCATTTCCTCCCATAGGATTGCATTGACTGCTTTTCTTTGAAAATTCTTGTGCAGAGTTGGTTTGTATGAAGACTTGAAAAACTGCAAATGTACCAAAATGAATTCCTTACCTTTTTGTCCAGAAAATGTCTCAGTGTGATATCTAGGTATATCACACTGAGTAGCAAAAGTAATCCAAGAAGTAGTGTGTACTGTGATCTACAAAGTAACTGAAAAGTAATTCTGATTATTGACTTGCCTGTAAATCAACCAACTGCATTTGAACCTGCATTCAACTGATAATTATTGCACAAGTATTGCAAAGTATTATTTCACTCACCTGCACCAGGCCTGACTTGGTTCTAGAAATAACTAATATTTTTATACAAACAAATTGGTCTGAGTTCAGTCTTTGAGTGTGTGACGACATTTCTTGCCTGAGTTGGTACAATAAATGCTCAACACTACCCTCTGATAAAGCTTTACTGCTCGCCCACACTACCACAAATAGAGAGTAAGGTGCTATCTACTTTTACCTGTGCCTACCTTTGGGGTTCCACTGGACTCTATGCACACTATACCTCATTTTGGTATAGTACATACAGAGCCAGCTTCCTACACCCCCCCCCCCCATCTGTTTAAGACACATTAATTTGCTGTTCATCCTCATTTTGATGATGCATTATAACAAGGTACATGCTCCCTAAAATGCTAAGCGGCAGCCCGGTCAAGATCTCACTGATGCCATGTCCCAACTCTTCCAGTAAATGTCTAGCCAGGAATTCTGTGTGTTTGTACGCATTTATGTGCCTGGGGTATATCACAGTTGGTGTATATCGTCCTTGGTGTTATCTTTAAACTTCTCCAGGGTCCTGTCCAATTCCTGGGCAATAAAATATTTCCTCATGCATGCCTGTTCCTCTCTATGAAACGAGGTGCTCTCCGCTGGGCCCCACAAGGCCACAGATCGAGCCCAGGTTGCTAAGGAGGGGGCAGTTGGTTGTTTCCAGAGCATTTTAATGGTACTTTTTGCCAAAAGCAGGGCCATTTTTCAAGAACGTAAGTGCAGGCCTCTCTATTTTGCAGTGAGGAAAGAGTCCCCAGAGCGCCCCTTCAGGAGAATTAAATATGGGGAGGCCGGTAGTAGTAGATAGTACTTGTAGTATTCAAGACCAAAAGATCTGGACACAGGACCATAGCATATGAAGAAGGTCTGTGTTCAAGAGTTAACATCGGGGGCATGCTGTGCTTGAGCCAGGAAAGATATTTATTATTCTGGGCCAGTGTGAGGTAGGCTCTATTTAGGATGTTAAATTGAATGTATTTAAATTGGGGCTCCTCTGGATACCTTAGGGCGATATTCCAGTATTCTTGCCCAGTCTGCATCATGAAATGATCTAGCTAGATCCACCTCCTATACTTTTCTGAGAGGCAACCGGGATCTGTCAGTCTGTTACCGAATTATCTGTAGAACAACTGTAGCAGCTTTCCCCATGTGCCCGCTGTGTGAAGTGTCTGGTATTCCTTGTTTGTTGGGGTTGCTGATTTCTGGTGCGAAAAAGGGTGTAGAAAGCATGTAAAATGCGCTCGTACGTGAGAAATTTCCCGGATGGGAGATCGCAATCTTCAACTAGGTAATGCAAGTTCATTATCTCCCCATTAAGAATGGTAGAGTCCAAGTGCTTGCCAGAGTCATAAGTGTCCCAGTCTCGAGCGTCCCATTGTAGTTGATAGACCTAAGATTGAGATGGCAGGAGCAAAAGGTGTCGCTGTGCCAGTCAGTCTAAGTCCTGGCGATACAGGCAACTGCTACACAGAGTAGGCCTGCAGCCTGAGAATACAGGTGAGTGGAGGCGAATAGGATATAGTCCAAGAAACCGCCTCTGAAGTTTGCCATTGAGAGCCCTGTCTCGTACAGAGAATGGCTGGAGAGCCAGGGGGTGTGGCTTGATAGCCGAAGATGGCAGACGCGTGACCCCTTAGCTCCGCCCTGGCCTACCATTTATCCTGTTGCAGCCGGACCTGGATTACCGGCAGGGTGCCCGCTGAAGAAGTTGCTGCTACGGCAGGGGCTGCCTGATGACAAAGGTGGGGGAGCCCCAACAACGGAGGAAACTAGAGAGGGCTGGGATCCACAAGGTGGAGGCCCAGAATCACTTAGCGAAGTTGCAAGGCGGCCACGGGGACCGGCCTGGCTGGCCCACACAGGAAAGTGCAGCGGCTGGAGTTAATCGCCCCGGGGACGGAGTTACCGGGCAGCGGAGTGGTGGCGCTGGGCTGTGTGCTCTGCAGCTCGGAGCACTACAGTGAAGACTGGTGACCGGGGCGAAGGTAGGCTGCCTCTGCGTGGCTCGCAGCCCTGTTGGACTCGAGAGACGGCGTACTGGTTGGGCATCAAATCGTAAGGGAGTAACACATAGAATCCTACTACACACCCAGACTTTTGGGTTGCATAACCCATTCGCGGGGACACCTTGAGGGGGAGTAATCTGCAACCACGGTTGGGAACATAGGAGCTGCACGCGATCTGAGGCCAGAAGATGGGCAAGGCTAGGACGAAACAATTAGGGGCTACCCCAGACCAAGAGGAAGACTCAAGACCAGACGCAGGGGAACCTGGAGGCCCCACCCAGGGCGCAGACAGTACAACAGCTGTCAATGATGTTGGATGCCATCACGAACACTAAGACAACATTGCACCAGGATACAAGTGCTGTTTCAGTGAGGTTGGGGCTCCTCCAAGTGGAACATAGGAAGCTAGCTGAAAGGGTGAAAGTGGTGGAGTCTGAAATTGTGGAGCTGACCCCAGCACAGCAAGCGCTAACACAGCAAGTAGCAGAACTCTCGGATAGGGTCCGGATCCTGGAGCGCAGGGCCGAAGATGGGGAAGGCTGTAGTAGACGAAACAATATGAGTCCTTAGTCTACCGGAGGGAGTGGAAGGAGGGGATATGGTCGCTTATTTAGAGTCCTGCCTCGGCAGTGTTGGCACCGGGGTGCTTGACGACATTCTACACCCTTGAAAGAGCCCACCGGGTGCTGGCACGACCACTGGCCCTAGGTTTCCCCCGCGTCTATTAGTGGCCAGGCTCTTACATTAGAAAGTCTGAGACATCCTTCTACACAAAGCTCGAACTGATGGTCCCTTCGTGGTGGGCAATAGTAAAATCTCCATATTCACCGACTATACACTCGACGTCCAGCGGAGGCAAGCTTCGTTCTTGGAGGTCAAGATGCTAAGGGAAGAGCGCTTCAATACTCACTGATCTTCCCAGCCCGACTCCATATAGTACTAGACGGGAAGACCCACTTCTGCGAGGATCCTGAAGCAGCATGGAATTGGATTGAGGCATGCATAACTGATGGCCCACCCTGCAGGGCTGGGAACGGTCACAGGACCCGGAGGGCCCAGGAAAAGACCCACGTGAGGCTCGTCAAAGAAACCCAGCCCCTCTCAAACCGAGCAAGAGAGAGCGGCGGCGGCACTGCAGGCTGTAGCTGAGATTGTGCGCAAAGAGAGATCCCCATCGGAGGCAGGGTTGCATTCTATGAGAGGGACTGAGGGCTCAGACTCTGACTCCTCCAGAGGGGATGGCCTTAAAATGCAAACAGTGACCCCGAAGACAGCAGATGAGATATGGCCATGGACTTCTTCAAGAACAGTTCAAGCTCTACCCTGTCTGTAAGACACAGCACCCCCTTGCAATTCTTAGGAACTTATATGGACCGGATAAATATAGGGGCCAGCGCACACCGCATATGCACGTGAGTGCGCCCCCCCCCTCCCGATGGACCTCACCATGGTGGGTTTCGGCACTTACTGGACCTTGAAGATGGACGACTGGTTTGGGTGGTTGGCTGTTGCCAAACTGTCCTGGGACTGGGGAGTTGTTGTTGTGCGCGCTTTTGCATATGGTTTGATTTGCAGGAGAGGGAATATTTTTTCCTTTTTTCATGAGGGTGGGGCTGGGCGAGGGTAGAGGCAGGCGATCACTTCAAAGATGTCGTCAACTCACCATACCCTGAAATTTCTAACATTAACATTAAAGGGATGGGGTCGATGTCCAAACGTCATAACATACACAATTATTTTAAGAGAAGGGGTGTACAAATAGCCTAATTACAAGAGACCCACTTACTCAAAGGTGAGGTTGAAAAATTGCTTAGGCAGTGGAGGGGACAGATCTTCGCCACCACCTTCTCGGCATATGCCAGAGGGGTGGTGATCTGGATAAGAGCAGGAGTCCCCTTTGAACCCACACGAACCCTGATAGGCTAAGAGGACAGGTATGTCATCCTCGCAGGGAGACTATTTGGCCGGGACATTACGCTGGGTTGCGTATATGCACCCAAATAAAGAACAAGTGGTCTTTCTAGCCAGATGGCTGATTTGATGGTGGGGCATGTGGTCCTGGGAGGGGACTTTAACTGTATAGCGGATATCTCATTGGACCGCTCCCACCACCCCTTATCTGGGGCGCCGGCCCATCGCACAACAGCGGGGTTTCGGGAATGGAGAGATCACTGGGGACTGGAAGACGTTTGGAGGGTCCAACATCTAAGGAAAAGGGAGTACTCTTTCTTTCCCCCCTATACACCAACTCTACACGCGACTAGACACTTTCTTGTGCTCACCGGACTTTAGCGGCTCCACCATGCATACTGAATACCTAGGGTGGACTTTTTCTGACCACAGCCCATTTTTGATGCTCTACCAACCTCTTGGGTGTCGATCCCACATGGAGACTTAATCCTCTGATGCTGGAGGATGCCCCGTTTGGAGAATCCTTGCGTTCCCTTATTGGAACGTTCTTTCCTGACAATGCACACTCAGCATCCTCTACATTAGTGGAGTGGGAGGCATTTAACGTAGTGGTGAGGGGCCACTGCATGGGACAAACAGAGTACTGAGGGAACTCCGCTGTGAGATGACCACTCTAGAGGATGAGCTACGAGCACTAGATAACGTACAGGGTATAGACACTCAAGCTTTCGCCAACCTACAGGAGACACACGCGATATAATGATGCCTTGGAGAGGCTAAAATGTCACGATTATATGGAATACCTAGGTAGAGGAAGGGAGAGGAAGGGAAAGCTGGTCACCTCTTGGCATGGCTGATCAGTCCGGAGACTCAAGGGATGCCAATTATGCAGATTCAGACCGAAGCAGGTATCTGTATATGACCCAGAAGAGATTAACGGTTTATTTTGGGGATATTATGAGAAGCTGCATGCCTCCCCCAGGCTGAACTCTGGGCCTTTCTGGACTCATTGGGACTCCAAACAGTAGATGGACAGGCAGAAGAGGCACTGGTTGGACCTGTGACGTTGCAGGAGGACCGAGAGGCCATTGCTACAATGGCCACTGGGAAGACCCCGAGCCCAGATGGTCTCCCTGCGGAGTTTTACATGAGATTTGCATCTTAGTTGGCTCCTCACTTAGTGAATCTGTATGCTGATACCTTACGGCTCGGCCACCTACCCGAAACTACGCAGATCGCCATGGTGATCTCACTCCCTAAAACGACAGCCCCAGGCGCTGGAGTAGTAGATTACAGACCCCTCTCCATGCTTAATATGGATTTCAAAATACTCAGCAAAATATAAGCACTCTGCCTGCTCCCATATATGAAGACCCTGATACACTACTGACCATAACGGCTTTATCCCTTCCCGCAATACCTCCTACAAACTGTGTAGATTATACTCTGTGCTATCCTTGGTGCTATCCTGTCGATTGACCTGGAGAAGGCTTTTGACATGATTAGCTGGGGTTACCTTCTCGAGGTGATAAAACGCCTGGTCCTCGGGGAGGGATGAGTGAAAGGGGTACGACTGTTGTATACGTGCCCTACGGCACGGGTTAGGACGGGCAAAACTACATCACCACAATATACGATAGCCCGCGGTACCAGTCAGGGTTGCCCCCCTATCGCCGCTCTTATTTGCCCTGGCAGTAGAGCCATTGGCTGCGTTGTATCGCAGGGGAGGGGAAGGCATGGAGCTGACGGTAGATGGGAGAACACTTAACTCCCTATAGGCAGATGATCTCCTGATTTATCTGACCAATGCTGAAGGGGGCTCTGACACCGCCCTGCGGTTCTTGGACGGTTTTGGGACACTGTCGGGTTTACGGCTCAATAAAAATAAAACCTACCTGTTCCCGGTGGCTGGACCCTTGCCAAGGCCCCCAGACCTACCGGTGGATCTTAACTGGACATCCAATACACTCAAATATTTGGGCATCCATGTCTTCCACTTGTTGGACGACCTGAGGGAGGGCAATCTAAATAGAGCGCTCAGGTCCAGTGTACTTTTTTGGCCCACCCTGTGACTCCCCATAATGGCCAGGATCTCCCTGACTAAAATGGTCATGCAGCCCTGCCTTTTATATTTCTTTGCTAACTTACCAGTACTAATGCCATCAGGGTGGTTTTGACAATTAGATTCTCTACTGCAGGACCTAATTTGGGGGAGACGGGAGATGGAGAGTTTTGCTGAGGACCCTGCAGCACCCCATGACTGAGGGATGCTTGGGAGTGCTGGATTTTGAGCTCTACCTTATGGCTTCTCAGCTGCAATGGTTGGCTCAATGGCTGGAAAGAGTAAACCTAGAGGGCACCGTCCTAATGAAGCCCAACAAGCACCCCCATCTCTTGCTGGCAAAACTGTTGGACCGTACAACCATGGTTCCATACAATTCAACGCTGCAGACCACCGCCCTGCAGTGCTGGAAGTGCTATATGGCAAAGATACTCGAGGCCCCCAAGATATTTACCGGTGCTACCTTTATTGGGGCTACCTCATGGGGAGCCACAGTCGATCACATCAGATCAAATGGCAACCTGTACGGAGGCAGGGCATGAGACGGTAGGCGACTGCTACCAAGAGAGAATTCTGCTCCCATTCGCAGTACTGATGGAGGAGTGTGGATTTCCACCTGAGCAGTTCCTGCAATTTGAGGTGCTGGCTCGGGCTTTTGGTCAGTTGTGGGGGTTGGGCAGAGAGGAACCGGAAACGCATGCAGTACTACACTCACTGATCACTCTGGGTTCGGCTGGACATCAAGTTAAATGGTTCTATGCCTCTCTGCTTAGAGCTTCCCTTACCCCACTACAGACTTTGCGGGGCAAATGGGAACTGATCCTTGACAGAGAGTTAACTGACGTAGAATGGGGTAAAGTGTTGGAATCTACTAAGAAGATATCATGCAACACATTGCTGAAATATATGAAATATATCCAATTTAACTTTATACACATGTCGTATATGACATACCACAGCCTATTCACTGCTCATGGAGGGGGCCCAAGATGCTGCCCGAGATGCAGTCAAACTGATGGGGATTTCATACATATTACTTGGGGTTGTGAGAAGTTACACATATTTTGGTCAGATGTGATATCTAAGATTAATGCCACATTGGGGCGCACACTTACTCCCACAGTTGGAATCTGTCTGCTAGGGCTTTTCCCCCACCTACCCAAGCGCAAAGTGGGGAATAGATTTAGTGACCTGGCCTTGGCCAAAAGAAGAATAGCTATGACATGGAAATCTGCCACAAGACCACAAATAAGTGGAATCGAGTTGTGGTTACCTGGGCTGGTGCAGAGGGCAGGGCTCTGCTTAGAGAGGAGGCAAAAGGGCAGAGATAACACCCAATTGCAGAACAATGGAAAGACGCCATTTACCTTGGAACATCCGAGCCACTCTAATAGTGCCAGTGAAAATAGCGGGGACATGACTTACTAAATTACAGTGGCCAATACCGACTGACCTGGACCTTAACTAGAAGATATGAAAGGCGCTTATAGCCCCTCCTCGAGAAATAAAGGTAGGACCCCAAAGACAAGTTAGGAACAAGCTCTGACAAAAATTACACAGACTCTAACCAAACACCAGGAAAAGTGAATTGAACCCGGAGTGCTGTCATTGCTTTGTCCAGGCCGTGACTGCCTCCCGTGGCTCCTTTCGGCTCTGTGTGAGCGTGGATGTGCAGCGTCTCAATTTCCAGCGGGCGGCCTCCCAATTGGTCGTGATCTATTTTAGGAGTAGCAGGGCAGGGAGACTGGGAGTGTCTAGGTGCTAGTTGATCAAAGGCCTCCACCCAAGAAATGGGTACGTTGGCATCCGAAATTTGCAATTTGGCAAGAAATATTAGAACATTTTTGAGCCCAATGTCCCATAATTTCTTCTTGATCTGGAGGAAAGATGCTGTCTGGCGCTAGACTGCCAGTGTATGGACTGGGCTGAACATCACTGTTGTGTTGAAGAAACGGACAGTACCTCTTTCGGGCCACTGCCAGGATTGCTTCCCGGATCACAATAGTTCAACAGTCTTGCAACTGTAGGTCTAGGTGGAGCCCCTGGAGGAGGGTGACGGGCTAGGACCCTGTGTGCATGTTCGATCGCAAAACGTGGGCAAAGTGAAGAAGCAATATTCCTTTGTATCCAGTGCTCCATGAAAGAGACGGTACCCTCTGCATACTCTGGTAGGCCTGTAATCCGAACATTATTGCTGCTGGATTGTCCTTCTGCGGCGTCCAGTTCACTCCTCGCTTTATATAGACATTCCAGGATCGATTGCATCTGTTAGGCAATGGTTTGAGTAGAAGGTCTAAGTTTTGCTGTGGCTTGAGCATTTGTGTGGACCAATCTCTGCAGGGGGTTACAGAGTAGGCACCATCAAAATGCCTTTTGCTGAATCAAGCAATGACGGAGAGTGTAGAGTGGGGTTAGGAGGTCCGTGGGAGAGCCCTCTATTTGCCCTTGCCACGCTTCTATGCAGGGTGCTTAGTAGTTCATCTAGTGACAGTCAGTCCAAGGATTCCAGTAGATGGTTCTTGTATGGCAAAGGGTATTGGACAAGCCTCACCCATGAAGATTATACTCTGATATCCATGGGGGCACGAGCAGTTTCACCAATCCAGTAATCCAGTGGGGTAATGTCCTCAAGGGCAAAGTTTTGGAGCGCTGGTGCCCCAAAAGTTCTGTTTAATGACTCAATGTAGAATGCAGGGCAGAGTGAGCAGCAAAATAAGATGATATTGACCTCAAAGATGGGCTCCTGAATAGCCCATGGTGCCCAGTTTGTCTGCGGTCCAGACGCGACCACCTCTGCCTACCTATCTGTTCATGTGGTGGATGCTAGAGCCTCCCTGCTGCTGTTTACACACTGCAACTAGCCAGCATCTCTGTCTTCGTCGGCCACGACCACTTAGGTCGACCTTAGAGCCCTCTGGTCGGTGTTCAATAAGAGGGAGGGCGGGCTGCAGGCTTCAAGCGTCCCCCAACCCTCCTATGCAGTCATACGAGACATGGGCAATCCTAGTGGGACTGCCTCTCCCCGCGTGGCAGCGTCCAAATGGGAATGGGCACCTCCCATGTCGGGGCAGAAACGGAACTGAACGGACAACCGCCCTTGTGCAGGCATTGCCGGGCGTAAGTGTCCAGGCCGCGCGCCCCATCTCGTTACAGTAGCTCCTGAATGGCACCCCAGCAGTTTGCTCCTCAGGGGGGATCCACCCCCAGGGGCGCCAGGCCCTACAGCATATGCTGTGTAATAAGTGAGGACCATCGAACCTCGAGGATTCAGGCTTATGGTCTCTGGCTCCGGCAGCTCTCCTAGCTCACGTCTGCCATGTTCGGCAGTCAACCACGGCCCGAGGGGGCCTTTTATCATGTCATGCTGTTCGCTGCACCTAGACAAATGGGATTTTTAGGTATGTTTTAGGATTTATGTAAACCTGGATTGGAATGTCTCAAAGGCTGAGAGTTTCAACCACTTGTTGAAACCTTGATGTTCAGGCCAGTTATACAGGACACTAAGTCAGAGGGGTACAGTGCTTGTAACTGCCCCGTATGGTAACTGCATTCCTTGGTTACAGAACTTGGGACGTTAAGGCAGTGAGCAGAACTATAGTTCCAATGAGTGTTTGGGTCAAAACGCGACTACAGTATGATGTGACACAATGCCATACATAAGACAGAGAGTAGATGGGGAGTTTAAAATCACTCTGAACTGAGCAGCGAGCTCTCCATTCAGCAGAGGACGGGACTGAATGCAAGTGCAGTGGCTAGGTGGACTCCATGGCTTAGTGAGTTGGGGCATCTTCTCTTTTTAGGAGATGATTGTTTTGACCGTTTGAAATTTGACTTTCCCCTGACAACATTACTGGTTTGTTATGAGAACAAAGAGTGAGACAAGGAGTCTGCCCGCCTGTATGCTACAATAGGGGTACAGACCCATCTGAACAAATGTATGTCCTATCTTCAAAATGGTGTTAGTTCAGGAGGGCTAGAATTGGGCCAAGTGCGTGCATGTACGTGAACCACAGATGGTGGATAACACTTGCAATTTGAAATCTTTTTTTTTATTTTTATTTTTTTTAAATATCTTTATTGGGCTTTTCTGATTTTATCGTTTCTGATATCGCATTACATTTCAGGAGAATTTGAAACGGTATCTAGATTTATATAATACAAATCAAGGAAAACACTATACATAACGATGTGGTACAATTTTGGGAGTACAATCCACAGTGACATATACATGCCTCTTCAAAAGGTGCTTTCTCGGAGATTGCTGTGTGCTACTGCTTGCGTGTACTGCTGCATTATAGTTCCCAACCCTCATTTAAGATCACCTGCGCCCTATTCTAACACATCCGGTTTTAACCAATCTGTCGGTGCCTGGCACACATCTTGTTGGCGTACACTGAAAGTATCAGGGCATGATCAATTCAACACTGCAATAAGGAAGTTGTGTAACGAAAAGAAAAGAGGACAATGGAAAGTGCCAATAAAACATATTTTCTCTAGTCTACAAAAAAATCTAACAATATAATAAGGAAACTGCCATCGAAAAGGTACAAAGGTATTAAACGTAGCATGACTGGGTATAGGAATGCACATTCGGTATCGTACAATATGGTTGCTCGCCGGGGTAGTGCCTTGACCTATGTGAGTGGTAAAGGTTGCTGCCTCGTTAGTGGCTGGTCAGGGTCAGGGGAATCTCCTTTAACGGACTTGGGCTATTTGTGGGTCACAATGCTTCGCGCTTCTAATGTCAAATACCACATCCATCATTGCTCAGGATCCCTAGTGTGTATGTTGCAAATTGACAGACTGGGCATCATCACCCTCTCCATTACCGCCGCGTGTGAAGGCTGAGAGTAGTGTGTCCCAATATTGCGCTATGGGGTATTTGCGGAGCCCCGCTGTTTCCTCTCTGTGCAATGTTGTACTTTCCGCCTGTGCCCATATCGTGAGTGATCTTTTCCAGCTGATTATCTCTGGGGGGTCTGTGTGCTTCCACCTCTTAGTAATTAAGCGCTTCGCAGCTATCAACCCCAGGTCCCGAAACCTTGACGTGACTCTGTTCTTTTTGGATCTGGCATAAAGCCCTAAAATGCAAATTTCCCATGTAAGCGGCAGGGATGTGTCAGTGCATAGTGCAAGGGCCGTGGTTACTTCTTGCCAGTAAATTTGGAGGGAAGTGCAAGACAATAGCATGTGGAGCAGATCCGCGTTAACCTGCCGGCAGCGTGGGCATGCAGAAGTGGCGATGTTAAAATATCTGTTTATCTTGTCGGGTGAAAGGTACGCTCTCTGTACGATGTACGTTTGTAGAAGTCTATATTTTGAGCTTCTCGGTACATGCGTAGAGCCAGCCAGGACGGCGTCCCATTCCTTATCAGTCCAGGGCTGGCCTCTGTCTGCTTCCCAGCGGGCGCGGAGATTCTGCATCGGTTTCAGGGTATGCGTGAGCAGAGCCGCCACCAACCAATGTACTATATGTGATCCTGCCCCCATTACGTGCAAGTATTGTAATAGCAGATGCGTCGGTGGTTCAGTCGTCAGATCTCCCTAGGAGGCCGATAGGGCCCTCATAAGGGAGGTGTGCAATAGGAATTGTCCTGCCGGTAAGTCAGTATCTTCCGCCAATGCCTCAAACGTCAATAGAGTACCATCCCTGTATAAGTCGCCCAGGGTGTCTATACCCGCAGTGCGCCAGAGTGTAAGAGTTGCTTCGGAAGTGCCCGTCCTCCCCCTAGGCGTCCCCAGTAATGGTAGTATCGGAGCATAGGGGACTGTCGTGCGAGTGAGATACAAACTCCTCCTGTAGCACTTATGCGCCAGCCCCAAGTGTAATTGGGGTGGCCGTGGGAGCCTGGCTGCAGGATGGAATAAATGATAGATTTGGGATTGGGACCATGGCAGTTGCGAGGTTGCTGTGTCTTCCAAACACCTACCATCAAGCCATCTCGTCACCCATTGTAGCTGGGCAGCTATGTAGTGTAGCTCCATGTTGGGAACAGCCAACCCTCCCTGACTGGTAGGGGCATATAATTTCCACAGGGCAACTCGGGGCCTACCTTTGTTCTATAGTAAGTCTCGGAATAGACGTTCCAGCTCTCGGAAGACCTTAGTCGGGACATAGACCGGAAGATTCGAGAAGTAGTACAATAATTTGGGAAGGGCAATAGTCTTCAGCGGGGTAATGCGACTCATAACATTCAGTGGGAGTGACTTCCAAAATTGCATTTGGGCCCTGACAGCCGAGATCGCTCTCATCAAATTACCCTCCAGCAAATCATCAAGCGTCCGATATATGAAGACACCAAGATAGCAGAAGGTAGTGGAGTACCATGGAAGAAGCGAGCCATTAAGGAGCACATTTATTTCAACCGTGTCCTCACTAAAGGGATAAACCCCCGACTTAGCCCAGTTAACCCGGAGGCCCGACATCTCTTCAAAGGCTCTGAGCGTGTCTGCTATGGACGGTGGAATGGCAGTGATGTCGCGTACATACAATAACAAGTCGTCAGCGTATAGGGAAACGGCATGCATCCCATCCCCCAGCTGGATTCCCCACGCCTCACCACCACCCCGAAGCAGCATCGCTAATGGCTCCATGGCTAGAGAGAAGAGCAGCGGGGATAAAGGGCATCCCTGGCGCGTCCCTCGTCGCACTCTAATGGGGTCCGAGACTAGTCTACCGGTTCGAACCCGAACAGTGGGTTGCTGGTATAAAATGGCTTTCGATCCCGTCATAGTACTGAGTCTGCTCTGCTGGCAGTGATTGAAGAGATTCGCAGTAGCCTGGATGCTGGTAACTCTACGGCCTTGGTTCTTTTAGATCTAAGTGCCGCTTTTGATACCGTTTCCCATGAGTTACTGTTACGGCGGCTGCAGGCGATTGGGGTCGGAGGTTTGGCTCTAGCCTGGTTTCGCTCTTTCCTGGAAGGCAGATCTTTCCAGGTTATGGTACCTCCCTACCATTCCCGGGAGCATGCTATTGGATTTGGGGTACCTCAGGGCTCGATATTGAGCCCTATGCTTTTTAATATCTACGTTCAACCCTTGGCTGTGGTAGCTAAAAGCAGAGGGTTGTCGTTGGTGTCTTATGCCGACGACACCCAATTGGTCATCACATTCTCTAAGGAGCGTCTTAATAATCTAGTTAAATTTAAAGATGATATGCAGGTGATATCGGACTGGATGACAATAAATTGCCTTCAGCTTAATGCAGGCAAGTCTGAGATACTGTTGCTTGGGAAAGATAGTGACATGTGGTCAGAACAATGGTGGCCTGACAAATTAAAACCTGCACCACTGCCTAAAGAGGCGGTCAAAAACCTAGGCTTTTGGATTGATAATGGCCTGTCTTTCGACACTCAATCTAAACTTGTTGCAGGGTCTTGTTTCGGACTCCTGAGGGGGCTAAAACCCCTATTGGGGTTTTTCGATCCTAAAATTCGTCAAACCATTCTCCAGGCCACAATTTTGTCTAGGTTAGACTATGGCAATTCTCTATATTTGGGTGCCAACAAATCCTGTGTTCAGCGCCTTCAGAGAATCCAGAACGCTGCAGCCCGCGCAGTGTTGGCCCTCCCAAAATCATGCTCAGTGTCCAAACTTCTACCTAAACTACATTGGTTACCTGTAGAAAAACGAATCCAGTTTAAAACACTGTGTTGCCCATAAAATTATGACTCAACAAGCACCTCCGGTCCTGGCAGCTCTACTTGTGCCGTATGTTCCGAGTCGCTCTCTACGCTCAGCTAACCAGGGACTCATTTGTACCCCCCGAATCTTAAGAGCGCGAGCGGGTGGTCGATCTTTCAAAGTTTTGGCAGCTAAACTCTGGAACTCCCTCCCAGTTTCCATCAGAGGGCTCCAGAACCATCTGGCTTTTCGTAAAGCCGTAAAGACCTGGCTTTTTCCGGCTTAATTTTTTCTTTCCATGTGGGCTGGGCGTTATCTATTTATTCTTTTTAAGCCACTTGTACTTTGGGTAGCGCTGGGACGCCCCGTTGCTGGGGCAGCTACGCGCTGTATAAATCTAAACTAAACTAAACTAGTCGAACCATGCTCATGTAGTGATCACCCAGTTCATACTTGTTTAAAACCGCCGCCAGATAGGGCCATTCCAGAGAGTCCAAGGCCTTCTCCAGGTCCAATACCAAGCAGCCAGAGCGGGGCCAACTATGTAACGCATACTGCTGCACCCGGAAGAACCTACGGATGTTGAGGGAAGTGCTCCGGGCGGGAACAAAGCCGTTCTGGTCGGGGTGTACCAGTGTTGTCACTAAGGGCGAAAGACGCTTAGCAAGTAGTGATGCAAAAATCTTGTAGCCGGTGTTAAGAAGTGACAACGGGCGATAGGAACCCAGAGATTCAGGATTTTTATCAGGCTTAAGGAGGGACACCAGCAGGGCTTCGTTTTGTGTGCCGGTGAGTGTGGAGTCATCGATTGCGGTCTCATACACTTTCAACAGCTGCGGCACTAATATATGCGCATAAGCCTTGTAAAATTCAGTCGGCAGACCATCCGGTCCTGGCGACTTCCCATTGGATAACGAGAATATGGAGTCCCGAACTTCCTCCGAAAGAAGAGGATCATTCAGCTCCTCTCTTTGGGTGCGCGTAGGCTGCGGCAGGTCCAACCCCTCAAGATAAAGCTGTAGCTCTAGGGGTGTGGCCTGTGCACGAGATTTGTACAAGTCCCGGTAATGTGCCACAAACTCGCCATGTATGTCTCGCTGCGTGTATGCTATGCCCCCGTTTGCCCTGCGTACAGATGCGACATGAGTCGACGACTCATCTTGGCGTATGAGCCATGTGAGCAGTTTACCCGCTTTGTCCCCCATGTGGTGCGTCCGTGCCGAATGTGCAGCATAATTAAGACATCTCAACCGCTCCAACAACCGTGCATGCTTCTCCCTATGGCAGTTGCAATTTGAAATCTATATTAGTGAATCCTTTCTGCAGTAGCAGGAGTGACGGGGTGTGCATCCATGACATTGCAGATGAATTGCATGAGTGGTGGGGCCCAGACACATACCACATGAGCGCGGATTGGTATCAACACATCTATACTTTAAAATTAGCCTGACAGTTGTGATGTTATGAATCAGATGTGTGTTGATCCGGTATGGCCGTAGTGCGTGGAAGTGGTGCAGCGAGACCAAGACATAAGTGTGTGCAGTGAAACTCAGAAGGGTCTCTTTGTCCTACATGAAGAACTAATAAAAATGTGGTGTTGATCCCTTTTACTTCCTCAGCAATCGCAAAGGAAAATCATATGAAAAGTCGGCTTGTGTGGATGAGTGTGTTTTGCATGGAGTGAGTGTGGAAAACACCAACAAACTATACTGACACTTGTGAGACTCATTCCTTTAGAGATTTGACTGGTCCTGAAGAAAGCCGGGGTGACCCAATGTGCAATTTAAAAAGCGGTCTATAACATGTCGACCTACACAGATGTGGGGTAAATTGCATTCTTCAGGCAAGTCTTCAGTTTTTAACGTAGTCCAAAGCCCCTTTAGATTAAAGGTTTTAGAAGGTGACTTAAAAGCAATTTTTAAATTCTAGAACAGGATCCCAAAATAAAAAATATACACTAGTTCCCCCTCCCCATTGTTGAGAGGGTAAGATGTTGTGCGGTCCCTACTAAACCAGAGAGGCTATGCGTTTTGGACTACGTATTCGTCAAGATATGGGGACTGAGTTTACTCATAGTAACATATGCTGGCCCAATTCCTGGCTAGCTCACAGAGTGCCATCTGGGCCCCTAAACTTGACAGGGTACTGGATGGTGTCTGCAACCTCGGAACATGCCCCCCCTCCCCCAGGAAATTGTGGAAACAGATCTACACTTTTGTTACCATAGGCATGCCCAAAGGGAGACACAAGAAATACACAAATAGACGTTTCAAAAATGTATTGAAGCAATTGCGTTCTTGTGTAATAGACATGATCTGCATTTATTAGTAGAAGGAAACACAGCATTGATACCAGCATTACAAGAATGGTGAAGATGAATAATTCAAGCATTTATAACTTTTCAGGGATTATATGACTATCATAATAATCCTACCAAACACTAACTACGCTAAAGAGAGCATAGTATAGAGTGCATTCTGCCAGATCTCTTGGAATAGCCTAGCTCCCCATTTAACTGTGTGTAATGTACCCGGAAGCCAGTCTGGTGTAGAAAAGGCCACTGTCCTTTGCAGGATGGTGATAGCAGTCTGCAGGGTTGGCAGTCAGTCATGTGCGAATGTCCATGAAAATCTATGGAAGTGCTCCTCTGATGAACTAAGTGTCAGAAGCAGTTTATATAATAAAACTGGGTCCGTTCGCACTTTCTAAGGTCCTTTGTGAAGTCGTATGTATTTCGGATTCATAGCTATCTCCAAATGGACAACAACAACATGCAAGGGTAGCGTGTTCAGTGTACTTTATCCTTGAACAAGATGTACAGTGTTGTGATGAAATGCATGCGAAGAAATATATGCTTGCAAGCAGAACACTTTCAGAGTTTATCATGTACCTGCAAAGTATGTAAAAGGCACGGTCTAAAAAGATGTCAAGTTTAAACATGAACTTGTAGAATGGAAGCTTTTGTGTACGGGCGTTTTTAAACTTCATCACAAAGGATTGATCCCATCCGGGGTTATTAAAAACCGCATGAGGACCTGCGGATGAAGCATGCCACTTTACCTTCGTGGGGGTGAGAGTCCTTTTTAAGAAAAGGGTAGTTTCCCTGTGAGTTTGACGTCCACAGGAATGCCAAACATTGTACATAGGGTGGTTGTTTTATGTATATATGTTTATATATGTTTATAGATGTATGTGTATATATTATATGTGTATATCTATGTATATGTCATACAAGATTCTCACAAAAGGAAGAACCGGAGGGACACAGAGGGGAATCCAGGTAAGTAGCTTTATTTTCATCAGAGCTTTGGCATGACGCGTTTCGACTTAAATGTCTTTTTCAAATGCCTGCTCACAGCAATGTTTCCCACCTGCTCACTTTTTAAATATCACCATCCGTTCTGCCATTGGTTGCGTTTCCAGGTGGGCTGAGTCAGTCCCAAAAGACACTGCAGCTGCGTCGGCAGACTACAGGTCCCAGCATGCACCTCTCATGGCATGCTGGGTGAGTGTCCCTCTCACAGCTTCCATATGTCCCTTCCTGGGTCCTGGAAAAATTAAGAACGTGGCTCAAGTAAGCTGAAAACCTCGCTGTAGAAAAGAGGCTTCTTCCCTGGGTCCCCAAGACGCCTCAACCGCATAATCCCACATTCCTGCCAACCTGAAATCGCGGATACTAGTGACCCAGGATTCCTCCGTGCAGTCACGGACTGCTTTTATGCAGCGGCGCCAATGCTGGATCTGGATGTAGTGGGTCAGAGCTCAACCAGTACCCTGGAATGTATGTATGTATGTATGTATGTATGTATATGTATGTGGGTGGGTGTGTTAACATACACACTAGGAGAAAATATATTTAGCTGGAAAACTGTCCCCATCGCCACACTGGTTTTACACACTCGTCAACTCCAGCACTGACAGCCTTCTGCAGAGTCATTTGGTTTTTGCTGAGAGGTGGTCTTTGGTATAGATTGTGTTATGCACAGTACCTTCAAATACCTCAGGTATGTATGTACCCAGAACATACTGTATTTACAAGTGTGGCACACCCGAATGTCATCTTTATGGACAAAGCTGTAAAACTGAAAACATCTCCTATAGAGGACACTGCAATAAAGAAAGACCTGAGTGAGCTTGATAATAAAAATGTCCCTCAAGATGGCATTCATCAAAAAAGGGCCTAAAAATATAACCATGATGGAAATGTACAAAGTGCTTACGTGACTCGTGCAACAAATAATTAAGTGATGAATTGGACAAGAAACATAGAGCGCTAACCATAACCTCTAGGACGCTATGGATGTGACCTCCACATCCATAGTGCTCTGTCGGGTGCTATGGATGTGGTGCTCACATCCAAGTGCCAAGAAAGGGAATATTTCCGTTGCTCTTTATTTTGAAGTAAGCTTACTGGAGAAGAGATTCCCCAGTACCCTGAGGCTGTTGATGTAATTATATTGAAAGTAAAATGAGGGAGCAATACTGTCTCTTGCCCCGAGTGGCAGATAGCAGGTTTGTTCCGATTGAGGAGGTTGTCCCATATCCGCCCAAAGGGGGCTAGAATGCTCAGTGGACACCAAGGTTTTTGCATTTGGTGTAAAGGAAATGGATGCAGGTGTCCCACCCTGGCATTAGGCCATACGCCCACCATAAAAGTGATAAAGCAATCTTTCTGCCCCTCCTGGGGGCACAGAGGAGGTTTGCCCCAATTTGCCTGTAGGGGACAGAAAGCTCATTAGACACCAGGGATTTCAAAATGCCACCAAAACAAACCAAAGGATGGAGGCGGCCTACCCTGGCATCGAGCCATACCCCACCCGAGAAAAGGCAATGGTATTTCTGCCCCCTGCTTCCGGAGGCAGATAGGAGGGTTGCTCGGTTGGGGAGGTTGCCCCTAACATCCCCAACTCCCCTAACCTGTGGGTGGTAAGAATCTAGACACCAGGGATATTACATTTGTGGAAAAGAAACGTGTAGGCATGCCACCCTAGCATTGGCCCATCCCCCTGTCCCAAAAGGGAAGAATCCAGTCTGTCTGCTTCCTGGGTGGCAGGGGGTAAGTTGCACCACGTGGGAAGATCATGGATAACAGGATTGTTTTATAGAAATATGAGATGTGGTCTAGCCAATTCTGCATCAGCCCCACCCTCAAAACCTCAACAGTCTTTCTGCTCCCCTGGGGACTAAAGCACTCTATACCAATGGCAAGCAAGAGGACATTTAGATTTTTTTTGTTTTGGGGTGTTCTTAAATATGGGCATCAGTGTGGGGCTAAATCCCAATATCATCCCACGTGTTTTGTTGAATGTCTGATCTTTTCGGGCTTGGTTCGGCTGTCACCTGGGGAAACCTAGCAAACGCAGACATTTCTGAAAACGGGACACATTAGTCTGGTTGCCTTTTATGGAACCCATTGCATTTTCTTATCCACAGTTCCCTTCAAACTTTGCCTAAAATCACTCATTTTCCTTGCATTTCTGCCAGCACAGTTGACCTTGCAAGGCAAGTGTGAGGGGGAGTGGCAGCAGAGCAGACCATGGAGGGCAAGAGGGAGGTGCGTTGGCAACAGAACGGACCATGCAGCGAGGGAGTAGGGCCAAGGACATTAGAGTGCAGATGGGTGGAGACAGTGTCAGGAAGCTGATCGCAGGGGTGAGGGGTATTGTCAGCACTATGGACCTTGCTGGGCAGGTGAGAGGTGCAGTGGCAGCACAAAAGACCATGGAGAGCAGGAGGCAGGGGCATGCAAACGGACAGCAGGCACAGGGTTGAGAGATGCAAGGACGACAGGCAGGAGGGTTAGTGGTAAATGGGAGGTGACCGAGGCATGCACAAAGGACCTTGAAGGGCAGGAGCTGCAAGCTGATCCTTCAGGGCAGGCGGGTATGGTAGTGGCAGCAAAATGTAGGGCAGGATAGAAGGGATAGGTGCATGTATATAGATGACTGAGGCGGGGGCAGGGGCCTCCAGCTGATCACGCAGGGCAGATGGAAAGGGCAGTGGCAGCACAATGGACCATGTATGGCAGACAGGAGGGTTAGTGGTAGTAGGCCAGACTATGGTGGGCTAGAGGGAGTGGGCAGGGGCATGCACACAGGACCATAGAGGGTGGAAGGGAGAGGGTAGGGACTGGACTCAGACAATAGAGGGCAAGGGAAAGGGGTAGCAAGCTGACCACACAGGGTGAGCAGTCGGGCCAGTTGCATCACAGCGGGAGGTGTGGCGCAATGGACCATGGAGGGCAGAAGGGATGGGATGGGAGCATTGACTTGGACGATGGAAGGCAGAGGGAGTGGGCAGGGGAAGCAAGCTAAAAACAAGCATTGGCATAGCCAATAGGTCTTGCTTTTTGGGACCTTATAAGTATTTAGTTATGCAGCACAATATCCTTGGTGCAACAACATCAACTGTTGCATGGCTAAACACTTATAAGGTCTCAAAGGCGAGACCTATTGGCTATGCCAATGCTTGTTTTTCTTTGACATAGAAAAATATTCGAATTCTTCAGGGTGCTCATTTATAATTAAGAATTCCCCCGCCCTACATCATCCACCAGAACGGGAAGTCTTATAAAGAGGCCAACCCCTTAACATAAAGCTATCTATAAAACATTCTATTTTTTGCACAAAGGAAGGAAATGTAAGCAGCTCCTAGCACTTGAGTGATGCTCTCTCCCTGCGAGCACTTACTGCACGCCCACCCCTCACCCTGCAGCCTTGTTATTCCGGTGTTATTATCTTTGCAGCAGTGGTTACACAAGCCTGGCTAATTGGACAGACCACCCACCAGCTCTTATCAGAAAGTTGCAGCTCCTGGTTCATCCACTCAGCAGAGCTGGCAAGTGGCTGGAGAAAGCCTGTCTCGTGCACACATCAGGCCCAAACCATGTGGAACACTGGGAGGGGGTTAGTGGGGTTACATTATCGATACCCTGTCAGATATGGATACGTGTTTCACATCTCCACGTGCATGTAGTAAACACCAAGGAGTGCAAAACATTCTTGGGATCTGGAAGAGCCGAGAATGGTTAGTGAAACATAGAAAGAAGTACAAGGTAGGTGGATCAGTTGCACATGCTGGGCAAGGAGAAGGACAAAGGGAGGCAAGGTAAGCTTAGTGAGCTAAGAGTAAGTTTAAAGGGAGGGAGAAGCAGAGAGAGAGCTAAGGAGAGGTAAGCAAGGTACAGAGCAAGAGATAGATGACGCACTGAAAGAGAGGTTGATAAAGTGAGGCGATGAGGTAGGGAGGGAAGCAGAGAAGAAAATCTTATTAATGTCCCCATCACTTCATCAGTGGGCATCTGAGAAGGTGGGGCCTGGGCCATTGCCCTCTTTGTCCATGGCCACTGGAATTATGCGATGCTGCAGAGTTTTCCGAATAGCTATGGATTTGCCACATTGGCCACATCATCCATCATCTGCTGCATTGTCTTCAAATTTCAACAAAAAAAATTGTTTACAGCTCACTCGGATCAAAAGTTACTAAAAGCACTGTAACGTGTTTCTTTCCGCACAGTGGAAGGCCATTCGCCCAGCTAGCCACCATTCTCTCGCATACTTCTGTAGTAGGGTGTTTTAATGTGCAGCATAATGTGCTTTTTCTTGCCGCATTATATAGTCATCTCTGTTGCATGATTTGGTCCCCCGTTGCCGCATAATTCCCGTGGCCCCTGGCACTGTCTATGCCATAAAACACGTTTTTGAGCACGTGCAGAGAAGGCATAGTTGACAATGTGGTCTTTTCATAGCATTCTTGTTATCTGTCCTCTCCCACATAGATACGGGAAACAACAAATTCCCTAAAAAAAACTGGGTGAGAGGAGATCGGAAGAGACTTGAAATGTGCAGGCGAGCCCCGGTCCCCGACTCCTTCACGTGCAGCTAGTACACAACTGCAACCCTGGGAAAGGCAGGTGTACGGCCTCCCCCAGCTAGCGAACGCAAACCACGGGTAACCGCCGCTCGCGATAGTGACAATCAACTAGAAACTAGAATGAAACTGCCCAGCACGGTTTGAAGTAACATACTGGCCAGGACCTCTTTAAACTGCTAATACGTGTGAAGCTGGACCGTGCACGCGAAAGAAAAGACCATGTACCTATCTATTATTGTAACTGATAGGTAAGCAAGGCGAACATTTGGGAGGGTGTCCGGCATTGCTTGTAAGGTGATAGTTGCATATTTTATTTGTAGACTGTGATTGCCGGTGGGGGCCACCTGCACTAATTTTCTGGGGACCAGTCCGGAACTTATTTTCCTCATTAGACATTGAGCGCGAGCAAGAGGGAACAAGCAGCACAAAAGCCAAAACAGCTGCATTGTCAAACATCACGTGACCGCCTCTCATCACAAGTGCTTATCTTCACGGTGTTTGCACCAGTGCGTTTTTTTTTTTTTTTTCTTTTTCAGTTCGCGAGCGCGGCAGCCTGCTCAGCTGACCAGACGCTCGTGCGTCATGGCCTTTTGCCCGCACGGCCGGCATGTGTTTCCAATTATCGCGCCCGCGTCTGGGCACGATAATTGGAAACATATGTCTGCCGCGCGCGTAACCGCAGGGAAAAGGCCATGACGCACGAGCGTCTGGTCAGCTTTTCAAACTCCCTAACTATAAGTCTCGCAGACTGTACACAATTTTCGGAGCACTCGTGCCTTATACAATAGAAAGTACAATGATTAAACCATGAAGCACAAAAATAATTGATTTAGGCTCTTGTTTTCTTCTTTTATTCCAACAGATCCTCCAATCCCTTATGCCCAACGCGTTTCGTCGTAATAGGGAGTGGCCCTACGACTTCCTCAGGGCTTGTAATTTCTTTCAATATGACTCTTTAATAAAGGTAATGTTCCCTCGTAAATCCACTCCAAATTTCACCGGCCTACGCCAATCTGTTCATGGGTTGGCTGGAGGAGGTGATTATCTGGGGCACATCGGGCAGTCGTTGGAATTAATATATCCTGTATTGGGGAAGGTTCATCGACGACTGCCTGATGATTTGGACAGGAACAGAATTATTATTACAGGACTTTTTTGACTATCTGAATGATAATGATATGAATATTAGGTACACCACACACTACAGTACTACAAATGTGATATTTCTGGATGTTAAGTTATATGTTGAAAAAAATTGTATTCAGAGTGATATGTATCGTAAACCTACTTCCTGTAATGCCATTTTGCATGCGGAAAGTGCTCATCCCCGGCATCAGGTAAAAGCAATTCCTTTTGGGGAGATGATTAGAGCCAGGCGTAATTGTAGTGAAGATTCACAATTTGAAAAATGTATCTCTGATATGGAAAAAAGGTTTATTCAGAGGGGTTACTGCAAACATGATATACACAGTGCCAAGAATAGGGCATTAAAAACAAAACGCATGTCCACCTTAAAACCAATGAAGGGTAGTGCACAGGCAGCATCACCTATTAGGATAATAACTGATTTTACACCAATCAGTAGTACATTAAGAAAAAGCATGTGCAAACATTGGCACATCTTAAAAATGGATAGAGCCTTAGCGGGTTATTTAACAGAGCGACCTCAAATTACATTTCGGAGAGGTAAAACTCTTGGCACCTTGTTGAGTCCCAGTTACCCAAGGAATAAACAACCAGAGACATGGTTGACACAACACTCAAAGGGTTTTTTCAAATGTGGACATTGTGGAATGTGCAGATGTGCTAAGGATAAGACTAGAGAGTTTCAGGCCAATAATGGCAAAGTATATACCATACTTACGAATATAACTTGTAGTACTAAGTATGTAGTATATATTATTGAATGCAAATGTACCAAAATCCATGTGGGGAGTACTGTGAGGGCACTAAAAGAACGTGTCAGTGAACATTTACGTGCAATAAAGCAGAATGATATAAGATACCCCATTGCAGAACACATACACAACTGTACAGCCCAAGGGCAAAATAAAACCTTTACGTTCTTTGGTATTGAACATGTTAAACTAGATCCACGAGGTGGTAACGGAGAGCTTAAACTGCGTAGGACTGAGGCAAGGTGGATCATGCGTCTGAGGGCCGTAGAGTACGGCCTCAATTTTGATCAAGAACTGCAATATTTCCTAGGTGACTGAGTATTTAATTGAATAGTAGACGTCCTTACAAATAATCATTGTTTAGACTTTGGGATTGTAGATTAATGGGAGTGAGCATACTTATGCTGTATTTACCCTCTGGTTGCGAATCTCATATTAAGCTTAGTAGTAGTAGGCGATATAATACTCCATTTTGAATTTAGATAGCTTCTAGTGGCACGGTCTGGGGCTTAATTTTAATAATAGCTCTGTAATTGTGGTGCTTTGTTATATACTTTATAGAAAACTATTGGTGATGCAATGTTGTAATTATGAACAGAAATAGAGAAAAATATACCATGAATATGATTATATATAATTTGTTATAGTGTATAGCTGGATGCTGCATGCAAATCCTTATTCATTGTTAGGTATTTATTTCCAGATTGGGAACGCTTAAATTGTACATTTATAGGGATTTCATTGTGGATTTACGAATTCTCCGGCGAATTACTTTGGATATTTATATAATTTGGAGTGGATTTTGAATTTACGAGGAAACATTACCTTTATTAAAGAGTCATATTGAAAGAAATTACAAGCCCTGAGGAAGTCGTAGGGCCACTCCCTATTACGACGAAACGCGTTGGGCATAAGGGATTGGAGGATCTGTTGGAATAAAAGAAGAAAACAAGAGCCTAAATCAATTATTTTTGTGCTTCATGGTTTAATCATTGTACTTTCTATTGTATAAGGCACGAGTGCTCCGAAAATTGTGTACAGTTTGATCAATCTTTGATTGAGTTTTTGGGAGGTAGGGTGTTTTTCTCCCTTTTGGATGCACCGCACAATTTTGAGTTTCACGAAACAGTAGTGTGAACACTATATGAGCGCCTATATACCCTCTACACCCAATTTAGCGTATATAAGTCTCGCAGAGCAGCGCTTCCGCGCTACTCGAGGCTCGACCTAATGAAGGGCAGGCAGCAGGGGCTCTGGCAGCACAACGGACTGTACAGGGCAGGCAGGGGCAGTGCCAGCTCAATGGGCCATGATGGGCAGGAGGAAGGGGGCAACCGCATGCATACCTAGAACGGAAGTCATGCGGAGTAGGGCAATGGCAGCAAGCTAACCATGCAGGAAGGGCAGTGGCAGCACAACAGACTATGCTGGGCTGGAGTGAGTGAGCAGTGGCATGGAATCTGACAACAGAGGGAAGGCAGAAGGTGGGTAGGGAATGCAAGCTAAGCACGGAGGGACAGCAGGAGGGGCAGTAGCAGCGCAAACGGCCATGGATGGAGGGGCAGGGGCATGCACACAGAGAGAGTGGCAGGGAAGAGAGGGTGATGGAGTAGCAAGCTGGCCACATAGAGCAGACTGGAGGGGCCGGAACACGCAGATGGGGAACGGAGGGGGGCAGGGGCAGATAACTGACAGTGAAGGGAATGCTGCAGTGGATTGGCCACCAGCAGAGAGTGGGTCTGTACCACTCCCTTGCTGCGAATGGCAAAGTCTGTGCGCTGGTGAGGTGTTGACTTGATATTTAAAAAAAAAAAAACTAGAAGTTTATCAAAAAACAAAGAGTAACCTACATTATAGTCCGGTATGGTAATATGATATTCCCTAATAATAAACCCCAGAAATTGACTGAAAAAACAAAAGATGAAAGGTACTTTCTAGTTGTGTTGAACTGAGTTAAATATTAGCCCTTTAAAAAACAAAAAACACATTCGCCAGGTTTAGTTCAGTCGGCAAACTAAATAACTTGCGCCCTTTCCAATGCACTGCTTATGACCTCACATATTACATCACTTAACATCACTGATGACATCATCCAAGCTACTGCTCCTCAAATTACTCCATAAATCATTTTATTATTTTAGAAAAGAAAGTAGTAAATTGCCCACAAACCAATACAGCATACATTGTATGTACATATGTGCATCTATAAAATAATAATGTAGTCCTGGAGACAAGTCTGATTTAGTACGACAATTTATACGGTGCACACTAATGGAAAAGTTTCAAGGACAAACAGTACTACATTTAAACAAGGTAGAGACTTGAGAGCAGCTAGTGTGTTGCAGAGGTTTATTACACATAGGTTGGGCTTATATCAAAGTCCTGTTGCCAAAATGTGTGAGAGAATTTAAAGCTAATGTTAACAATACATTATTCACCTGTGGATTTCTGTGCACATGCTGACATTAAAGAATTGTCACGTAGCACTATCATCAGTTTTTATCTAAACTGGAGATTTACGAGGTACATAGATTTATTTCTAAAAATCCAGTGAAACTTCTGAGGCCTTCTACGTTGTTGAAGTATGTATAATCTATTGGTGGCTCACAAACTGTTCAAGTCACAGGGTGATGGTAAGGTTTGTTATAATGGTGTATGCCATTCTGCTTATTTAAAAAAAATGTGTAATGTATTTTTGTCCAAACATGCTTTATCAATGGTTAAAGCATAGATGTGAAGCTGTTGATGTAAAAGCCTGTCAGATTATGCATTTACATTGGGTACATTGAGGTTTAATATATTGCAGATTGCATTAATGTCTAGAGAGACATTATGTTCCATAAGCACCTGGATACCAGTTAAAAAAAAAAAAAAGCATAATCTGTACTAAATGTGGGTGCTTTCACAGAAATGCTTTATCCTGCCATATGGTAGAAAACAGGCTTCTAGGTGTAGCTTGCGGATACCTTTCAGTATGCGAAGCATATTGACACGGTGACATTCATTGGTGACATCACTGACCTGCAATGATGTCATTTAACATGTCATGAGTGATGCAATATATGAGGTCCTAAGCAGTGCGTGGCAGAGGCGCAAGCTAGTTGGGTACTGTACCATAATTTCAGTGTTTTGTTTTTTTAAGCATTAGTTTAAATAATCTCAACACTGAATTATAATGTTAGTTTAATGTTGGCTTGTTTTTTCAGTCCGTGTGTATTTGTGTGTATATTTTGTATATATATATATATATATATATATATATATATATATATATATATATATATATAATTTGGTTTATACAGGTCAAGATTAATTAATAAACAAAAAAATGGGGTTCATTCTGTATTTAAAAAGGAGGGCATTTTGGTGGAAGGGTTTACTCCCATTAAAGAGAAAAATACATACTCTGGTATGTATTCATGAAAAAATGTGCATATAAAGGTAATTTAGAGTTAAATACACAAATATATATTACAATAACATTTATAATAAAGTATATTAAAGTTGTTTTAAAGATTGAATGGTATACTAAATTTAAAAACAAATCAATAGACACTAATATAAAAATAAATTTTAAATTACTAATGAGTAAACGTCCCATCAAAGATTCAACTTTCTTAAAATTGACTTGATAAGAAACATGTTTGACCATGAGTGCTATATACGTTCTTTCATACATCCTTCACAGCTATCTGCAAGTGATTTAGAGCAATTTAGGTCCAGAAAAAACTGAGAACCGATCTAATTTTAAACTATAAAGAGGAAAATGAAGGTACAAGGCAGCCTGACTGACTTATTAAGCAAACACAAGCTGATAAAATGATGCTTGCAATAAGTCTAACCACAAGCAGTTGCTCAGGGTAGCATTCCAACTCATCATTCTAACTCCTCATTCTTTTGCCCACCATGCTACCTCAGATTAGACTCAGCCGTATGCAAATCAGTCTTGGTCCTACTCCAATGGGAAGGAAGAGTCCAACCCTAACTGCCAAGGCAGGTCCTTTTTAAAACCGGAATACAAGCAACCCACGACAGACTGACCTGACCTGTTATTTCAAGGTTGTCTTGTTTGTTTTGTTCTGTTTCCTGTTACTTAGTTGCAGCACAGTTCTATATTGCAGCACACCAAATGCATTTCTGTTTTTGCCTGACTAACATGTTTTGTGGTATCTAGTTCTACTGAGCTAATGTACCTCTCTGTGTTCAGTTTAAAGTAAGGTGCATGCTTAGAGTTATGGGTGTATGTAATGTCTTCAGAGTTGAAAAACCCTGGTCTGTTTTTCTTAAGAGTTAAGTACATAGGCCAAATGTTAATGTTACAATGATGCAATAAAAGTACTGCAAAATAAAAAAAGTTAATATTTGTTAAAATAGTAAAAAGATTTTATACTTTTTGATGCTTAAATGTCTTTAATAATAAAACAGGCCTGTGTTTACTGCATGTATGCAGGAAGTGGTAGGTCAATACAAATATTGTATTGTAATTCTTATTTTTATGATTCTTTTTTGAGATGATGGACCCAGGACAAGATCTTTTGCTCGCTGCTTTGAGCGAGAGTGGAATTAGTCCAAATGATCTATTTGATTGTGACTCTTTGGATGTTGGCCTTGCAGCCCCAGCACCGACTCCAGTTAGTCAGCAGGTAAAGTTTTAATTTTACTTTCATTGGTCTTGTAAAGGTTTTGTTAATTCAGCTTCTTTGTTCCTGTGATGTCAATACCAATACTCCTGTATGTTTCGTAGTCCATATTGCTCTGTTGTACGATGAAGGAAAACTCTTTGCAAGATTTTTATGTGATGGCTTATTAAGATGAGTGTCTGATTTTAACTTAATTCCTATGAAGCAATCTGGATTTAGACAAGGATGCTCGACCATTGGTGACATCAGTGCATTAAAATTATTGGTCGGCACAACCTTTAAAAGAAATCTCAATATGTATGATTGTTATATCGATTATTCGTCTGCATTTGATAAACGTTAAACGACAAAAACTCTGCGATAAATTGTGGTGTCATGGGATCAGTCCCACAATCTTGTTTTGCTATCTCTCCACGATAAAACAGGGCTACAGTTTAAGCTGACAAAAAATGTCTTGTCACTAACGATATCTACAGCCAACGGAGTGAAACTGAGCTGCATTTTACCGTCACTACTTTTTTTCGCTGTACATTGCAGATCTATCAATTTTTAAATTCTCTCGGACTAGCCTCCTAGCTAGGAGGTAAACCAATTAGTTATTTGGCATATGCTGATGATTTTTTTTAATTTTCATTGACCCCCATCAGGACTTCAATCACAATTACCGAATTTACAACAATGTAATAATGAAATAGATTTAAAAGTCAACCCCAGCAAAACAGATGTTATGACCTTTGGGAAAGCCGGGAAACAAGTTGAACTAAAAGTCGATGGCAAGATTCTGTAGAAGTATCGCTATACAATTACCTAGGCTTAACGTTTGAAAAAAGATTAAGGTAGATACGTCCTCTTTCCAATTTAAAAACTAAGGCCCGGACAATATCACTCTCAGATAAGTAAAATTAACGGGAGTTCATGGAGGATATGCAGTCTGTCAATCTTTAAAAGGGATGGAAACAAAATTAGTACCTACCTTTATTGTACAGAGCTTTAGTTCTTCCTGAAAAATCCATTAACAATGTGGATAAAATTTATATAAAAGAGCTGAGATTTTTGTTGAATCTTTGTTCATTGCTTTTCCATTGTAAAATGCGACTGGAACTATCGATGTCATTAACCGATCATCGCTCATCAGCAATGTTGAATTACTTTTGCAACTGTGCAATAGCAAACAAAAATTCTTTGAGATTTTTGCTTTACATTGAAGTAACAAACCATCAAGGCTTATGTACTGGGCTGAACTTGGCATCTGTTAATAAAATAATCGAGGAAAACAATTTACCTCACTTGTGTGGGTGGGGCAAGGGCCTGTGGTTGGGAAGAGCCAAAAACATAGGGATTAAGGGTATAGCACCGAGAATTCTAAGCGCTACATTTTTTTAAAAATACGTTTTTAGCCAATTCTGCATTGGACACCCACACAAGTGAGGTATCATTTTACTCGGGAGACTGTGGGGAACGCTGTGGGGTAGGACATTTGTGCCGGCACTGTAATTCCACACAAAAATATGTGGAAATAGTGTTATTTTCAGCTAAATTTGAGGTTTGCAGGGGGTTCTGGGTAGGAAAACGTTGGGGGATCTACGCAAGTCATACCTCGTTGTACTCGCCCGGGTGTCTAGTTGTCAAAAATGTTTTGGTTTGGTAGTTTCCCAAGATGGCCGCCGAGCCCGGGGCCAAAAACCCAGGTGACCCCATTGCAAAACCAGGTTGTTTTGTGATAGGTAATTTTGATGTTTCCTCAATACGTTTTGGGCCCTTGCCTGTCGCGGGTACTTGACCCACCCACACGAGTGAGGTACCATTTTTATCGGGAGATCTGGGGGGACGATGGGTGGTAGGAAATTTGTGGATCCATGCAGATTCCAGAACTTTCCATCACAGAAATGTGAGGAAAATGTATTTATTTATTTTTTACAAAGTTTGAGGTTTGCAATGGATTCTGGGTAACAGAACCTGGTGAGAGCCAGACAAGTCACCCCATCCAGTATTCCCCTGGGTGTCTAGTTTTCAAAAATGTATAGGTTTCGCTAGGTGCCTGCAGAGCTAGGGTTCAAAATCTACAGCTATGCGCTTTGGAAAAAAAGGGTCAGTTTTCACTGTGAAAATGTGGTGTGTCCATGTTGCATTTTGGGCCGTTTCCTATCGCGGGCACTAGGCCTACCCACACAAGTGAGGTACCATTCTTTTTGGTGTACTTTGGGGGATACGGGGTGGGTGGAATTTGTGGATCCACGTAGATTCCAGAACTTTCCATCACAGAAATGTGAGGAATTTTTTTTTTTTTTTTTTACAAAGTTTGATGTTTGCAAGGGATTCTGGGTAACAGAACCGAGTGAGAGCCACACAAGTCACCACATCCTGGATTCCCCTGGGTGTCTAGTTTCCAAAAATGTATAGGTATGCTAGGTTGCCTTGGGTGCCAGCTGCGCTAGGACCCAGAATACACAGGTAGGCACATTCCGAAAAAAAGTCTGTGCCTAGTGGGCTGTCTGCCGCTCTGTGGGAGGGGGGAAATCGGGGGCTATTGCCCCGATGTGCCCCGAAGGGGGGCAGAAAGACTGTGGCTGTTTATTTGGGTGGGTGGGAACATCGGGATGCCCATTCTGGGCAGCCCCTACGTATAAAAAAGCCAGCATTATCGCTACTGCCCCCATCTGACTCCAGGGGGGGGCAGAAAGACTGGCATCTTTTTTTGGGGGGTGGGGGCATTGGCATACCCATTCTGGGCAGCCTCCACCCCTGAATTTTTAAAAAGATATACCCCTGGTGCCTAGTGGGATTCTGCCCCCCGACGGGGCAGATAAGGGGCTATTGCCCCCTACTGCCTCCTGGGGGGGGGAGGGGGCAGAAAGGCTGGTAATTTTTTGAGGGTGGGGGCATTGGCATGCCCATTCTGGGTAGCCCCCCACCCCTACGTATAAAAAAAAAAAAAAAGAAATCCCTGCTGCCTAGTGGGCTTTCTGCCCCCCCCACCCCACGGGGGGCAGATCAGGGGCTACTGCCCCCATCTGCCTCCTGGGAGGGGGGGTAGAAAGACTGTGGCATTTTTGGGGGGAGGTAGGGTGGGGGCATTGGCATGCCTATTCTGGGCAGCCCCCACTCCTGGCCTATAAAAAAAAATCCCTGGCGTCTAGGATGCTTTCTGCCCCCCCGGGCGCCAGAAAGGCTGTGTAGCAAAATTGTATGGGGGGGAGCAAAGACCCTTGCCCAAGGGGCCGCTCCCCCCCCCTCCCTGGTGGCTAGTGGGTGGATCCCTGCTTGGGGATCGCCCTCCTGGGGCAATCCCCAAGCAGGGATCCACTAGGGAAGGGTACCATTGGAAAGGGGAGATTCTCCCCTTTCCAACGATACCTCTCCCATGTTTTTCGGTGCTTGGGGGGGGGGGCTGAGATAGCCCCACAAGCACTGAAACTAAGTTTCAGTTTCGTTTTCATTGTAATTACGACAGCGCGCCATGCGCGCGATCATCATTGAAATGAAAGCCCCTAACAGGCCTCTGGAGGTTGGGGAAGCTCTTCCCCCACCTCCCAAAGCAAAAAAAAAATTGGATATCCCTCTGCTGTTTACAGCAGAGGGATTTTTTAAAAGTGTGCTCATGACGGAACCATTTTGTCATGAGCATGGGAGGGGTTAATTAATTGTAGATGTGTCAAAAGCCATTGCCATTTGTTTTTCTACAACAGACTGTCAATTAATTGGGAAATTAACAACATTTTTAGATTATGCTTATTGTCTTAAGGAAGTGTGAGATACTGTTCTCAAGGAATATTTGCAGATATATTCATGACTGTCGTATATTTTATATATTTATTTTTGTGATGAGTATTTTTAATATATTTTTTACAATAAAGACATTCATTCATAGTCCATATATTGTCCTTTTCTGACTTTTCCAATGTAGCATAATTGTAAGCTTTTCCAACCACAATCAGTAGGGATAATTGCAACCACTCTTGCCTTTCAGGCTAGTGGTGTGCCGAGAGAAATAGCAAAGTGGTATAGATGAAATTAAAATTACAGATGTGTGGCCACATATGCTTTCCGACATGTGAACCTGCAATTCTCAATTAATTGTAAATACTTAATTCTGGACATGGTGTGATAGAGAGGAGGGCAAGTGAAGAAAACATGTAAAAGTTGCTTACTCAACTGGTCTTATTAACAGCTGGTAGTAAAAGCACAACCCTGGGAAGCCTGGACGTTAAGATACCAGCCTGGACGTTAAGATCCCAGCATCTTCTTTAGTGACCTATATAATAAGTCACTAAGTGGTGTCTGTCTAGTGTCCCAGCAACTTTTGGTAATTCGTCATGGATTTTCTGAGCTTGTTGAAAACAGTCAATTAGGTTTAGCTTAAGTCCAAAGGGGATGTTTGATTATGTCCAGTTGGTGACTTTGGTAGTTTGATTATTTTTCATGCTATCCCATAATCCTTAGACATCCTAAAATGTCAGTTACGCTACTGATTCTAATCTCGCTTCATCCTGCCAAAAATAGTCTTAATATTCTTGTGCCATATGGTATTGGGAACAAGAACACTGCCCTAGGCATTTTTAAGTTGTCAGCAGATAGATGTAGTTAATCTGGATTTCCAGTTTCTCTTTGTGGGACTGACTAATGATACTAGCTACTGTGTTACAGTGAAAAACATTTACTATATTTGGTGCTAGAATTTCTGGTTCTTCACATTGTTGCAAATTGTGTTTTAACTGTCTTGTATTTGTTTTTATGCTGAAGTCGATTTTACTTTGTTAAACCAGTACTGTAGATCTTCTCTTTATTTGCACCTTGTTTAGCACTTTTTCAATTTGTTAACACCTCCCACCTTACCGTAGAATATTGTGCGTTTTCAGTATGATCTACTGCTTGCACTCTTTCACTTGGTCACATTTGTTCTTCTCAGCCATTGGATATAATTGTATGTTGGTGTTTTGTGTAGCAGTTTGTCCCCCCCTCGGTACACCAGAATGATCTGTGGAAACTGGTGGGCAGCCGCAAGAAAGAGGAGTGATCCTTGAAAGATATTTTCAGAAATTCTTTTCTGTCAACTGAAAGGAGTAGTCTATTTTAGGTTTTTCATTAGCTGGCCTTCAGGGTGGGGGATCACATCTCCAGGCTTTTCAAATCAAAATATTGTGACTACATCCAGTATTTTCCCAGAGAACAAACCCTTTGTTTCTCCCTCAGGGGATCAATTGATAATCAAACTCTCAATTGGCCTGTCCATATGCAGGTTCCTAGACCAGAGCACTGACAATATAACCTGACATTTGGTGCTACAGAATCCTGCCAAGCCGGGAAAAATAAATTGAATAAACGCAGACTTTTTTTTTTTTTTTGGTGGTTTTGACGGAGCTGCAAACATCTGGATTGTTTGAACCTCAGATTCTCATCTTCAGGTGGAATGTCCTTATTGCAAGAAGATGTCTAGAACTGTTAATGACAGACAGACTGACTTTTCCGGCCTGCTTGAATACCAGTGAAGGCACCAGTATTTGTTGTTTAGGAGATCCGAGCAGCCTAAAAAGATGGCTCTCGTCATGAGTTCACTTCACCCTTTTGAAATATTCCTTGACAGGGAGATAAAAATCAGCATCTGTACGTTGCTCTGACTGGATCAGGAAGTTGAACATAATAAGGATTCTGGATTGTTCTCTTCCAGAGTATTTCCTGAAGTACTTGCCTTCCCTCAAAGTCCTGCCTCTGAATGTTTCACATCTTTTAACTCCTCATAGATGCATCCCACTCTGGACACATCCCTGGCAAAATCTGTGGCTCTAGCTCCATTGCCACCCGCTTCGCCGTCTTCCCACTCAGCCAGTGGTCCTTCCAACTCAATCTCCAGCTTATAGTAACAAGTGCCACAACTCCTAAAAGAAAGTCTTCTACACCCAATACGTTATTGGATATCATTAGAGTCCCACCAGATGTGGAGGTCATATCTAAACCAAATACAGCTCCCCCGCCACCCAGGTCCTAATAAAGCTACAGTTGATGCTCACACATACGATCAGAGTTTTCTCAATATATAGTGTCTCTAGTTGATGACATAGATGCCTTCTGAGGGGATTGTGGGTTGCTGCTTGTTAAATCTGAACCTTATTGGAGCCAAGATTTTCTGCATCTACCTAGTGCCTTGCACTTCCCACCATGTAGGGCCTCTATAGCCGTGTCTGGGCGATCTAACTGCAGTTCAACATTCCGATGGTGGTGCACTGTGAAGAATCTTGTGAAATAGATTCCGCTTCGCTGATCTGTCTTGATCCAAACTTTTATAAAGGATAACTGCCTGATGGATTGGGAGCTCATGCAATATCTTATAGCACAAGGGAACATAGCCCCATAAATACATTTCATCCCACATCAACCTAAAGGATTTGAGGGCAGTCCATTCGGCTATCAAGGCCTTTTTATTCCAGCAGTAAAAATCAGTTTTGCTTATGCGGATGGACAATACATGTACAATGAATCATCTATTTTTTTTATTTTTTATGGAAAAGATGCCATTTCAATGAAGGAGTTACAATGCAACAATATAAATATCTAGAAATGCCCACAAGCATATACATCCCAAATATTACACCATCAGACATGAGTAGGTAATTTCGAACTGCGAAATCCATTAGCCCTAAAAAAGTAGAGTCAATAACAAAGCTAGGCATCCATATTCCTTCATATTTGCACTGAGTAACCAGTAATGACACCAGAAAGTCCCTGCCTAAGCGACTCATAGATTTTTCTTAACTTACGGCGCCCGGATGATTTAGTATGACTGCCAGTTCCAATCCATGAAGGAATACTAGCTCCTTCCATCAAGATAAAGTATCTGGGGCCTCCTTCTGAAACCATGCCAGAGCAATCGGCAATCTTGCAGTTGTTATAGTAAAGAAAAAGGCCCTGAAAACATCAGATGACACTTTAGGTGCATAACCCAGTAAGATAGTTTTAGGGTCAAATCTTGCATGTCTTCAGGAGTGGATTTATCAGTTTGAAAACTTTGCACTAGTATTGAATAATATCACAAGCTGTGAAGATATGTACAGTGTCTGCACCGGGCTTGCTACAGCGAAAGCAATTTGATGTTTCCCTTAGACCCCTTTAATGTAACTTATACGCTGTATAGTATAGATAATGCAATATTTTTAAAAAGTGGATCTTAAACCTGGAGACGTTTAAAATACTCTGGCAGATTAGTGGTCAGTATTTCAGCCACAGAGACATTAGAATGCAGATTACGTGTCCAGCTAGCAGACAAGACCTCAAATACATCTGCCGTATTTTCCTGGCCAACCAGAATTAAGTAATAAGTATGAATTTAACGTGTCGTGATACTTCTACAAAGCTATGTGAAAACTCATTACTATCCATGCTAATTTTATTGGAAGAAAGGTGCAATACAAATTCTCTTAGTTGTAAATAACAGAAAAATCAACTTTTGGGGAGCTGATAATTATTTATCTCCTGAATAGATAGAAGAACTCCATATATAAAAAGCTGACCAGGGTCAAATATTTGACCCATTCCAACAGCTTTAAAAAGCTGTCCTGAAAAAATGGAAGAAGAGAAGCAAACTGGCGAAACAGTGGTATGACAAATGGATTGGATATCCAGCCAGACCTCCTGATATACCAGAAGAGTCTTAAACTGTGTGTGTTTGAAATGGGTCGCATCAATCAAACCTTTGCTGGTTAGTCATTTGAGGAAAGATCTGATATTCCAGGAATAAGCCGGACAGGTCCCATGTCCCTGACTCCACCAAAAAGATGGAAGTGCAAACCCACCCTGACTATGGGGAAGCTGCAGATATCTTATAATACATCAGGGGTTTTTAAAATTTAAAATTGCCATATAAATGTCTGCCAGTTGCTTTCAACTTTAAAAAACAAAAAACAAATCTCCCGTAGAGATACAAGGGAATAGTCTCAAATAGGTAGAGATACCATGGAAAGATACCCATTGTAATAACATTACATCTACTGATTTGACCTAGATGTAGCCTATTCCCTTTTCTAACTATAGAAAGAGATTGTGTATAGTGCTTCATAATTAAGAGAAATAATGGTTTCCATATCCAATTTATATCTTGAGACTTGCCCGAATACCATAGCAGCATCCTCAATCGCTGGCAGTACAGTTGTAGGGGATGATGATAAGTTTGCAAAATCTGCTTATGCGAAGAGCTTGACCTCCCAACTATGCAACCTCAAAGATGGAATTGAAGCAGTTCATTGGAGTACCCGAATGAATGGCTCTAAATAGAGAGCAAATAAAAGCGGAGGTAGAGGGCATCCTTGCCTAGTGCCACGATTAATTTGGATAGCTTTGTAAAGTGATCCTGGCAGTTAAAGTGGAGTAAAGTGACTTACTCTGTGTTCTAAAATCTGACCCAAACAATGTCGGACATAACCCCCCACAGGTACCGCCAGGAGACCCTATTAAATGCTTTTTCCGCATCCAACAGGATCATCTTGGCGGGCTTTTCGACTCACCTGCGACATCTAGCACTGATATAGCTAAATGTATGTGGTAGGTGGAATCTGTGCTGCATTAGATCAATTAATGGCCTTATAACCACAGCTACTCTTAGACAATAGCCACATATAGATTTTTGAGTCTTAATTTATTAATGATATAGGACGATATGAGCTGCAATTAAGTGGATCTCTATTTTTATACAAATACGGCTAAAACTGTCGCCCCTCCCCCAGAGACAGCAGTGTTGACTCTAAAAATGCGGGAGAGCTGACAAGTTTGAGCGAAAGTCGAGCAATGTTTTTAAACTGCTTGTAAAGTTCTGTCGGGATAGAATCTGGACATGCCGCTTAACCCGTTGCTGTTCGATAGCAATTTCAATTTATTCCCTTTTGATTAAAGTGTCCAGCCCTACCCCCTGCGAGTTGATTAAGCCTTAATGCGTGAAGATAGCTGTGACCATACCCTGAGTTGCCTGGCAGTCATTATAAAGATTGGAATAAAATTGATGAAAAACTGCTAATATATCGGCAGCCTGTAACAGTTTTGCCAGTAGCGTGTCTTCTACGCAATACCAAATTATTATTCTTTTAGTTGAAAGGTCATTAGTTAACCCATCTCATCACTATTCTCAACACGCGACAAACATTTCGACCAATACTTAAAATAGTCCTTGTCGCACATTGTTTTCTTCAATATCATCTGCAACACGGTCAGTTGTCCTGACCAGATATGTCAGAGGCACTGTCTGGACAATTCCGGTACCAGCGTCTAAGTGAATATTCAATTTCCAGTAGAAGTTTCTCTCGTAATTTTACCTCCGCGAACCGTTCTTCCTTACCATTTCGAATAGTATAGCTAGTAGTCTGGCCACGGACAAGAGCTTTTAAGGCACCCCAAAGCTTTATTTGGTTTGCAAAGCCTTTATTGGTACTAATACATTTGCTTAGCCCAGGACCGATAAAACGAATACGTTGGACCCAGTAATAACCTTTAATTAAAAGTCCATCGGCATGGGGATGTGACGTTTACCAATTTACTTGACTTGACACATAATGACAATGGGTTATGATCTGGTAGAATCCTAGGATTTAATAGACACTGCGGGTAGAATACTATGACTCGCAAAGAAAAAGCCCACCAGATATCACAAAGAGCATGTATCACAAATGTTTCGTAGTTGCACTGAACTTTATCATGCCCCACTGACTTAATTCCCAAACTTTTGTGGAATCCACACCTGGCTGGATAGTAGAGTTAAAATCCCTGCAGATGAAAATTGGGTCCTGCCTCATTCTGAGCTCGCCAAGAAGGCGATTAAACATTGTAGGATCATCTGCATTTGTGGCATAAATTACACATACAGTTTACCTGTAAACTACCTGTCTCTGTATTAGTGATCAGCCATCTCCCTGACCTATCCAACTTAACCTGATGATTACTCTCCAGGTGGAAGGAATGGGTTAATGCACCCCCCGTTTTTTGGTTCATCAATCCCTCTTGCAGCAAGGGTATGATAACCAACAGTGAACTTTATAGAGTTTAGGTTATGTGACTCCTGAACCCAAAGAAGATAGGTGTTCAGAGTGCTTAATTGGTCTCTAATAAATCGAATTTTAGCAGTGGAATGCATGCCATTTGTGTTCCAACCAAGTATGCAAACATCCTTGTTACGACTTATTATCTATTAGTAGACAAAAACCTTTTCCTACGCATGGTATCATGATTTGACTCAATTGACTCGGTTAGTGGTTTTACTCCATAAGAACCCTGCTACCTCCCAGAGTTGCTGTATCATGACCCAACACCTCCTATGGCTCCTCGTGCCCCCACACCAACCTAGCTCCTACTTCACCACCCAACCCCTCCGTCGTTCACCAACACCCATTCCTGTCCTACTCTCCCAAGCAGGACTTTGAAAACTTCAGTGTGAGCACACATCAAAGCCTCCCCATCTTGTTTAATTGGGAAACTGCTGACAGAGCTCCTTCCAAGTGGATTTCAAGATTCAAATTTAAAAAAAAAATGCCCAGTCTGATTTCCCAAGTACAATTAAAGAGCAAAAAGGGGACAAAAGGAAATGAAAGCAATTACAGATTGAAAAGAGAAAAAAGAAAAAGAAACCTAACGGGGACTCACACAAACCAATGATATGCCCTTAACCGACTGTGTTTAGCATATCGCGGCCAAAAAAGGGCAGATATAAATTTGGAGTAACCCACCTAATTCCCCCAGGCTCAGCCCCATATGATCTAAACATAGGGTGAAGACAGTGCTAAGAGACAGTTCACTCGCCATTAGATTTCTCCCATTGTGTCTTCCCTGGGTCTTGACAATATGTAGTTTGGCCATTAAAGCAAATGTTGGACGTGACAGGCTCTAATGAGGAGATCGTTGTGCCAAGTTTCTGAAAAGATGAAATTGTCTCCTGTTGGCGCCATCTGCCTTCTACTGGCTCCTGACAAAAGTCAGACTGAGTAAGAACTCGACACCGCAGGCTTTAACTAGTTTACTTGGACAAGCCAGCTGGAATATAGCCTGAACATGAAATTCCCAATGAAAATCAGGATGGCACGAGGGTACTGAGCTACCCTACCTTTGTTTTCCTTGCATAAAGGGAATCTGTGTGTCTGCTGTATCTGATAATTGATATCCCAGCCACTGAGTTGAGGAAATGACTGCTGAACTAAATGAACAATGTACATTTTAGGGTCATCCTGCTCATTCCCTTCTAGAATCCCCAACACATGTAGATTATTTTGCTACATTCGAACTTCAACATCTTCCAACTTTTTCGACATGACCTGCAGTCTACTTTAATGTTGACTCATTTGGATTTTAATAGCTTATGTTGACTGGCAGATTGAGATGCAATGTTATCCAGGCGACTGTACATTAAATTCATATTTGTAGGCAATTTTTCGCAATACTGCCTGTGTTTTTAGGTGGTAAGTATTTACAGCCAAAGAGTCCTTTCTTATCTGAGATACCACAGATCTCTAGCAGAGTTTCATTGGTATGAGTTAATGCCACTCCCTTGTGATCCCATAATAGATCATCCTCCCTGGTTTTGCCAGTAGCTCCAATATAATTGTAGCGAATTACAGGGTTATCCATTGGTTTAATAGATCTCCCAGGGTCTAACTCTTTGCCCTCCCCTGCTACCTGAGCCCAAAGTACTTCTGCACCCTCCGCCGGGGTCAGACTCTGGGTCTGATCCTGACCTAACTAGACTACCAGTCTTCGAGAAATCTGGTATTGAGATAAAAGCTTCCAGGGCTTCTTGATTCTCATGTGACTCACTTTCTCTAATACTGTAAGACCCCTAACATGTCATACCCTCTGCCCATGTAGAAGTCTGGGATACATTTTTCCTTATAGGATCCTCCTTCACCACAGGCGGCAGCCAGCCAGTATTATATGCAGTAGTTGCAACAGTCACCTGACCGTTAACCTCAGAAGTAACCCCTGATGTAGACACCGAAAGATCAGGTGAGGGGGGTAGTATTAGATGAATACGAACCACCATTGTTTTTTTCACTGAAATCTGTGGAGAATCATTCTGAAATATTTTGGCTAAGGAATCTGATTGGGCGCCTACCTGAAGTGCCTTTGTTGGGGATACCAGTGCCGACCACAAAGCTCCAACTCTGAGCCTCCCACTGTGAATAGTGGTCACTTAACTGATCACTATCTCCTCATCTTGGTAGTCCTTTCCAGTGTAGAGCATCTCCAGTGATTTGGGCTTCTCAGGAGGTTTGGTAGCCCTTTTGGGCTTTTTGTACTCTAAGCTGTGCTTCTTGGGCGCCTTTTTGAGTGCTTTTACCAATGATGCCGTAACAGCAGTTATGCATACCTCCTCGTCGGCAGCCCCGGCTGCTTGTGCCATCTGGAGGCGTCATGGTCGCTAATTAATGCCTGTGCCTAAAAGGCGACTCCCCTGAGAGCCCGGCATCTTAACCCTGTCCTCACGATCTCTCTCTCCCGTGTCAGTACTCCAGCCGGAGCCCGGAACTAGACTGGCACTCTCCTGGCAATAACCGATGCAGGGCTGACTGGCAGTGAAGTGGAAATCCCTTTCCTCTGAACACTGCCTCCGCCACTGTGGAGCCCCCAGGCAATGCCCATAGAGCAAACCAGACAGGTAAGCAGCATGATTACTCGCACGACTGCCAATCCATATATGTCCTCATAGCAAGTAGTCCCTCATGGATTTTCTCCTTTGAGCAGGCAAGCACTAAACAGGATTTTTACCAATCCTCTATGAGGGCAGAGGGCCAGGGCAGAGGGCCAGGGCAGAGAGCTGTGTCAGCCACACCCCTCTATCTTGCCAGCTCTCCCTATCTTGCCAACACATTATCTAATCTAAGCAAGTTAGGAAGAACTACATCTTCAAGCTGATCTACTCCAAAGCAGAGATACATCTTGTAGTTCCTGAGTGGCTACACAAATGTTGGTTTATTGACCATCATGTATCAGAGCGCCCACTCATGAGGCTTCCAAGTATACCAGAGCTGCTCCTTAATTTCATGGACTGGAACCTGCACCTCAGTCTACCATCCTTGAACTTGATGGTGTGGCTCCTAAAGTCATACAGTAGGGACATTAGAATTATCCTCAAGAATATATCCGCATGCTAAAACAGGCCATGCGCCCATCCACGAGACGCAGCAAAGGTATAAAGTGGAAGAGCTTCCTCATTTATCGCATCCAGAAACGCATCGACCGCCCTTGAAAGTCCAGAATGAAGCAGTATGTCCTTAATTTCTTTATTTGCAGTTTGCCTAATTGAAGATGCATCTTGCAGCTATAACAGCCTACATGAAATGTCCTTCACGAATCGCTCTAATGGGTCATACTTATTTAGAATTTCCTGGAGGTAAGTCTCAATCAGTTAGAAGAGCCTCGTATCCATCGGAACTCAGTGTAGCTCTTTCAGAACTTACGGGTCCACCCTTTCAAATAGATAAGATTCCTTAACAAATATTTTGTGGATGGCTCCTACCTTGATTGTGATTATATCAGCACGTAGTTTTAGTAAGATCCAAGCCCTTTGCTCTCAAAGCCCTATACATTGTTCCATAAGGACAAGGTAGTCAAGATGACTCATCTAGGTTTCCTTCCTAAAGCAGTACCTGATTTTTTTCATCTTAACCAGTCCCTTCCTCTCCCAGCATTCTTTCAAAATGCTTCCTCTCCTGAGTACACAGTAATACTCAAGTTTTTTGATAAAACACTTGAAGATGCTAAAACTAGTGAACTATGTGTCTGTTCATAATAGTTTAGTCATGTTGAAACAGTCCATTTCCAGAAGGATGTTTTCTTATTGAATTATATTAGAAAACCAACAAATCCTTACCATGGGGAGTCTGGCAGGACCTGTTCAGCTAGAGGCAAAGCTTCTACTACTGCCTTGTTAGCATTCTTAGATCGACAAGCTTCTGAGCATTCTCTTTGGTTTGTGCGTAAAATTAGTGTTTTCTTCCACTGTTTGGGTCATGGGGTGGTCTTAATTTATACATTTCGTATAATTACAGTGGAGATCTCTTGCGGGAAAAGCTTAACCTGTAACCCTAGTTCTCTTTCAAGAGGATCTCCATTGCAATCTCATTTATCAATAATATCTGGTGGAAGAAAGGAGACCTTGTTTACATATAATTTAAGCTCCTTAGTCTCCACTATAAGAGCCAGTGATTCTGCTGCTAACAAGACTTGACAGGGAATTAGAGGTGTGTGTGCTTCTTTAAAGGAATGGTGTCAATTTATCAAACTTTTTAGCCTCTAGCATATCTGGCTGCGGTGTCCATCTTTTCTTTTTTCTTGCTATGTTTCCTACCCTCGTGTCATTTTAATTAGAAACTGTCTTTTTTTTTGTTTTAAAGAGAGTAAAATTTGGCCAATATAGCCTACAATACACTACCAAAAATGTTAATTTATTATAAAAATGCCTTACTGACTAGTGAAAGTATATTTAATATGCATTTAATTTATAGAAAATAACAAGTACGTGTGTACCTTGTTATGAATTTGTAGACATCAAGATGAGCAAGATCCACTGGAGGTTTCCGGAGATTTAGATTTTTAAAGAAAACGTAAATCTCAACATTTTAGCCCAAAGCACAAACCAGCATTGGTAACTGTAAAGTTGATAAACTTTTGAAAAGTTTGTAAGAGTTGTTTTGCGGCTCTGGCACAGACTGGGTGACCAATTCCGACAGGTAGGTCGGGAGTCAGGGGGTGGCGGCAAAAAGGCATATTTGGACAGTTACCTGGTCACCAAAGCAGTCTCAAGTCCAGTCTCACTCTTTACATCAAGACTGCCATAGACTTCAATAGAGTGGTCCTGATGCTGGGGATGCAAAATGCTGAAAGATGCTCTGGGTGTTGTGCAGTTGACTGGGGCCTTTCTAGGGTTATTCCGGAGTCCACGGCTACAGTGGGGGGGTGACTTTGGCCACAGGGGTCAGAGTTCCTTGAAGTCCTCTGTGGGCCAGTAGAAGTCAAAATGCAGCTGGGCTACTGGTCTCCAGACACAGCGGGTCTAAGGATATCCTTGGTGAGGGCTAGTGACAGTCTTTGGCGACCAGTCCACACACTGCTGACACTCCTGATTACGGTGAAAACTGGTGTGGAGTGGAGATCTTCTTCGTTGTAGGCTGGTGGTCAGCAGCGATTCCTTGCCAGGACAAGCGACTTCAGCTTTTGTGTCCGTGATGCTAGAATAGCTGGGTCAGCCAACTGACCCACGGAGTCACGACTTCGATCTGGTGCCTAGAAGCAACTTTTTCTTGAGTCAGGCACCAACAGGCACAGTCCTCTTTTCTAGCCCCGTCACTGTTTGACTAACCTTTTATGACCTTTTATCAAAGCGTTTAAGACCTTGTCTCCTGGTGTGGCAGGGATGTTCACTAGGAAGGCTGGTATTCAGCCCTGTGGTGGCTGTCACCGGCAAATGTCAGTGACTGATGCACACCTCGTCTACCTCTGGTGTCTTAAGCGCAACCACAGTGCCAAGGCCTGCGTTGATTGTCGTACCGAGCACCCCAAAGCCTTCAGGGAGAAAATCCTCAAGCTCCTTGCTACTCTAAGTGTGACAGTCTTGATCTTGATCAAGAGGAATGTCCCAGGATCAGTCGCAGAGCCATCAATGTTCGTCGCAGTCAAAGGCGTTTGGGTAAGTCCTACAAAAAGAACTCCTTCGTTGAAGGCATCTGGTAAGACAAGGAAACGCCTGCATTCGAGGCCTGGTTCCGTGGTGGAGCTTGAGCCGTCTCTGCGCCTCCCAGAGTTACCTGGAGCTGGAGCAACCGCCGCACAACTCCGTGAGTTTTGAGGCCATACACTTCATATTTGGGCGGCCAGTCTTCCCCGCTGGCGTGCCCTCGGGCACCGGTGGTTTGGGAGGGGCCCCTACTGGATTTCTGCTGGTGGGGTTCGCCCCTGGCACCAGTCAGGGCTCCTTGGATCAATGGACTGATCCGTGCTGGTGCACTTCGACCTTCCCCGGGGCTGCTTATCCCTGACTCAGACACGGAGCCAGATGGGCGTCGTCCAGCGTAGACTGGAGGCATTGCATCCAGACCGAAGCCGGATTCCTAATCCTATGGGCTAGAACTTGGGGAAGATTGAGAGGGCCAACTGGACCCTTATGAATACCAGCCCCTAGACCCCAGTAAGGACAACTGGTGTGAGGATTTGGTGGATGCCAGTGGGCTGGACACCTCTCCATATACTGGCTTGGTCTCTCCTACCGTGGCTATGGAGTTGCGAGCCTCATTTGCATTGGTGGTGAGGAGGGCAATGCAGGTCTAGACTTTCTGCTTCCCTCCGTGGCTTTCAAGACTAACGTCTTGATGGAGGTGCTTCAGCTGGGCTTTACTCCTTCCGAACCGCTTCTCACTTTTAATGAAGTCCTCATGGATGCCCTACTTGGGCCTGGTCCAAGCCCTGCTCAGGTGAATAGGACAATTGCCCATTGCTTCGTCCCAGGTGACCTCACCTTCCTCAATCAACACCCCATCCGGCAGAGCTGTGTGGTCCAAGCTTCCACTTCCAAACTAAATCTTGGCACATATCCTACCGCTCCACCGGACATGAAATCCAAGATGTTGGATGCCTTGGGAAAGATTTTTTCTTCACCAGCTTTGCACTTCGGTTGGTGAGCACCGCGTGCCTTTTGGGTCAATACTCCCTCTTGCTCTGGGACTCTTAGGTGCTGCCTATGGTCTCCGAGAAGTTCTGAGCCATACTCTCCCAAGCTATTGCTGATGGGAGGGACGCAGCTACGTTCGCCATACGTTGTGGGCTGGATACAACCGACTCGCTAGGCAGAGCGGTTTAATCATCGGTGTCCCTTTGGGGCCATGCCAGGTTGAGAACCATTTGCTTTTCTTCTGATGTCCAGGTCTCGCTTATGGACATGTCCTTTGATGGCTTCCGTCTCTTCGGAGACGAGACTAACTCAGCGCTAAAGCGCTTCAAGCACAGCAGAGCTACAGCCATGTCCTTGGGCCTTTCCACATTTCCTCGCCAACCCCAGTCTGCCTTTCGCGGCCACGAAAGGGGCTTTAAGCCACGTCTCTACCAGCCCAGCCACCACAGCACACAAGCGTTCCAGCACTAGCGTGGCCGATGAAGCGGTACCCCCAGGCCCTGTGGGTCGGGTATCTAGAGGTTGAGCCAGTCCACCTCTTTACCCAGCAGCCACAGCCTCCAAGCCTCTCTCGTTTGCCTCCGACCATCATGGGAACCAAGTGGGAGGCAGGATACGTGACCACCTGTACCACTGTAGGATGTTAACATCCGACTGCTTGGTTCTCCAGATTGCCCACAGGAGCTACTCCCTCTCCTTCGCAACTACCCCTCCACCAATGCCACCCACTTGCTACAGACTGATGGAGGACCAGATCTCCTTACTATACCAGGAAGTGGCGGCTCTCTTGGCCAAGGGAGCCATAGAGAGTGTGCTGGCATCAGAAGTAGGTCGTGGTTGCTATTCCTGCTACTTTCTGGTGCCCAATAAGGATGGAGGCCTTCATCCTATCCTAGACCTGAACCCTCTCAATTTCTTGCTGAAAAAGGAGAAATTCAAAATGCTCACACTTGCTCAAGTCCAGTCTGCCCTGAACCCGGGAAACTGGATGGTAGCATTGGACTTTCAGGACGCATACTTCACATTCTCATCCTCCCTGCCCACAGATGTTACCTGTGGTTCACGGTAGGTCACAAGCACTTTCAGTTGTGCTCCCCTTTGACCTTACCAGCACCCTTCCGGTATTATCCAAGGTGATGGTGGTGGTTGCAGCTCCTCTGCGGAAAGTGCCAGTCTTCCCCTATCTTGACGACTGGCTGCAGAATGTGGGCTCATCCCAAGCAGTCGTCTCCCACCTCCAGACTAAGTCGGACTTTCTGTACTTGCTTGGGTTAGCTATCAGAGAGCCGAAGTCGCACCTGACCCCTTCTCAAACGCTCCCTTTCATTGGAGCTGATCTCAACAAAGTGCAGTTTTGGGCTTATCCTCCCGAAACAAGAGTCCAGGATATTCAGGCTATGATACTGATTTTTCAGCCTCTATCCTGGATTTCGGTGAGACTGAGTGAGGCTGCTGGACCTCATGGCCTCCTGCATCTTGCTTGTGACTCGTTCCCTCTGGCTTATGCAGGCTCAGCAGTGGGACCCGAAGTACCATTGATTGCAGCATATGGGGAATCTCTCTGACATGGTCCAGATCTCGGAGGGTACTGCAAAGATTTGCAGTGTTGATTAACGAGCCGTGATTGGGTCAGCAGCAGACCCTTCTCCCTTCCCCCAACCACATCTAACCAGTGCCTCACTCTTCGGCTGGGGCAGCCATCTGGGAGCGGTCGAGATCAGAGGCCCCTGGTGTCTGGCGAAATGCAGACTCCACATCAACCTGTTGGAGCTCCGAGCGATTTGACTGGCATTGCAAGGGAAGGCTACTGCAGGTGTTCACGAACCACATTACGGCCATGTGGCACTGCAACAAACAGGGCGGGGTGGGGTCGTGGATCCTGTTAAGAGGCCCTGCGTCTCTGGGCATGGCTGGAACATCAGGGAATTTTCCTTGGTGGTTCAACACCTAGCGGGACCCCTGAACGCCAGAGCGGACAGACTCTTCCAAAGATGCCTAGCGGATCGCAAATGGTATCTCCATCCGGAGGTGGTGCAAGGTCTCTCTCAACAGTGGTAGAGCCTTGGTTACATCTGTTAGCCATTGCCGAGAATGCAGTTTCAGCAGTTTTGCATGCTGCTCTTGCTCGAAGATGCATTTTATCTTGAGTGGAGCTCAGTCCTCCTTGTACTCCTTTCCGCCCATACCACTCCTGCTCAGGGTCCTCAAGAAGATCAGTAACTACTAGACCCAAGTCATACTTCTGGCTCTGGACTGGGCTCGGAGAGTCTGGTATCCTGAGCTGTTGAGCATGGCCATCATTCCTCTGATCAGGTCACCCCTTCGGGAGGATCTTCTGTTGCAGCAGCAGGGGAGGGTTCTTCACCCAAACCTGTCAACGCTTCGCCTTAATGCATGAAGATTGGGCAGAAGGTTGAAAGCTGTCAACAGTCTCGCCGCTCAAAGTCTGTGATGTCATCTTGGCAGCCAAGTGTCCCATCACCAAGACGATGTATGGCTGTCGTTGCAGCAAGTTTATGGCATGGTGTGCAGAAAAACGGGTTGATTCTCTGCCTGAGAACCTTCTGTTTATTCTATCTTGCCCAGCAGGACTCTGCTTTGGTCACCTTAAAAGGTGTCTTTTCTGCCATCTTGGCATTTATGCTGTTGACAGATCAGCCATCCCTTTTCAAGTTTCCTATTGTTGATAGGTTTCTGAAAGGTCCCCAATACTTGTTCCCACCATCATCATGCCTCAGTGGCACCTACATTTAGTCTCAACTTTTCTAATGTGTGATCCCTTTGTGCGGCTACACAATTGTCTTATCAGGCTGCTCACTATCAAGTCTTTCTAGTGGGAATGACATCTGCCTGGAGGGTCTGTGAGCTCCAGGCTTTGTCATCTAAGCCTCCATACCTCAACATCTTCCCAGACAAGCTGGTCCTTCGCACTAGAGCTTCCTTCCTACTGAAGGTGGTCACTCTCTTTCATGTAGGCCAGTCCATCACCCTGCCTACCTTTTACGTTCTGCCTTGTCCCTCTAAGGAAGAGAAGCAACTCCACCGGCTGGACCCAAAAAGAGAGTTGTCGTTCTACCTTGACTCCACAAAAGAGTTCCGACGACCAACTCTTAGTGGGGTATGTTGGAGTCCGGAAGGGGAAGGCGGTACAGAAATAGACCATCTCCTGATGGATCATGCCCTGCATTAAAATCTGCTACACATTGGCCAAGAAGCAACTCCCTGAGGGTTTGCATCCTCATTCCACCAGAGCCAAGGCTGCGACCACTGCGTTAGCACGCATAGTTCCGGTCCTGGACATCTGCTAGGCAGCGACGTGGGCATCTCTGCTCACGTTTGCCAAGAACTACTGTCTGGACAGTCAAGTATTTAGGGACAGGCACTTTGCCTGTTCGGTCCTGCAGGACTTTTTAGTGTGAAATTGTTTTGCTGACCCTCATCCGGAGAGGTATTGCTTGGCTATCTATTCTAAGGTAAGGAATTTGCAGCTAGAAGTCTCTATCAGATGAACAAGTTAGTTACCTTTGGCAGCGCCTTGTCTGGTATAGACTATCTAGCTGCATATTCCTTACCGACTCACCCATCCTCCCTGCAAATAGATTTGATTTAGGGCTTCCCCCTTTTGGGGGACTAGTTTTCACACACCAGTGGTCAGTACTCTTCGTGGCTCCGCCCTTCTGTTGTGGAGAGTCGCAAAAAAGAAACAAACGTCAACGCGCTGGGGTGGTGCCTATATAAGCATTGAGCATGTCACGTCCTGCGCGGACGATGCCAAGCGAAGCTGAACTATGCCATCTACCGCCGCAGGGGTATCAATCATGAGAACATTTTTGGATCCAGTCTGACGCCTGGGTAAAATTCTAAGGTAAGTACTCTGTGGCTATATAGTCTCTACCAGATAAAGCGTTATCAAAGGTAAGTAACTTGTTTGCTTATTTAGTTACATTTCACAACTTGTGTTGCTCCAGAGTCCACAGATCCCTCAACCCTTTCAGCAAAGGTCTAACCGTTCATCCTCTACGATTTCCTCAGCCAGTATGCGTTTTGCTACTGATTCCCTTATTACGGCTTGATATTGTGATCAATTCCAAAGTCTCAATTTGCGTTTTTCTCTCTAGTCTTTGATGAAGCATACCATGGTGCCAGTGACATTTCATTTTAGAACAGCAGTCACAATTTTATTTGCTTTGAAAAATGTCTTGCTATTTTAGCAATTACCATGTGACACTTTCTTAAGGTGACCGATTGCTTCCTTAATAATTTCGGAAGGGAATTCAATGTGAAGGAATCTGGGCATTACCGTTCTCCCATTTAAGCGTGCATCTTTAATTGACTGAATTGTCAAAAGCCCAGCTGTGTAGCTGTGTATGACCTAAGGTTGTGGGTTATTGAAAGCAGAACGTTTGGGACTTAAGAGGCAGTGAGTGTTGATAGCAGTGGCTTTTCATTTAAGGTGTTTAGCAGGCAACAAATTTTAAGGTAGCTAGTTCAGGAGTGATGTAATCTTTACATCCACAGTTCAGTAGACGACTGGTTGCAACATATTAGTTTAATTGCAACGAGTAACATGACTCTACGTGAGGCCAAAATAAGATAACATTGAAATAGTCGAGGTGCTATTAGATGTTAAACAATTGTGATGGCCACAATGGGAAATGTAGACAAATTGAAGCAGTCATATTTGATGTAATGCTGGTAAATTTAGTTTTTTCAATCAATCAATCAATCAATCACGGCATTTATAGAGCGCGCTACTCACCCGGGAGGGTCTCAAGGCGCTGGGGGAGGGGGTAAGTTACTGCTCGAACAGCCAGGTCTTGAGCTGCTTCCTGAAGGCGAGATGGTCCTGGGTTCGCCGAAGGTGAGTGGGGAGGGAGTTCCAGGTCTTGGCCGCCAGGTAGGAGAAGGATCTTCCTCCGGCGGTGGTTCTGCGGATGCGTGGTACGGTGGCGAGGGCGTGGCTGGTTGATCGTAGCTGGCGTGTGGGCGTGTAGAAGGACATGCGGTCGTTGAGGTACTTTGGGCCCAGGTCGTGGAGGGCCTTGTGTGCGTGGGTGAGGAGTCTGAACGTGATTCTCTTGCTGACGGGGAGCCAGTGCAGGTCTTTCAGGTGTACGGTGATGTGGCTGTGTCGGGGGATGTCCAGGATGAGTCGTGCGGAGGCGTTCTGGATGCGCTGGAGTCTCTTTGAAGTTTGGCTGTGGTTCCGGCGTAGAGGGTGTTCCCATAGTCCAGTCGGCTGGTGACGAGTGCCTGGGTGACGGTCTTCCTGGTTTCAGTGGGGATCCATCTGAAGATCTTGCGGAGCATGCGCAGGGTGTTGAAGCATGAAGATGAGACGGCGTTGACTTGTTTGGTCATTGATAGGGAGGAGTCCAGGATGAAGCCCAGGTTGCGTGCGTGGTCCGTTGGCTTGGGTGCGGTGCCCAGGGCCGGGGGCCACCAGGAGTCGTCCCAGGCGGAGGGTGATGAGCCCAGGATGAGGACTTCCGTCTTGTCTGAGTTCAGTTTAAGGCGGCTGTTCCTCATCCAGTCGGCGACGTCTCTCATCCCGTCGTGCAGGTTGGCTCTGGCGGTAGTGGGGTCGTTGGTGAGGAGAGGATCAGCTGGGTGTCGTCGGCGTAGGAGATGATGTTGAGGTTGTGTCGGCGTGCGATGGCTGCGAGGGGGCTCATGTAGACGTTGAAGAGGGTCGGGCTGAGTGAGGATCCTTGTGGAACGCCGCAGATGACTTCGGTGGCTTCGGATCTGAACGGGGAGAGGCGGACTCTCTGGGTTCTTCCGGCGAGGAACGAGATGATCCATTCCAGTGCTTTCTCTCGGATTCCGATGTTGCTGAGGCGCTTCACTAGGGTGCGGTGGCAGACGGTGTCGAACGCCGCGGAGAGGTCCAGGAGGATGAGGGCAGCTGTTTCCCCGTTGTCGGTTAGGGTTCTGATGTCGTCGGTGGCTGCGATAAGGGCGGTCTCGGTGCTGTGGTTGGCCCGAAACCCGGACTGCGAGGGGTCGAGGGATCCATTCGTCTCGAGGAAGGCGGCAAGCTGTCTGTTGACGGTCTTCTCGATGACTTTGGCCGGAAACGGAAGGAGCGAGATGGGGCGGTAGTTCTTGAGGTCGGTGGGGTCCGCCGTTGGTTTCTTCAGGAGGGCGGTAAGCTCGGCGTGCTTCCAGCTCTCCGGGAAGGTGGCGGTGCGGAAGGAGGAGTTGATGATGTCCCGGAGATGGGGTGCGATGGTGGCGTCGGCTTTGTTGAAGACGTGGTGTGGGCAGGGGTCGGTTGGTGATCCGGAGTGGATGGAGTTCATCGTGCGGGTGGTGTCTTCGGTGTTGATCGGGGTCCAGTTGCAGAGGGTGGTGGTGGCGGGCATTGGTTCGGCGGTAGGGTGCGTTGTTTGTGCGTTGAAGCTGTTGTGTATGTCGGTGATCTTGCGGTGGAAGAACGCGGAGAGTGAGTTGCAGAGGTCTTGCGAGGGGGTGATGTCGTTGTTTCCGGCGCTGGGGTTGGAGAACTCTTTGACGATGCTGAAAAGTTCCTTGCTGTCATGGGCGTTGTTGTCCAGTCGTTCTTTGAGTGCCGACTTCTTGGTGGCACGGATCAGCTGGTGGTGTTTGCGGGTGGCGTGCTTGAGGGCGGTCCTGTTGTCTGTGGTCTGGTCGAGTCGCCAGGTTTTCTCGAGAGTGCGGCAGTTCTTCTTGGATTCCTTGAGTTCGTTGGTGAACCAAGGGGTTTTCTTGCTTCCGGGTCTGCTGGGAGGGTTTTTTAGTGGTGCGAGGTCGTCGGCGCAGGCGGTCAGCCACTTGGCGAGGTTGCTGGCTGCTTCGTTTGGGTCCGTTGTGTCGGTGGGTGTGTTCTGGCTGAGGGAGGCGGTGAGCTGCTCGGCGGTGATCTTGCTCCAGCTCCGGCGGGGAGCCTGTTGCGGGTGGTGGTGGGTCGCAGTCTTTCTGAAGCTGAAGTGGACGCAGCTGTGGTCGGTCCAGTGGAGTCCGGTGGCGTGGCTGAAGGAGATGTGCTTGCTGGACGAGAAGACGGGGTCAAGCGTGTGGCCGGCGTAGTGGGTGGGCGTGTTCACCAGTTGCTTGAGTCCGAGGTTGGCGAGGTTGTCCAGCAGGGCGGTGGTGTTTCTGTCGTTGTTGTTCTCCAGGTGGAAGTTGAGGTCCCCTAGGAGGATGTAGTCGGCGGAGGGCATGGCGTGCGGGCTGATGAAGTCTGCGATGTCTTCGCTGAATAGTGTGCGTGGTCCCGGGGTCTGTAGATGAGGGTGCCTCGGAGGGTGGTCTTGGGGTCCGTGTGTATCTGGAAGTGTAGGTGTTCGGCGGCGGTGAAGGTCTCGTCGGAGTTAGTCGAGATGCGGATGGTGTTCTTGTGTACGATGGCGATGCCTCCTCCCGTCTGGTTGACGCGGTCCTTCCGGGTGATCTTGTATCCATCCGGGATGGCTATGGCGATGTCAGGCGCTGAGGAGGCGTTCATCCAGGTTTCGGTGAGGAAGGCGATGTCCGGTGCTGTTGCGTCGAGCAGGTCCCAGAGTTCCACGGCGTGCCTGTGGACGGAGCGGGTGTTCAGCAGGATGCATTTCAGGTGGTTGCTGCTGTTGCTCGACTTGGCGGAGGTGGTGCACGTCAGGGGGCAGGTGAATCGGCAGGTTTGGCAGGTGAAGGGTCCGTGGGTGCGTCTCGGTGAGGCTCGGTAGCAGGCAGGGTTCCGGCCGGCATTGAGTGCGGTGAGTGTGGCGGCGTCGTAGGTCCGTCGAGTGGTGTTGCATCGGTGGGATCCAGGGGTTCTGGCGCTGGGCGCGGTCCAGTCGCGGACGGGCGCAGACGGGCTTGCCTTAGGCGCGCCCTCGGCGCGCCAGCGGCGCGCCCGCTGCGCACGTCCGCTGCGCGCGCCGTGCAGCGGCCGCCATTTATGGGGAGGTGGGAGGGAGGAGCAGCTGGGAGGCGGGAGGCAGGGGCAGCGAATGGGCAGTCAGGGGGCGGGGCCGCAGGGACGCAGCGGCGGGAATGGCGATAGGCAGCGAGGGGCACAGAAGGAAAAACGGGGGGGAGAGCAGGTAAATCACGGGCACAACAACAGTGGGGCAGCGAGGGGCACAGAAGGAAAACGGGGGGAAAGCAGGCAAATCACGGGCACAACAACAGTGGGGCAGCGAGGGGCACAGAAGGAAAACGGGGGGAAAGCAGGCAAATCACGGGCACAACAACAGTGGGGCAGCGAGGGGCACAGAAGGAAAAACGGGGGGAAAGCAGGCAAATCACGGGCACAACAACAGTGGGGCAGCGAGGGGCACAGAAGGAAAAACGGGGGGAAAGCAGGCAAATCACGGGCACAACAACAGTGGGGCAGCGAGGGGCACAGAAGGAAAAACGGGGGGAAAGCAGGCAAATCACGGGCACAACAACAGTGGGGCAGCGAGGGGCACAGAAGGAAAAACGGGGGGAAAGCAGGCAAATCACGGGCACAACAACAGTGGGGCAGCGAGGGGCACAGAAGGAAAAACGGGGGAAAGCAGGCAAATCACGGGCACAACAACAGTGGGGCAGCGAGGGGCACAGAAGGAAAAACGGGGGGAAAGCAGGCAAATCACGGGCACAACAACAGTGGGGCAGCGAGGGGCACAGAAGGAAAAACGGGGGGAAAGCAGGCAAATCACGGGCACAACAACAGTGGGGCAGCGAGGGGCACAGAAGGAAAAACGGGGGGAAAGCAGGCAAATCACGGGCACAACAACAGTGGGGCAGCGAGGGGCACAGAAGGAAAAACGGGGGGAAAGCAGGCAAATCACGGGCACAACAACAGTGGGGCAGCGAGGGGCACAGAAGGAAAAACGGGGGGAAAGCAGGCAAATCACGGGCACAACAACAGTGGGGCAGCGAGGGGCACAGAAGGAAAAACGGGGGGAAAGCAGGCAAATCACGGGCACAACAACAGTGGGGCAGCGGGGGCACAGAAGGAAAAACGGGGGGAAAGCAGGCAAATCACGGGCACAACAACAGTGGGGCAGCGAGGGGCACAGAAGGAAAAACGGGGGGAAAGCAGGCAAATCACGGGCACAACAACAGTGGGGCAGCGAGGGGCACAGAAGGAAAAACGGGGGGAAAGCAGGCAAATCACGGGCACAACAACAGTGGGGCAGCGAGGGGCACAGAAGGAAAAACGGGGGGAAAGCAGGCAAATCACGGGCACAACAACAGTGGGGCAGCGAGGGGCACAGAAGGAAAAACGGGGGGAAAGCAGGCAAATCACGGGCACAACAACAGTGGGGCAGCGAGGGGCACAGAAAGGAAAGGGGAGACAAGCAGACAAAACTGGCACCGGGGCCACAAGCGGAGGGCGATCTTACCTACAGGAGCAGCGGGCAGACAGCACAGGCGGAGCTGTGTGGTGGGGGAGCGACCTACCTGGCAAGGTCCAAGGGTCTTGTGTCTGGCTTAAGTCTATCGGGTTCTTTGGGACACAGACTTGAGTAGCAGAGGCACCTGGTTGGGCAGGCCTTTGCTGTTATGATGCAGTTTCGTATTGTACTTGCCATTTAGTTTCTGGTCTTTTGTACACCTCCATTCATTTGTGATAACATGACTGCTAATTTGTCAATTGCAGCACCCAGGGTGCTTCCACTTTGAGAAGGAACTAGTTTTTGTCCTCGTACATATGGAATATAAAGCCAAAGGATAATATCACTAAATCCAGGGGTGATCCTAAGAAAAGCTATCATCTATGAGAAATTTGACTTGTACATTAACGTATAGTAGGAACCAATGCAGATTTTGTACTTTGTGTGGTAACGCTCTTCAACTCTCGTTTTGCTTGACCATGAAGTCTGTTAAAGTATAACAAAAAAAACAGCATAATCAATCAAATGAAGCTCAGTTACCAAGAATTTTGTTTTAGGAATCAATGACTGATTAGTTGATTACTGGAGCCCAGTTGTTGTCTACGTTCTATCTTGTTTCCAGTGTTTACATTTTACATGTTTGGCTAGGAGGTCTAATTCCAAGGTTGTGATATACCCCATAATGTCCACTTTTCCTACTATGCGAATTAACCCTCTATGATGTTTCGAAGCAGCATTTTGGGTCATCCTGAGGGAAGACCCCCGACTCCCTCACAGCCACTCTTTTTTTTTTTTAAAAACATTTTTTTATTTTAAGTGCACAAGCACATTGGTCAACTTTACCATCTGTATTTCTGAACCTCTAACTCTGTGTCCCTTGCTGGATGAGGAAACTATTAGTTTTTACCACACCTTTAATTTCACACTGTCACAAGAGCACCAGCTTTTTTAAATTGCTTGATACTCGCGTGTTCAGTCTATAATTCCCCTCCCCAGTCATTCATGCTTCATTGAATTCCTCCATCAATCCTGTAGTCCCTTGAGCTGACAGTAGGTTCAGTATTGTAGCAGTCAATACAGGTTGTGTCAAAACATAAGCATTTTAGCTCATCAATCTTGCCGTATTATCTTTTGTGAACAGTTGCTCTTTACCTAGCCAGTCCTTGTGCATGACAATCTTATTATTATTGTGTGTGTGTGTGTATATGTGTGTATATGTGTGTATATGTATATATATATATATATATATATATATATATATATATATATATATATATATAATTCATTCAAAAGGAACTTTGCATTACACCAGCAAAATATGTATTTTAGATTGCAGGCAGATGTCGCAAAGAATCTTTGTGGTGTGCAGAAACTCAGGTTTGATAAATTTATGGAAGTAGTTCTTGAGCTAAGAAAAAGAATCTATTTTGATTTCCTGAAGGTTTCTAGAAGAAATTTGAATCTGTAGAGCCAGTCTACTTTGAGTTCACGTTTAACATTCCTTGTATTTTTTTTTTTTTCCAAAATTTATTTTTTCCCTCTATTTTTGCAGCCGCCATCAACCACGACTTTCGTACTGAATCAAATAAACCAACTTCCAACCTTGGGAAATACAATAGTAATGACAAAAACAACACCTGTTGCGACCAACAGGCAGACTATAACTGTTGCAAAAATAATTCAGACAAGTGCAACTACACGGCCCACTTCAGCAGCACCTACGGTCAGGAATGCTCTAACAACTGTACCTGCTAAGGATCAGATCCAGCTGAAAGATTTGCTTAAAAGCAGCAGTCTTAATGAACTGATGAAACTTAAACCTCCTCCAAACATTGCTCAACCAGTCGCAACAGCGGCTAGTAAGTTAAATGTTTTCTTCTGATGTTATTTTGGTATGATTTCAGATACAGTGGTATGAAAGTTTAAATCAAATCAGTATCTTTAAGCTGTATAACTTGCTCATTGGCAACATTTTAACTGTGCTTAGGTTGTGGGTCTTGGTACAGCGTGGCTAGGTGTAGGGATGTTTCTTTCTGAGCATTAGTAAATTATGCTGACATTAGTCCACATCAACTAGTTAATTTCTGAATGACCACACATACACTTCTTAAGCAATTGCATTGCAGTAAAAACACAAGTGGATTATACATATGAAATTGGATAACTTGAATGAGTTTGCAGAATACAAGAGTAAATGAGGACAGTCAGACCTAACTCATGGCTACTGCTTTGTCTCCTCCTCTTTACCAGCAGCACATATTTCACCAATACTTGACAAACTCAGTTTTCTGCCAGTTTGTTAGCAAGAAACTCTTTCCATTGTTTTACAGTTTTTGTTGTTGCAAAATGAGTTTGAGTGCTGCATTTCCTCATCAGTGAAAGTTAACAAATTATATTGGATGATACATTTTCTTGCAGAATTTTTTGTCCTACCTCATAAGGTGGTAAATGCCACCAAGACAGGTAAGCGCAAAATTAAGTTTTTGGGCAGCACTGGGTTTCTATAGTTTTCTACCTTTCACGTATTGTGGAGACTGACAATGGTTAACTGGTGGCGGTAGCTATCCTTTTATCTTAATGAGCATTTATCTATCTCTTGCAGTAAATCATTGATTAAATGCACAGTTGTCCCACTTGAGGATATTTGGCGAGAGATGTGTTGAGTTGCCGACAGTTTAAATTTTCATTGGTCGTATTGCCAACTCTGGTGCCTTCCCGACGTAAAACAAACCAAAATCCATGTTGTAGTTATTGTCTTCATCCCAGAACAGTTGGGCCAAGGTGGAGCAAATTTAAGGCATTTAGTTTTCTTTTCGTACCATGGTTGACTTGGGTCCAGGTAATAAATGCATTTAATTTTCACAGCTTTGGCATTTCCATTTTCTCACCGAACTCATGTTCACTGTTTTCCCTTTGACGTTTTTATTATTTTGTGATGTGTAATGTCCAAGACGTGTTAATGACATTACTTTAGGTTCATGTGACCATCTGCTTTATGTATTTGAAATAAGGATATTAGTAAGCTGAGAATGTGCCCTTAATGTTTCTATTTTCACTTGTACTAAAGTATATCAATCAATCAATCAGGGGTTTGTAAAGTGCACTACTCATCCGAAAGGGTCTCAAGGCGCTGAGGGGGGTGGGGGTGCAGCTCCTGGGTGGTACACAGTGATTCTTCAAAGAGCCAAGTCTTGAGGCCCTTCAAGAACCTGGAGAGTGTGGGCGTCTGTCGGAGGCTGAGAGGGAGGGTGTTCCATGCCCTGGCTGCGAGGAGGGAGAATGAGCGTCCTCCTGCTCTGGACTTCTTGATACGTTGTACCGTTGCCAGAGAGAGCTGGGCTGAGTGGAGAGATCTTTGGGGGGGGCGTGGAACGAGAGGCGGTGGTTCATGTAGTGGGGTCCGGTGTTGTGGAGGGCTTTGTGGGCGTGGGTGAGAAGCTTGAAAGTGATTCTCTTCTCGACGGGGAGCAAGTGTAGTGACCGTAGGTGTTGGCTGATGTGGCAGTGGCGCGGTAGATTGAGGACTCGTCTGGCGGCGTTCTGCACATGCTGGACTTGGCGGGTGAAGTTTTTGTTGATCCCGGCATAGTGCGTTGCCGTAGTCTAGTCTGCTGCTGATGAGGGCGTGGGTGACTGTTTTCCTGTGTTCGAGGGGAATCCAGTTGAATGTCTTACGGAGTAGGCGGAGGTGTGGTAGCAGGAAGAGGTGACAGCGTTGATTTGGCGGTCCATTTTGAGTTAGGAGTCCAGGATGATTCAGAGGTTGCGTGCGTGGTCCATGGAGGAGGGAGGGGTCCCAAGGGCGGGGGGCCACCAGGTGTCGTTCCAGGCGTCGAGGTGTGGGCGCATGATGAGCACTTCTGTTTTGTCAGTGTTGAGTTGTAGGCAGCTGTTCTTCATCCACCTGGCTACTGCTTCCATTCCTTCTTGGAAGTTGTGTCTGGAGATGTTGGGTTCGTTGGATAGGCAGAGGATGAGTTGGGTGTCGTCCGCGTGCAATACAATGTTAAGTCTGTGTGATCTGACGATGGATGCTAGTGGGGCCATGTAGATGTTGAACTGGGTGGGCCTGATGGAGGATCCTTGGAGGACTCCGCAGGTGGTCGTTGTGGGTTCCGAGAGGAAAAGGGGGAGTCTGACCGTCTGTGTTCTGCCGGAGAGGAAGAGCGGATCCAGTCGAGGGCCTTGTTTCGAATTCCTACGTCGTGGCGTCTGCTGGCTAGGGTGCGGTGTGAGACTGTGTCGAAGGCGGCGGGGAGGTCCAGGAGGATGAGGTCCACAGTCTCTCCTCTGTCTCAGTGCTGTGATTCTTCCTTAAGCCTGATTGGGAGGGGTCGAGGATGTTGTTTTCTTCTATGAAGGAGGCGAGTTGACTGTTGACTGCTTTTTCCATGACTTTCGCCGGATATGGGAGTAAGGAGACCGGTCTGAAGGTCTTGAGGTCGGTGGGGTCCGCCAATGGTTTTTTCAGGAGAGGGTTGATCTCGGCGTGTTTCCAGTCATCGGGGAAGGAGGCGGTCTCGAAGGAGCGGTTGATGATTTGTTGGAGCTCGGGGCGATGATGTCTGCGGCTCTGTGGTAGATGTGGGGAGGGCAGGGGTCTGTGGGGGCCCCGGAGTGGGTTGTCTCCATATATTTTAGGGTGTCTTCGATGCGGAGGGCGGTCCAGCTGTCCAGTGTTGGCTGCGTTGTGATCGGTGGGTGTGGGTTCCTCGTGAGGGTTGTTGTTGTCGAAGGTGTCATAAATGGTATTAATTTTGTGATGGAAGAAGGCGCTGAGTCTGTCGCAGAGGTTCTGGGAGGGTGGGATGTCGGTAGTCACACTGTTGGGTTGAGCGAACCCTTTGATGCCGAAGAATTCCTTGTTGTTGTGTGCGTGGGCGGAGATTCTGTCCTGGAGAGCTTTCTTCCTCGTCTGTCTGATGAGTTTGTGGTGGGTGGTGGTGGCTGCTCTGAAGATGTCGAGGTCTGCTGGGGTTTTGGAGTTCCTCCATAGCTTTTTGAGGCGTCTGCAGGTTTGTCTGGATTCTCGGAGTTCGGTGGAGAACCAGCTGGCTTTCTTGGTTTGTGGGTTGGATGTTTTCCTAAGGGGGGTGATTGTGTTGGCGCAGCTGGTGATCCAGTTGTGAAGGGTACGGGCGGCGGTGGTAGGATCGTCGGTGGTGGGAGCGGAGCTGCTGAGGGAGGCGGCGAGCTGGTCGTCGGAGATCTTGTTCCAATTCCTGCGCTGGAGCTGGTGTGGGTGTCTGCGGGAGACGTTAGTTTTGAAGGTGAAGTGGACGCAGCGGTGGTCCGTCCATGGGAGTTTGGAGGTGTGGCCGAAGGTGATGGAGTATCCTGCTGTGAAGATGGGATCGAGGGTGTGTCCTGAGTGCATTGGTTCTGGTACGATCTGTTCGAGTCTGATGTTTTGGAGGGTGTCCAGGAGGGAGGTGGAGTTGGGGTCTTGGCGGTTGTTGAGGTGGAAGTTGAGATTTCCCAGCAAGGTGTAGTCGGTGGAGGTGATGGCTTCTGGGGAGATGATGTCTGTGATGGAGTCGGAGAACGTTGCGCAGGGTCCTGGGGGTCTGTAGATGAGGGTGCCTCGGAGGGTGGTGGACGGGTTGGTCTGTATCTTGAAGTGGAAGTGTTCCATCAGGTCTGTGGGCCCGTCTGTGTATGGGCTCCGACAAAGGTTGGCCTTGTGAGCGATGGTGATGCCTCCCCCTGGGCGATTGGGGCAGTCCTTCCGGGTGATCTTGTAGCCTTCGGTGATGGCGATCGCGATGTTGGGTCCCGAGGCAGCGTTCGTCCAGGTTTTGGTTAAGAAGGCGACGTCGGGGGTGGTGCTGTTGAGGAGTTTCCAGATTTCCCTGGCGTGTCTGTGTAGGGAGCGTACGTTGAGGAGGATGCATTGCAGGGGTTGGGATGCAGTGGAGTTGTTGCAGTGGGTGGAGGTGTGTTCTGGGTCTCGGTGAAGGAGTGTCGGCAGTGTCAGCAGGTGAAGGGTCCGTGGGTGTCGAGAGGTGAAGAGAGCGTGCAGTTTTTGCCGATGTCGAGTGCGTAGAGGTCCGAGGAGCTGTAGCGCTGGCGGGTCGGAGGACCAGGGTTCCTGGCGCTGGTCGCAGGCGGGTCGCGGACGGGCGCAGACTGGCTTGCCTTCGGCACGCCTTCAGCGCACCCGCAGCGCACCTGCAGCGGCCGCCATTAGATAGGGGTTGGGGAGGGCGGGACAGCTGGGAGGCGGGAGCGGAAGGGGACCCGGGGGCAGCAGCGGCATCAAACACCAATAGGGGCGGGGAACGAGGAGGAAGCTGGAAAAAGAAAACTGGGAGAGAGAGGATCTAGCAGGAATAAGGCAAACTAAGGAAATGAGGGGAAAAGACATTAATCCAGAAATTAAGGAAATCGGAGTAAGCAGAGAAAAAAAGTAGATCAAGAAATTAAGGAAAACTGAGTAAGCCGGCAAATTAAGGGGGAATAATGCAGACAAGAAAAGGGAGACGGAATGAGAAGGAAAACCGGCAAAAGCAGAGCTGAGCGAGACTGGCTGGAATACCGCGTCTCGAACCGTGGTCTGTGGCGCTGAGAGGCAGAGGCACTGCCTACCTGAGCTGTGACAGAGCTGTGCGCTGGGAGAACAGGAACCCAAGGGGTCTTGCTTATATGTATGTATATGTGTGTGTGTCACTGACCATGTCATGAGTGATGTAATATGTGACGTCATCAGCAGTGCATTGCGGGGCGCGAGTTATAGTTAGCTGAACTAACTATAACGGGGTTTTGTACGAGTGCAATGTCCAACTAACTATAACTGTCCCTAAAACCTATGGTTTTTTCAGTGAATTTCAAAGGTTTTTTAAATGCAAATTTCTAACTATAACGTGTCTGAAACCTATGGTTTTTCAGTGAGTGTGTGTGTATATATATATATATATATATATATATATATATATATATATATATATATATATATATACACAAAATGTAATGGATGGAAAGCTTGAATTAATCAAAGCCACTAATAATAATTACGCAGGTCATATCCCAGTCCATTGTTCTGCACACCATGCCACCTCAGTTTGGACTCTGCTATATGCCCAGACGTGTGTCCTGGACTCACTGTAGCACTGGAACCAAGCTATACCCGCCTAACTAGGGTAAAACCAGTTCTGGGTTGCTTGTGTTCCGGTTCAGGTAGGACCTGGCCTGGCAGTTCGGGCTGGACTGTTCCCATGAGGAGCAAGGTAAAGACTAAAGTGCATATGGCTGGGTCCAAATTGAGGTTGCACGGTGGGTGAAAAACGATGGATTGGGATGCACGTGCAATTACCAGTGGCAGAGATTAATTAAAGCCTTCCATCAATCACCTTGTTGGTTTTCACTTGTTTTCACTTGACAAAATCTTCCCATATGTAAAAGTGCATTCCGCTACACTGTGACCTGCAGCTTCAGGCAATCTCTCCTCACAACACAATTTCTTAATGTTGTGTACATTTGAGGCATTAGGAACTCCCTATGTGAGAGAGCACTAGGACATGATTTTGCAGTGTAAAACTCTTCTAGGTTCACATGCTTGCATTATCCTGCCATCTAGTGTTTAGGTCTGGAAGTGTTTATTTCCATTTTTGTTTTCCAGTAGGTCATTGACGTATATAGAGTATGTGACTTACTACGGCCGTGACGTTAAGCCCATAATGCCCCCTAACATGACTTTCATTTTGAGTATCTTTGATTACATGAGCGCTCCAGAGATATTGCTAGCCAGAGGATGAGGACTCGCCCAAAACCCGGTAGAAGACTGATAACAGCTGATTACGGATCGAGAATTGTGTTTTTCCACCCCTCCCTTTTTAGGTCTCGCCTGAGCCAGCGCATGCGCTGCTCTGGCGAGACATTTAGTGAGTGGGCTTTAAAAAGCCGACCACAGCTTTTTGTGTGGCCTAGAGCGTGCGGTTACGCGCACAGTTACGAGTAGAGGCGCCATCTGGCTTTCCTCTCTCGTCATGGCTCATTAAGTGCATCTCTCGCGGGCACCCATACAGCCCGCGATCGCGATCACTTTCACTTTGACGGCCGCGTCACTTTCACGGCCGCGCTTCCAATGCTTGTTTTATTTGTTGTTTCCTCCCCTTCTAAATTGGGTTTTGCTTGTTTTGCCCACAAGTCATTTGATGTACACACAAATTTGAATTTCTAAAATTGAAGTCATGTCGGCTTTTCTAATAGTATGTGGTTCCCCTCCCTTTTCCATCTTGTGACAGAGGCATAATTGAAAGGTAATCTGTGCTTCAGAATTTCTCTGTCCCTCTAAAGTCATTTTTCATTTTTATTTTGTCGCTCGGGCACAAACTGCATTATCTCTTTTCACACAATCAAAATGAAGTGCTGCGGGACGCGGGATCAATAATTCCGGAGTCTTATTCAAATACGTTTCTATCACGTTCCGATGGCATTGACCTTGCGGTGGGAGATTTCTATTTGTAGCCCTCACAGTAGGGCTCCCATGAACCCCAGTCTGCTAAGTGCGCTGTGGCATTCACCGCCGCCTCTCTGGATGCAGCCCTTGAGTGATACGCGCCACCCGGGACTACGAGTGACCTTTGAGTGTGTAAGTGTGAGGCGTTCACAACGGGTGTCCGGGTCCATGTCCAGGAATCAGCCATCTCTGTAAAAAGTGCGGTAAGCGTTATTCTCCTGGCTTTATTAATAAGATATGAGAAAGAACAGGGGATGTTACAAGTGGAACATTGCGTTGGAGTCCTGTTGTTTTTTTCCTGGACGCTAATGAATGCAATGAGTATGGAAAAGATTATCCTAAAACGCGGAAATTATTTAAATGTATCCAATTCGCTTCACCAAACAACCGGAGACCCTTCCTGTTCATTAGCTAAAAATCAGTTCTGTGAACGGTGCCCACAGGCGGCCTCATTACAAGTATGGTGGATTTATGACAAGAAGATACTGGAACAGGGTTAACAAAGTCTGGCCACTGCAAAGATAATCTTCCTGGAATGGGGAATAACTGTGCACATCTGGAATTCTGGGTCTTTTTGAGGTTGTATTAGTGATTCCGGGGACATTTCCTGTCAGATTTAGTACCCTGACTGGGGCCTCAGTAGGTCACAAGGAGTTGTGGGGGCTGGGGGGTTGGCAGGCTCTGATTCGGCCCGGGAAGTGTTGCATGCTCTCACGTGCTCAGGCAGTGGGTCGTATGGGAGCCGAGCTGGAGCTGTACTCCCTGCTTTAGCAACATGAAACCAGTGATTTTACATCTGCGTACACCACTTACTCATCCATACAGGGGCATAGCTTAGTCAGTGTGATTTGTGGAGTATAAATCTCAACTAAAAAAGCAGTGGGCTGCACGGTGGAGGGTTTAGATGACCAAGATTCGGGATGTACTGTTTCCAAGAGATACTGATTTGCATTAGGTAGGCCTCTATCTAGAGTGGCCTGGTCGAAAAACGATGGGTTGAATTGTTACCCCGAGCGATTGCCACTTGTTAGACTATTTGCAAGCATTCATTCTATCAACTTTTGGGTGTTTGACTGATTTATAGCATGCCTGGAAGCCTGAGACTGGCACAGCTTTCCAAGCCTACTTCTGCCAATGTTTGTGAATTCCAAGAAGTAGTAAATTTGCACCCATGGAGTTGTACTCCTGTGGGTGCAGATTTACTATTTTTTTGGCAAACCAGAAACTAGACATATTTTTTATTCCCTGTCCAAAAATGAACAAAGTAAGTTGAATGCAAGTTAAACAAGCATTGGCATAGCCGATAGGTCTCGCCTTTGGGACCTTATAAGTGTTTAGCCATGCAACAGTTGATGTTGTTGCACGAAGGATATTGTGCTGCATAACTAAATACTTATAAGGCCCCAAAGGCGAGACCTATTGGCTATGCCAATGCTTGTTCCTGTGAAGGGAGTCGTCGACTTTGAAGAAAATTAAATATTGGAGGTTGCGTCCCTTATACTCCTTAACACAAGGTTTTATTTTTCTATTTTATTTTTTCGTATAAGCATTATGTTTAAGTTCTACCTCAATTGCCAGCAAATGTTTGTCTTTAAGCAACCGTGCCTCCCAGGAGACCATAAGCCTGAAGACTATTAATACTGATCAGCTTTTCAAGCCGAAAACCCTGGGATAGCATATTGTTGGGTCACTGTGCTGCTTCGAGTGTGTCAGGGCTGTTAAAACTTGAGGCAAAAGAAAAACACTCTATCTATGGAGGAAAATGGATTTCTCAAAAGAGGTAGATACCTCTTTGGGGGCTCGGGAAAAACACTTAAGAGTTGGACATTGAGGAAATTCTTTCATATAATATCAAGGTTCCTGGATCAACTCAAAGTCAGACCTGAAGTCTGCCATGTTTCACAGTAAAAGACAGAGTATTCAAGTCTTCTTTTTCTACACTGAATTTCAAAACCTTGAGCACACATGTAACACAATAAATGCACCACAAAAGAGACTCCACACAGTAGTATATAGAAATAGCGTGTCTGTATTCTATATAAACATAGACCTAAACAACATAAGCCAGTAATCACTTTGCCAACTAGGCAATTGTTAAAACATCAGTTAGTGAAATAAGACCAAGGCTTATATGTTGCACATGCCATAAAAACACCATCACAGCCCACACAAATGCAAATCCTAAAATAATACTATAACCTGACAGTGTAAGGTAAAAGCGACATATACCATAAATCTGGGCATGGGATGCAGCAGTTAGGGAGAGAAAACACCTGGATGACCAAACATCATTTTAGAACATAAATCACCTACTATGTTCATCACATATCGGTAATACCTGAATTACAAAAATGTAATCATAAACACACAGATACCGCCCACAGGCACCTCTATTATATGTAACGTGAGCACCAAGCTCAGGTTACAGTACACCTGCACACCTACTACAGTTAATATGGGAATATCTGGCAATTTCCCCTAAAATACAGCAAGTTCCTACTGGTGGGGGTGGGGTCATCCAGGGCTCACCCCGCAATGCCACTAAAGAACAAGTGCCCCAGGTGCTGCATGTCCGAAGCCCTCCTGGGCCCCTCGGACCACAATGGCAGACACAGAACAATACATTAAGCAATCGTATGTAAAGCAAACTCCTATCCGCGATCTGGACCTCTGTCGAAGGGGGTCCCCGTAATGCCGGCTGAGCTAGAAGTGCCCCCAGGTATGTGCTAAAATGGGGAGGAGGAGGAGCATTCACACACTGTGGGCGCAGCGGGGAGATTTCGCTGAGTCTCCCACGTTAGCAACAATGCTCAAATGCAGCTGCTCGTGAGCATGCTGTGAAGCTGCTATGGCCTAGCCCCTTTCGCTCCTGGCGCCTCTGCGGTCTCTTCCGAACCGGAAAGAAAGGGGGCTCCTCTGATCTTAGCCTAGCTGGGTCCTCCCTCACGCTAGCGCTGCAGTGGGGAAACTCCCGAACAATAAAGATGCGGGGCAGATCAACTTGGCAAGTTGGAGTGCACCTCTGAATAACACAGCAGTATTGGGCCACACCGTACTGAGTGGGGTAAAATCACGAGGCCTCTAACAGTGCAAATGATTTGCTGGCTCTGTCGAAAAGCAGCTCAAATGTAGTGCTCACCACGCGCTGAATTGGATGACTTACCCAGTCTCAGGACAACGACGAAGCACTCCCAACTTCGCTGTTCACAAGCTAGCTGTAAGAGAGGGGGCAATCTTTTGGGATCCTGAGATTGCAGGCAACGGGGAGGAGGGGGGGGGAGCTGCGCGGCAAGCCAGTATGCCCTTGGAGATTACCAAGGTCATTGCAGCAAGAGGGCAATCCTTCTTGCAGGCCACAGGTTAGCACAACAAGGTTAGTCCAATGGTGGCTCTTCCTGGCAGCATAACAGTCCTTTGGTGCATAATGTAGAGCCAGCAGCATCTGGTTACAAGTCCATGCAGCGTCTAAAAACATGGGGTCACAGCTGCTGTACTTGCATTCAAAATGCCTTTGGTGTGGAGGTAACTTCAAAAGAACTTTTAGAAGTGCACAATACCCCACTTCAACCCCAGCTCTGGACAATAGTAGGCGATAAACAAGCCCTTTGTGTGAGGGCAGACCCAGCCTTCACAAATGTAATTGCGCCCCACCTCCCGCTCTCCCAGCCCAGGAAGAGCATTCAGGATGTAGATCAAAACAGATGGAACCCTGTTATACCTAACCCTTCCTGTGTGATGGCGGTCTGGAAAGTATGCACAAGCCCAGCTGTCACTCTACCCTAGACGTGGATTGGAGTCGCGCAGAAAAGCACGTGAATGCCTACTTTCTAAACGTGGCATTCCTACTATAGTAATGAAAAATCCACTTGCACTAATTAGCAGGATTTATCATCGTTATTCCAAACATGGCAATGCTACTCCTTTCAGATCAGAAATTAACACTGAAAAACTTATTTGGGAATTCACATTGCAAACCTATGATAGGAGGAGGCCTCACAGCAGTGAGACACCAAATAGGCTGTTTGTCACTACCAGGACATGCCACTCAATGAAGGCACATGTCCTACCTTTTACCTACACAGCCAGCCCCCCCCTCCAAATATAGGGCTACGTAGGGCCTACCTTAGGGGTGACCTATATGTAGAAAATGGTGAGTTTCAGGCTTGGCAAATAACTGTAAATGCCAAGCCTTTGTGCCAGTAAACTGCGCACGAAGGCCCTGCAGTAGCAGAGGCCTGTGAAAGGCTACTTCTGTGGGTGGCGCAAGCAGCACTGCAGGCCCACTAGTAGCATTTAATTTACAGGCCCTGGGTATATGGGATACCACTATACAAGGGACTTACAGGTAAATTAAATATGCCAAACAGGTGCAAGCCTATCATACCAAGTTTAAAGGAGAGAGCACATGCACTGTAAGCAGTGGTACAGTGCCCAGAGTACTACAATCAATAAAAACAGTCAGAAAAAAAATACAGGAGTAAGGCAAAAAGATTGGGAATAACCCTGCAAAAAGGGTTGGGTCCAATACCCGTTGTCATCCATAGTACAGGGGCCCTCGTGTAATCAGTCTCGCCCCAAACATTCAGCACACGCTGGTTAGCGGATAATTCGATGCCCGACCCCCCGATCGACCTCAGTCAATCACCACAACCCTGTAGGTGTGTATAAGCGGGCACTCCCAATTGGGGGTAAAGAAGGTGCCCTTTTGTCTACATACCCTTAAACACTGGTCAGCTCCCGTCCGCCCCATCTGAACCATTATAGTTTTTGCATAGTACGAGCGGTGTACAATTCGTAGCTGGATCAAGTGGAAACCCGACCAGATAGCCATGTCCCGACGGGAATGCCATGGCCTCCTCCCACTCACCATCTTCAAAAAACTCAACATCGTTCTCCCACTACCCCTTTAACTGTTGCATAAAGTTTGGTATCTTATTAATCAGCTTTTTGAAGGTGAGTTAAATTGCCATCTCGGACATATATTCATCAAGAAGTCTATCCTTTAGAGGCAAGGACTCTGGCAGCTCCACCCCCGTCGGGAGGGCCGCTTGTAATGCATGCCGAATCTGCATCACATTTTCCACCACCTGATCTTCCAACACAAGATCAGGCACATCTGCGACATCCAAGACCCTGCCAAAACGCCGGTTGCCACCACACACAACCACTCTGCACTCCAACAGATCCTGCTCAACTGGACTCCGCTCACCACAGACAACACACTCAAGACCACGAAGAGCATCCACTCCGGAGCTCCATCGGACCCCTGCCTGTATCACATCTTCCATAGAGCAGTCGCCTCCATCGCCCCAGAGCTTCGCCGCACCATCAACTTCTCCTTGAAACCACCACCTTCCCCGACTGGAAACACCCCGAGATCAACCCCCTACTGAAGAAGCCATCCGCCGACCCGACTGACCCCAAGAACTTCACACCCATCTCCCTCCTCCCCTTTCAAGCCAGGGTCATCGAGAAGGCCATCAACGTCCACTCTGAGTTCATCTAAGAGAACCACGTCCTGGACATCTCTCAATCCGACTTCCGAAGTAACCACCGCACCGAGACCGCACTCCTCTCTGCTACCGACATCTGCTCCCTCCTAGACTATGGCGAAACCGCAGCCCTCATGCTACTGGATCTTTCGACCGCCTTCGATAGTCTCCCATCGCACCCTAATCATGAGACTCCACGACGCTGGCATCTGCGACAACGCCCTGGACTGGATCCACTCCTTTTTTACTGGCCGAACACAGCGAGTCAGACTACCCCTGTTCCTCTCAGAACCTACTGAGATCAACTGCGGCGTACCCCAGGGCTCCTTCCTGCGCCCCACCCTCTTCAACATCTACATGCCCCCCCCCCCCCCTGAGGCCATCGTCAGAAACCACAGACTCAACATAGTCTCCGACGACGCCCAGCTGATCCTCTTCCTCACCAACGAACCCACAGCCGGCAGAATCGACTTTCACAGAGGGATTAAGGCCGTTGCCACCTGGATGAAAGACTCAACTCGGACAAGACCGAAGAACTCCTCCTGGGACCCGCCCCCTCAGCCGGGGAAGACTCCTGGTGGGCCGCCATACTGGGAACCCCTTCCACCCCTTTGGGCGACGCACGTAACCTCTGCATCATACTGGACTCCTAGGTCGCAAAGAACCGCCAGATCAATGCCGAATCCTCATCTTGCTTCCACATGCTCTGCCTGCTTTGAAAGACATTCAGATGGATCCCAACAGAATCCAGAAAGACTGTCACCCACGCACTTATCACCAGCAGACTTGAGTACGGCAACGCACTCTACACTGGCGTCACCCAGAAACTGCTCAGGATACTACAGAACGCTCAAAACGCCGCAGCCAGACTGGTCCTCGACATCCCCTGCCGCAGCCACATCACAGAACACCTTCGGCAACTTCACTGGCTCCCAGTCAACAATAGAATCACCTTCAAGCTCCTCACACATGCCTACAAAGCTCTCCACGACATAGGACCAGCATACCTGAACCACTGCCGCTCATTCCACGTACCCGCCTGACAACTTCGCTCCACCCAACTTGCCCTGGCCACTGTCCCACAGATTCCCAAGACCAGAACCGGAAGCCGCCAAGCCCTGGAACACCTAGCCCCTCCACCTCAGGCAGTCCCTGTCGCTGCCTCAATTCAGGAAGGATGTCAAGACCTGGCTCTTCAACTGAACCTCCACGGCCAGACGGATCAGCAGCACCACTGCCTCCCCTCAGCGTCTTGAGACCCTCGTGGTTGAGTAGCCGCGCTATACAGACTCCTGATTGATTGATCTGTAAGTATTGGCAGATTTCCATTGGTCGCAATTGATCTTTTTGTTGCAACTCAGGCCACAGAATGATCTCTCCCTGTCTCCCCAAGTCTCCCACCCTGGAGATTCCTGTTATGGCCCATTTGTCAGATCATGTCTGATCTTGTAGGGATTGTAGGATAGTGGCCTCCCACAATGGTGTCATCTGCGTGATCTTGTTTTTCCATCCTAAGAATGCTGTTGCTTTCTTCCAGATCTGTATTACCAGCTGTGTAGGGTCCAGCCATTCTGTTTGCACCCTATCACAATATAGAGCCCTCTGGTAACTCAGTCGCCCCATCACTGCCCGATCCATTTGAACCGCAGGCTTAGACATTGGGAGAAATACCCATCCATTGATTACCGTGAGCTGAGCTGTCCAATAATATTTTTGAATATCGGGCACTGCTATTCCCCAAATCCCCTCCACTCCCCCTCTTTGCCCCAATCGAACCATCCTGTAGTGAGTTTGGACAGGTCTATATATACGCTGCGGACCTCCCATCCATAGCAGTGTACGCACTTCTGTTTAGATCGCCTTAAAGTACAAGCTTGGCACCTCATAAGGAGTGTTTTGCATTACCAAGAGGAATCGAGCCAATGACATTTCCATTGGCGCACGTCTTGCCGCAATTTTATTGAGCACCGTCGACCGATTACGTTGCTGAAAAAGAGTTGGATTTAAAGTAATGTAGATTCCCAAGTATTGGAAACCCGTCGAACCAACTCTCGCCGCACAGTCTGTTGGCAGTGGAGACACAGGGCCTCTTAGGGGGTACAATATGGATCTATGCCAATTGATAGTGTAGCCAGACTATCTACCGAAGATAGTGATGACTTGCATTAGCCAAGCCAGGGTCATCACTGGGTCTGTCACATGTAGAATATTGTCGGCATTTAGGGATATTTTATCTTCCCACTGTACCTCTCATTGCCTGCCTCGCACCAACGGGTCTTGTCGAATCCAGGCCACCAGTGGCTCAAGAGCCATGGCAAAAATCAAGCGGTAAAGTGGGCATCCTTGCCGGGTGCTTCTGAATAATTGAAATTCCTTTGAGCAGCTGCCATTCACTTTGACCTCTGCTAGTGGTCGCGCGTAGAGGAGATAGACCCAAAAGAGAAACTTGGGGCTGAAACCCAACTACACCAGCACTGCAAACATTTAGTGCCATTCTAACATATCGAATGCCCTCTTGGCATCAAGTGATAGCCCCAGTGCTGGTATGTGCAAATTCACAATTTGCCCCATCACCCCATACAGACGGCGGAGGTTAAGCTTTGTGCCACAGTGGGGCATAAATCCAGACTGATCCGGATGGACTAAAGTGGTAATAAACTTAATCCGTTGTCTCGCTAATAGTTTAGCCAGTATCTTAACCTCCGCACTTAAGAGGGAAATCGGCCTATATGAGGCCCAATCTTCAGTTGGCTTCCCTCCCTTTATGTATAACCACAATTGTGGCCAGCCTTTGATCCTGCGGCAGCTCCCCCTTGCCTTGCTTTCTTGGTACATAGCTAATAAATGTGGGGCATGCGTGGAGCCCATCATTTTACATAGTTCAACAGGTATCCCATTAGGTCCCATGGCCTTGCCTGATTGCAGCTCTTTCATAGTTGCCCCAATCTCTTATACTGTAATGTCCCCCTCCATGAGCATTTTGTCCTCCTGTGACAGACTGGGCATGTGTATGTCACAGAGAAACTCCTGCACCTCTGCCTTCATCATAGTGACTCCTGGTTAGTAGAGGTGGGAATAGTAATCGGTGAAAGTATCGGCGATTTGTTCACCACTACTGACAATTTCGCCCCCATCTGTCTGAATCTCAAGCACCCACTGCCTGGTTTGTTCACATCAAAGAGGCGTATTGTGTGGCCCGGTGGAGGGCCCTAGCTGCATCCTATTCCGCATCTTTATATTCTCTCCACTTTAGCTCCAGCGCATGGCTAGCGTCTGGTGTATTCAGTGTCGGGAGAAGGCGCACCTAAGTTAAAACTTCCTGTTCAAGATCCTCTCGTTTTCCACGTTTATCTTTCTTGCGTCCCGCTATGAGTGAGATAGCCTGGCCCCTAACCACAGTTATGTAGGCCTCCCATAATGTTTGGGCCAATTGTATTGATGGCGAATTTTCGGTGAAGTAGTGTTTTGTACTAACTATCAGCCCCTCTCGTATTACAGGCTGTTTCAGGTGTCTCAGATTTAATGGTGGGCCCACCCCACCCCTCCTTTCTACTGCCCAAGGAATATTTCGGCCAAACTGGTCAGATACCATGACTATGTAATGTCTCTAATGATCTCTGGGGCCAGCGATCCTGCCTGGAGTCCAGTTCAAGTTTAAAATCTCCACCCATTAACATATTGCCATCCGGCAGTTGCATCAAAAAGGCACATAAATCTGCAAACGCAGCCTGGTGTAAGCGCGGCAGCGCACATACAGAACAGACATTGAGCGTCCGACCCTCCCACAGACCGGAGAATGCAGCGTACAGTGTTGATGCAAGTGAGTGGCTCATGAATGGAAACGAGCACTCTTAGTATGCCAGCCCCCCTGGAACCAGATGTGTAGTCTGCATGTGCCACCATTTTTAACTCCCATCTATCCAATGCTCGATACATGTTACCCAATAAGTCTGTTTCTTGGAGGAGCACCCCATCTGATGAGTGGCGCTTGAGAAATTAAAGCACTGCCCCTCTTAATTTTGTCTCCCAACCATTGACATTCCATGACATAAATTTTACATCAGCCCCCTTCAACCACTCAGCCATAGCCATCAGGTAGTTGGCCCACTAGCGGCCAATCTGAGTATTTCCCTGTTGGGAGGACCAGTCATAGGGGCACATGAGGTCCTGTGTGTCGGTGCATAGCAACTTTGTCTGTTGAAGACCATGCTTGAAAGTGAATCAACCATAAAAACATAAATAACATTACCTTTGTAAACCTTTCTCCCCCCTGCATGGCGGACTCGGAACTGACCCCCCCCCCCACCCCTCCACCAATCATTGCAAAGCGCCTGTCACCCCAACTAACTTTGTTAACTGGGTACAGTGAGCAACACAGCCTTCACCCTCTTTGCCTCAAACCCTTCCCGGGTGTTACTCGCCTGTGTCAAGCACTTGTGTCTGGAGGCTGAGGCGGCAGTCTTACGCTGCAATTGGTGTAGCATCTGTTTTTCTTGGTGTACAGTAAGTGTGGGAATCGTGACTTAGATGCCCCATACTCATTGTTTAGTTCCTCCTCGGGGTTCAATATTCAGTTCAATTAGACAACTCACCAGGTTCTCCGCAGGATCCCCCAAGGCCTGGCTTAAGTTGACTATCATCGTGTCCGTCCTCAGCCACCCGCCCGTCTTTGTTGTTCTGTGATTCTCTCTGCTGTCTGGCCGGTTGCAAGCCTCATTTTTCTTTTTAAGTGCATCTCATTTTCCTTTAAAGAAAACCAGTTGTATTAAAAAAATAGCTTTATTTAAAAAGCAATCACAGACATGGTGGTCTGCTGACCCCAGCAGGCCACCATCCCTGTAATGGTTGTCATTCCTAATAGGTCACAAATTGGGAGCTACCTCATTAATATTAATGAGGCAGACCGATTTGCGACCCACTAGGAATTGCTGAATAAGGAATAACACTTTCATACATTTATAATATCGATTTTTTTCCCCATAGCGATTCTGAAAAAATTGCTATTTGGAAATTGCTATCCTAAAGGTATGTACATCTGGCTCAAAGAGACTAGGGAGTAGACAGAGCAGCAGAAACATAGAGATAAAACTAAAATTTCTGGCATCTTTGAGTCTGAGCATGGAATAGAGGAAGGAGTTATGGAGGAATTGCCATGAATGCAACAGGAAACCAACACAGAGGAAACTGTGCGATATCCCGAAGAAGAGGAAGCTTTGAGACGATGTTTGTGCAGAATTCCCAGATGAGAGGGGTAGACTTGTACACTACTAGAGCATCGCTGATTCTCCCTCCCCTCCTCCCCCATGAGATTTTAATACTTCAAGTAGTGGTTAAGAAGGCAGCTGATGCTTTGTGTTAGAGGATAATATTTTGGGCTATATGTATTCATTTGATTCCATATGTAAGGTTGTATATGAGAACAATTACTGAATGGATGAGTAATAAATAGTTTCAGATGCAAGAGGACTGGGAGCATTTAGTGGTGGTATTGTGCTAATTCAAAATGGAGCTAAAATGATGAACCAGAAAAATATCATAAAGGGCACAACTTTCAAAGTATTAGTCCTCCATAACATATGTGTTAGGGGGATTGGATTGCACATAGGAGAGCTTAAGGTAAGACGCAGTAAAATGCAAACATTTTATGCACAATCTCTTCCTCCTTGTCAAAACTAGAGGAAGATATTAGGAGATCGGAAATTGCAAGGCACATTTCATTTCCTTGAGTTGGGAAAACCACACACAAATCAAGAGTAGAAAACAAACAAAAGTGAAGATTTACATCCAGGCATTGCCATTCCCTGGTGCAGGAGAATGCAGTGTCAGTAAACTGCTTTTACGTTTTTTCACTGATGCTACAAATCTTTAAAAAAAATTCAAAATATTAAACATGCCACTTCTCTTAGTAACTCAGAGATTGACATGGCGAATAAGGTTTTCACAATTTATGAAGATGGCACAAGGTAATACAGTCTAGTTTCCAATGCAAAGTGACACTTTGACAATGCAAGGGTGGAAAGTATTACATTGATGCATAAAGAATCTGTAGTTAGCATCTTTCCTCCGGAAAAGCAGAATTTAGTAATCTAGACCTTCTAGAGCAATCTTTAAATTTTATAAATGAAGTATGCAAACCATCTGCTAGAAAGTGTTAGCTTTCAAATGAACATTATACACTAAATGGTGCACGCACTGTACTTTTTAACACTTAAAAGGTGACTCTCTGATAGTGAGGTATCTGATGCACTTACTATATTGCAAGCCTAGGTATGCATCTCTAGGAGTACATTTATGATTTATTGCTGCCTATGTTGGAGGTATGAAAAAGCAACATATTTTTCCATTCGGCCGACATTTCTTAGAGAGGACAAAGGTCTTATTCATGTTTCCACTACCATAACTGAATTTCATGTTTAGTCCTAGCAAGATTAATGCAATTTACCTTTGAGCTGATGGCGTAAAGCGTCTCTGAAGCATTTAACTCTTAAGACAGCATTATTTGCCATTACCTCTTCAAAAAGGGAAATTAAAATACAGGCATTTGTGGTTCAGAAACCATATTTAACTATTTTAAAGGACATAGTCCTTATGAGAACCCACCCAAAATGTATACCTAAGGTGCTTTCATCTTTTCATGTTAAACAATACAATTACCATCTTTTCAAAAACCTTTAAATGCGGTAGAGAAATCGGTGCATACATTAGATGCAAGAAGATCTATCATATATTCTATCCAAGAAATAAGATGTCAGGAAATCTAAGCAATTCGTCATAGCACATGCACCACAGGCATTGAGCACTGCAGTGATCAAAGGAACTATTGTCAGGTGGATAGTTAAAACTATACAGAATCTAGAAGTTAACAAATCTTTTATTGTAAAGCATATTTTACTAGAAACCAGTGAGCAACACTAGTTTGTAATGTATCTTTGCAGGACATATGGATGGCAGTGACATGGTCATCCAAATACACATTCACTATATATCACTATGCAAATAAAAAAGCAAGTTAAGAAGCCGTAGACTGACAGATGCTGCAGGGCATTTGAGTCCCACCCCCTCTTTACAACCTGCTGCTACAGGTGAAACCTGTCACTAAGTATTCAATACATAGCATGTGAATCTAGAAGACATTTACACTCCAACTGAAGAGCCAGTTACTTACCCATAAGAATGGTCGTGCACTGTGAGACTAGTTGATACAAGCAACCCTCCTGGCTTCCTGATATAGGATAAGAGAAGTGCACAAAATTAAAAAATCTAAAATCGAGGTTCTGCTTGGAGGCATTGTGGGCTTACGGTCTTCCTCCGTAGTGAGTTTTACTGAGTTCTGCTAGGTTGACACCTGGTAGAAAAGTTTGTTGATGGCAGTTTAATGCACAGCATTTGAATCTGGAAGAGCTTCATTCAGAAAACCATTCGTACAGGTAATTAACTGATTTCTTATACAATCTGTGAACCTCTTAAGCAATTAGATGCCCTCCCCCACCCACCCCTGGGGGACCCGAGCCTCTTAATTATTTTTTTTTTTTAATTCCCTCCAGCAGGTATTCAACTACTATAGAAACAAAGTAATTAGTTTCCAAACAGGATTGAAACTGGCCATTGGGTATCTGCCGTAGCCTTGCAATGCTGCAAAGGCTTCTGAAAAAGGGGATGGCAATAGATTTTGTGGTTAAAAAAAAAAAAAAAAAGTTTCGGAGAGTTGTACAAAAAAGTGTCGAGGGCAATTCACATAGCTAGACATCCAGGACATATTGCCTGGCAAGCGCCTGGATACCCTATCAGGTGATAAGCCATGCTTTATAAATCCTGATTGATTTGATTGATATTGCCTGGAGGTTTGGACAAAAAGTCTGTTTATTTTGTCCAGTGAATAAGTAGGCTTAGCCCCCATTCGGCACAAACCCTTTTGCTGCCAGTTTACAGTGACGCACTATATTTGTAGGAAAGAAAGACTAAAGCGATCTATCATTTAACGGTGTTCAAAATTCTATATGTGATTATTGTAAAGCCTTTGTTAGGTTGAGTGCTCCTAGGAAATACAGTGATCTGTAAGCTCAGCTTTTGTTAGGTTGAGTGCTCCCAGGAAATACAGTGAGCTGTAAGCTCAGCTTGCATTACTGACAGTGGTTTCATTATAAAAGTGTGCGCAAGTTTACAAAACTTAAAATTGTTATCTATAGAACTCCTCTAATGATGCTTTATTGTATGCAAATAAGTACAGAAATAGGAAGGCGAGGATAATTGCTTTCAGAATAAAATTTACCCCAAAAATGCATCTTAAAAAATGTAGGCGAAAGTCGCAGACAGTTTTAATAAATTGTGTAATTTGTTTGCTTTTTAAATGTACCCCAAAATATTTGCAACTTGAAAAGTAACAGACAAAAGTTAAACAGTTTTGCTCAATTATTGTTTTTGTTTAGGTCGAGCCTAGAGTCGGCGCGCATGCGCTGCTCTAAGGGAGACTTGTTGTAGTGGAGTATGTAATGGAAGCTGCGCCCACTCTCTAGCCATATTTGCCATTGGCTTGTGTCGGTGTCCTTCGTAAATGCTGGCATCTGATTTGTAAACAGGCTTGTTAGTCCCTCCTTAGTACCGCCTTGTCTCCATTTGTAACCTCCCTTGGCGACTGGTTTAAGTTTATTTTTTATTTGTTTGATTAATTAAAATCTTACAAAAGCTACTAAAAATTTCCATAGATAAAAGAAAATTAAAACAGTTGTATGTAGTACCAAAAGTTATAGCCACATAAATACAGTACACAGTATTATTTTTTAAAATACAATAGATACAGGTTTCAAATTATTTTCCTATAATTTTTTCCCAATTAAAATCAAAAATTTTACAAATGCAGAGTTCAAGGAAATATCATCAGCGCTTAAACATGCTATCAAGGCTTGCCTACATGTCCTTACTCCACGATCATTAAGTAGTCTCTTAAATATACTTTTCCTTTCATTTTCTAATTCGGGGCAAAGACACAGTAAATGAATAATATTCTCTTGTCCTGTTTTGCACAACCTACATTGAGTATCATCTTCTGATTTCTTCCATGGCGGTAAGTGACATAATCCCGGCATTAAGCCAAATCTAGCATTAATGAAAATGTTTGTTTTTTTGTGACCACGATGTTTCCAAATATTCTTGGACCTTTTTTTTCTGAAATCCATTTATTATTGGCCATGCATGTTTTCTTTTTACAAATATTTCTTTGTCTTTTATCAGCGATAGATGGTTGGTTAGTTTATTAATTGTTTTTTTAAAGCTTTCCCGTGCAATGGTAGTTTCCCAAATAGGTATAACGCCAAATTCTTCCATCGCTGCATTTAAATAAGTCCACACTTGCAATTTCCTATTAGCTTTTACTTCATGCCATAGCAGCTGGGAGATTTGATTTTCATGATCATTTTTAATTCGTTTCAACACTTTCAGAGATTGACCTTTTCTTGCATATAACTGGTTATTTAACCCAAATTCCAGCCTCACTTGAGCTTGCGAGGCATTGTTAGGCAGAAGAAATAGGGTTTTATAAATTCTTGCAACCGCATTATTAATAATCTCCGCATCCTTCCCGTTTAGTACCTCACTACCATATGTCAAAGTCGGCGACTGGCCCTTTTACTTCGGTTGTTACACAGTATGTCTTTTTTAGTCTGTGAGCACTATTTACTTTGAGTTTCTCTTACTGCAGGCACGACGTGTTTGAATGTAAGCAAAGCACGTGGTGCCTGCAGTAAACAGCTGGAACAATGGCGGCCGCTTCTTTCCAGTGCCATAGGTCTCGCATTTAAATGCGAGACCTATTCCATTGCAAATATTTTTTTTACAGATGTGCGACCTGACGGACAGGGGAGACGGTGTAATTTGCCCAAGATCACACATCGCTATAAATCCTGGTTCCACACAGTCGGCATGGCAGACACGAGCGCCTCTCACCCAGACTACGGATTTCTCTGTTTCAAAAACAATCTCCTTTCGCCCACAGATGTTTATTTTGGTATGTTATTCTCCCCAGGATATACCTATTTTCACGTTAAAGCTCTGAGAGGCGGTGTGGCAGGAGTATGGGGGGATGAGAAGGGGCTGCATAGGTAGGTCGTTTGGTTCCCTTGTCCAGGGTGGGGGGGGGGTCTTGCTGGTCTGTGGGGTGGGATGTTTTAGTAAAGTTGGGGGCGGGGAAGTCGGGGGGCGGGGGGGATTATGAATCACTAGTGCTACCCAGGCAGGGTTGGGGGGGCAGAGAGAATACGTCACTTCCGTGACAATGTTCGGGGGTTGTGTGATCGTCGTCTTTTTTATTTAAACTCGCTTGTTATTGTTATGCCACAATGTTTGTCTGGCACTTCTCTACCGAATTAAGTTAAATACAATATCCGAAAACGACACCGGTTCATAATTACATTTTTTGCACAAACATCACTCATCTCGCCGTAGCTTCCGGTGCAGGCCGGGATGGTTTCCGCTCTCTAATACTAATCTCAGATCACTGTCAGTGGGGGTTACTGGGGACCGAGGGGTTGCATGGTGTAGATAACTGTGTGTGTTTGGGGGGGGGGAGTTGCAGGTCACTGTCTAGAGGGGTAGACTGGTGCAGATCAGTGTGTGTGGAGGCAGACTGGTGCAGGTCAATGTGTGAGGGAAGACTGGTGCAGATGAGTGCGTGTGGGGTAGACTGGTGCAGATCTGTGTGTGGGGCGTAGACTGGTGCAGATCTGTGTGTGGGGCGTAGACTGGTGCAGATCTGTGTGTGGGGCGTAGACTGGTGCAGATCTGTGTGTGGGGCGTAGACTGGTGCAGATCTGTGTGTCAATCAATCAGGGGTTTGTTAAAGCGCGACTACTCACCCGTAAGGGTCTCAAAGCGCTAAGGGTGGGGGGGGTGCAGGTTCCATCCATCAAGGAGGGGGTCTGTCGAAGAGCCAGGTTTTGAGGTTTCTTGCGAAGATGGGGAGCGATGTCTGTCTGAGGTGGAGCGGAAGGGCGTTCCATGCTTTGGCCGCGAGGAAGGAGAAGGAGCGGCCTCCCGATCTGGTCTTTCTGGTGCGGGGGACCACGGCATAGGAGAGCTGGGCTGATCGTAGGGTCCTTTGGGGTGCGTGGAATTTGAGTCGGCTGTTCAGGTATGCTGGTCCGGTGCCGTGGAGGGCCTTGTGTGCGTGGGTGAGCATCTTGAAGGTGATTCTCGCCTCGACATGGAGCCAGTGGAGTGTGCGCAGGTACTGGGAGATGTGGCAGTGTTTTGGCAGGTTGAGGACCAGTCTTGCGGCGGCGTTCTGGATGTTCTGTAGCTTGCGGGTGAGGTTTTTGTTTATTCCGGCGTAGAGTGCGTTGCCGTAGTCGAGTCTGCTGGTGACCAGGGCGTGAGTGACGGTCTTTCGGTGTTCGAGGGGGATCCATTTGAAGGTCTTACGAAGGAGGCGGAGGGTGTGGAAGCAGGAAGACGAGACAGAGTTGATCTGGTGGTCCATTTTGAGCTCTGAGTCCAGGATGATTCCCAGGTTGCGTGCGTGGTCCGTGGGGGTTGGCGGGTTTCCGAGGGCGGGGGGCCACCAGGTGTCGCTCCAGGCATTGGGGTTTGGGCCCATGATGAGTACTTCTGTTTTGTTGGTGTTTAGTTGTAGGCAGCTGTTTTTCATCCATTTGGCGACGGCTTCCATGCCTTCTCGGAAGTTGCGTCTGGCGGTGTTGGGCTCGTTGGATAGGGAGAGCTGGGTGTCGTCTGCGTATGACACGATGTTGAGTCCGTAGGTTCTGACGATGGGGGCGAGTGGAGCCATGTAGACGTTGAAGAGCGTCGGGCTGAGGGAGGAGCCCTGGGGGACTCCGCAGGTGGTAGGTGTGGGGTCCGAGAGGAAAGGGGGGAGTCTGACCCGCTGCGTCCTGCCGGAGAGGAAGGAGCGGATCCAGTCGAGGGCTTTGTCCTGGATTCCTGCGTCGTATTTATTTATTTAATTTATAAGGCGCATCAGCTACCCAAAAAGGGTTTCCCGTCGCCAGGCAAAAGGAGACCAGATAGTAAAAAATTAACAGCGAAAATTATTTGTTAAAAAGTCAGGTCTTCACTGATTTGCGGAATTGGGCGTAAACTGTTTCATTCCGAATGGCTATGGGAAGGGCATTCCAGAGTGAGGGCCCGAGATAGGACAAAGATCGACCACCCATCCGAGACAGCCTGAATCTTGGCACAGAAAACCTCCCCTGGGTGGATGAGCGTAGGCATCGGGAAGGAACGTATGGGTAGGTTAAAGAACGTAGGTATTGAGGTGCAGTCCCCGCTTTAATTTTGAACATATAACTTAGAGCTTTAAATCGAATTCGATTTTCCACCCTGAGCCAATGCAAATCTCGCAAATGGCCGGAAACAGAAGCAGCCCTGGGAATCCGACAGAGAAGTCTTGCCGCGGAATTTTGAACCATCTGCAGCCTATGGATCACCTCCTTATTGGAACCAAGATAAAGAACATTACCGTAGTCCAGTCTTGAGGTAATTAAAGCCTGAACTACTGTTCTTTGGGTGGACTCTGGTAGCATCCAGATGATCTTCTTTAGCCACTTAAGAATGCCAAAGCAAGTGGCAGCTACCTTGACGGCCTGATGATGCATTGTTAAGGAGTCATCTATGATGACACCCAGATTACGAACTTGACAAGAGGGTTGGGGTAAGACCCCATCTCACAGGGCCAATGTTGTGGGCCCCAGAGACCCTTATCTTTGCCAAGTATTAGCACCTCAGTTTTTTCCCCATTAAGCTTGAGGAAATTCAGCTGCATCCATGATGCAATTTTACCCAGGCCCGATTGAAGTAGGGAGAACCCGTCTGTTTTTTCCGCGGAAAGGGAGAAGATGATTTGGGGGGGGGGGAGTCCGCGTAGGAAAACGGGGACAACCCAGCATCTTCCGCTACTGCAGCCAAAGGCCTCACATATAAGTTGAAGAGCAAAGGACTAAGAATAGAGCCCTGAGGTACTCCATAGGGAGATGAATAGATATCAGAGCTGGCTGTTGAGGAGAAAACTTGGAAAGTGCGATTGGCCAGAAATGAAATAAGCCAATTGAGTGCTGGGCCGCAAATACCTAAAGTTCTCAACGTATTTGCTAAGACGGTGTGAGACACCGTATCAAATGCTGCACTTAAATCCAATAGAATAAGGGCAGCTGTATCTCCGGCATCCAGATGACAACGCAATCTTTCCGTGACTCCCAATAAAGTTGTTTCAGTTGAAAAGCCAGCTCTGAAACCTGATTGGGAGGGGTGGAGAAAACCTTGGGCTTCAACAAATAGTGAGAGCTCAGAATGGATATGTTTCTCCAGAATTTTCGAGAAAGCTGGCAGTAGTGAGATGGGTCGATAATTGGAATGTACAGCAGGGTCAGCATTGGCCTTTTTAAGAAGTGGAAGCACCATGGCGTGCTTCCAATCCAATGGAACTGACGCTTCTTGTAGTGAAAAATTCAAAAGGTCCATAATAACAGATAAAGATGAAGGTTCCAATTGTTGGAGCACAGAAATAGGTAGAGGATCCCTAGGTGACCCTGATTTAACACTGTGTAGAAGTTTATTAAAAGAGTCAGGGTTTAATAGGGGCCATGAGTGCAAGCAGTTAGTCTGCGTATTAGGGTGCGGTGGGAGACTGTGTCGAACGCCGCTGATAGGTCGAGGAGGATGAGGGCTACTGTTTCTCCTTTGTCCAGTAGGGTGCGGATGTCGTCTGTTGCGGCGAGGAGGGCGGTTTCCGTACTGTGGTTTTTTTCTGAAGCCGGATAGGGAGGAGTCGAGGATGTTGTGTTCAATGAATGTGGCGAGTTGGCTGTTGATGGCTTTCTCGATGACTTTCGCTGGGAACGGGAGCAGGGAGATGGGTCGGTAGTTTTTGAGGTCGGTGGGGTCCGCTGAGGGTTTCTTTAGGAGGGTGTTGACCTCGGCGTGTTTCCAGTCGTCTGGGAACGAGGCGGTCGCCAGGGAGCGGTTGATGGTGTGGCGGAGCATGGGTGCAATGGTGTCGGCGGCTCTGTTGAAGATGTGGTGGGGGCAGGGGTCCGTGGGGGCCCCTGAGTGGATTGACTTCATTGTCTTCAGTGTGTCTTCGGTGGTGAGGGCTGTCCAGTCGTCAATCGCTGGTTTCCGGGTGTCGGGGGTGGTTGGTGAGGGTTCAGTGTGTTGGTTGTCTTCGTCGAAGTTGTCGTAGATGCTCTTGATTTTGTGGTGGAAAAAGGTGCGGAGTTTGTCGCAGAGGTCTTGTGAGGGAGGGATGTCGGTAGACTCGCTAGTGGGTTGGGCGAACTCCTTGATGATGCTGAAGAGTTCCTTGCTGTTGTGCGCGTGGGTGGAGATTCTGTCTTCAATCGCTTTTTTCCTCGTTTCTCTGATGAGTTGATGGTGGGCGTTGGTGGCGGCTCTGAAGTTGTCGTAGGCTTCTGTGGATTTGGTGTTCCTCCAGGCCTTTGTGGGGCGTAGACTGGTGCAGATCTGTGTGTGGGGCGTAGACTGGTGCAGATCTGTGTGTGGGGCGTAGACTGGTGCAGATCTGTGTGTGGGGCGTAGACTGGTGCAGATCTGTGTGTGGGGCGTAGACTGGTGCAGATCTGTGTGTGGGGCGTAGACTGGTGCAGATCTGTGCGTGTGGGGTAGACTGGTGCAGATGAGAGCGTGTGGGTAGACTGGTGCCGATGAGTGCGTGGGGGTAGACTGGTGCAGATGAGTGCGTGTGGGGCAGACTGGTGCAGATGAGTGCGTGGGGGTAGACTGGTGCAGATGAGTGCGTGGGGGTAGACTGGTGCAGATGAGTGCGTGGGGGTAGACTGGTGCAGATGAGTGCGTGGGGGTAGACTGGTGCAGATGAGTGCGTGGGGGTAGACTGGTGCAGATGAGTGCGTGGGGGTAGACTGGTGCAGATGAGTGCGTGGGGGTAGACTGGTGCAGATGAGTGCGTGGGGGTAGACTGGTGCAGATGAGTGCGTGGGGGTAGACTGGTGCAGATGAGTGCGTGGGGGTAGACTGGTGCAGATGAGTGCGTGGGGGTAGACTGGTGCAGATGAGTGCGTGGGGGTAGACTGGTGCCGATCAGTGTGTGTGGGGTAGACTGGTGCGGATCAGTGTGTGTGGGGTAGACTGGTGCGGATCAGTGTGTGTGGGGTAGACTGGTGCGGATCAGTGTGTGTGGGGTAGACTGGTGCGGATCAGTGTGTGTGGGGTAGACTGGTGCGGGTCAGTGTGTGGGGTAGAGTCGTGCAGATCAGTGTGTGGGGGTAGACTGGTGCAGATCAGTGTGTGGAGGAGAGAGAGTGCCAGACTGGTGCAGATCAGTGTGTGTGGTGGGTAGACTGGTGCAGATCTGTGTGTGGGGCGTAGACTGGTGCAGATCTGTGTGTGGGGCGTAGACTGGTGCAGATGTGTGTGGGGCGTAGACTGGTGCAGATCTGTGTGGGGCGTAGACTGGTGCAGATCTGTGTGGGGCGTAGACTGGTGCAGATCTGTGTGTGGGGCGTAGACTGGTGCAGATCTGTGTGTGGGGCGTAGACTGGTGCAGATCTGTGTGTGGGGCGTAGACTGGTGCAGATCTGTGTGTGGGGCGTAGACTGGTGCAGATCTGTGTGTGGGGCGTAGACTGGTGCAGATCTGTGTGTGGGCGTAGACTGGTGCAGATCTGTGTGTGGGCGTAGACTGGTGCAGATCTGTGTGTGGGGCGTAGACTGGTGCAGATCTGTGTGTGGGGCGTAGACTGGTGCAGATCTGTGTGTGGCGGCGAGACTGGTGCAGATCTGTGTGTGGGGCGTAGACTGGTGCAGATCTGTGTGTGGGGCGTAGACTGGTGCAGATCTGTGTGTGGGGCGCAGACTGGTGCAGATCTGTGTGTGGGGCGCAGACTGGTGCAGATCTGCGTGTGCGGTAGACTGGTGCAGATGAGTGCGTGTGCGGTAGACTGGTGCAGATGAGTGCGTGTGGGGTAGACTGGTGCAGATGAGTGCGTGTGGGGTAGACTGGTGCAGATGAGTGCGTGGGGGTAGACTGGTGCAGATGAGTGCGTGGGGGTAGACTGGTGCGGATCAGTGTGTGTGGGGTAGACTGGTGCGGATCAGTGTGTGTGGGGTAGACTGGTGCGGATCAGTGTGTGGGGTAGACTGGTGCGGATCAGTGTGTGGGGTAGACTGGTGCGGATCAGTGTGTGTGGGGTAGACTGGTGCGGATCAGTGTGTGGGGTAGACTGGTGCGGGTCAGTGTGTGGGGTAGAGTCGTGCAGATCAGTGTGTGGGGGTAGACTGGTGCAGATCAGTGTGTGGGGGTAGACTGGTGCAGATCAGTGTGTGGGGCGTAGACTGGTGCAGATCTGTGTGTGGGGCGTAGACTGGTGCAGATCTGTGTGTGGGGCGTAGACTGGTGCAGATGAGTGCGTGTGGGGCAGACTGGTGTAGATGAGTGCGTGTGGGGCAGACTGGTGTAGATGAGTGCGTGTGGGGCGGACTGGTGCAGATGAGTGCGTGTGGGGCGGACTGGTGCTGATGAGTGCGTGTGGGGCGGACTGGTGCTGATGAGTGCGTGTGGGGTGGACTGGTGCAGATTAGTGTCTGTCAAGGAAGACTGGTGCAGATCAACGTGATGATGGTAGAGGCAAACTGCTGCAGACCAGTATATGTAAATGTGGGAGGGAGACTGGTGCAAATCAGTATGCGTGGGTAGAGAGGACAGGCAGAATTCTGGTGGGAGAGCCCCACCCCCTCCCCCGAGACCTATCCCACCGGCTTTGAAGGCTCACAGATTGACAATTTCTGACATTTGTAGCATGTAATGAATCTGTTCCGGTAGCAGACGGGTCGGGAAGCTGTTCACCCGGAACAGAGGCTCTGACAACACAGCAAGGCCACCCAGCTCTCCCAGCAGCGCCTCCTGCAACCGCCCAATTATCTCGTCCCCCATCCCTTTACACACTACCCCTCCCCCCGCCACTCTTCTCCCCATCTTCCTTTCCCTGCCCTCCGCAACGTGCCCCCCCCAATCTCGCCGCCTCTTCCCCACTACGTCCCTCCTGCCCCCTTTTCTCTTTCTTCCCACATTCCTTACACCCCTCTCGTGTTCTCTTCAGATGTCTCTCTCCTTCTTGGCTCCTTCTCTCCTTCTAATCTCCCTCCCCACCCCCTTTGTGTCTCTCGTTGTCCAATTACTCCTCCTGCGCGTCCCCTTTCCCGCTCGCCCACCTCTCACTCCCTTTATTCTCTCCATCTCTCCCCCTGTTCTTGCTCACTGCTGCCCCCACTCCTCTCGCTACCTTTGTGCTGTCTCCTCATGTCTCCATTATTCCTCTTTCACCCCCCCTTTCTCCATATTGTCTTCCTTCTTTCGACTTTCCCCCTTCTATTCGGCCGTTCTCTCCTCCCCCTGCTCTCTCCTACCCTTGTTCTCTCCTCTTCTTTCCCCTGCCTCTCTCTCATCTCCTTGTCCCTCCCTCCCTCCCTCTCTTTCGGTGCCCCCAGGGCTTTAAGTGGGGGGGGAAAAACTGGGGGTGCTCTAAAAGGGGCGGGGCAAACCTCTTAAAGGGGTGTGGCCTATCCAAGTAGGAGACTGGTCTAAATCAAGATAACTAGCATTGTGTGCTTAAGAAAATCATAGTCGCGTCCAGCAAAGGATAATAAATTATGCAAAAAGGTATATTTATTAAGTATAAGCCATAAAAATACCAAACACTTAAAAATAATATGTACAAATTATTTACATTACTTAGAAATCTATTGCAGGATTTCCCAAAACCCTTGAAGATATTCACTGTCTAATTTGCTGGTGTTTCTCACAACAATTTTCTTCAGCAGACCTTTTGCCAGCCAACTCTTTACATACAGCTTTGCATCAAATGTTTCAAATGGAGGACCATTGAGTTTTACCCATAAGCATGAAGAACTGGTCTCTACAAGAAGAGAGGCCCTTGTTGGACAAGCAATTAAGTTCATTGCGCTGAAACATCTCTCGCAATCCACATTACTTGTTGGCAGGGTTTCCATGCAAACTACTAACTTTTTTAACGCTTCAGGGGTTTTCTTTCCACCAAAATCTTCGAAAGGTCTAAAAGCTTGGATCGTATCTCTTGCTGGCAGCTGAAACTCTGAACACAGCTTCTATATCTGTTTCACCATAAAGAATGCATTCATCACCAGAAGGCAAGTTGCCTGCATCTAGCACACTGAAGCTGGCTATAAGTTCTTTCTCAGAATCGGGGGCACATCGTTTATTGATATTTACAGACAAACTTTGGTAAAAACTGATTTTGATTAAGGGCAACAGAGCTACTTCTTCCATGGAAAAGAGGAATATTCTTGAATTTGCCCTCGTCTACTGCTCTCAGAGCCGCAGAAGCAAACTCCCCTGGTGAGTCCTTCATTGCTCTAAATGTACGTACTTGACTGACCAAGTCTGCGGGCATTAACAATTATAATGTCCTTCCTCTGTAAGGAGAGTGATAAGTCTTTGAGCTCTTGAAGTGCATCACACATTACCCCCAAATCTCTGATAAAAGAATAGGATGTAAGCTTCTTCAAGAGACCTTCATACTTACTCCAGTCTCTTATGGTTCTGGATGGTTCTTTAGAAGCATTCTCAAAATGTTTGCACAAGGCAGGGAAGCAGTTCCAAACAGCTTTCACAGATCTGTAACTGGATGCTACCCATCTAGTATCAAGCATTTTCCCTATCTTCTGAAGCTGTACACATAGCTCGCTGGCGGCCAGATTTAGCTCTCTGGTTTTTGGGTGACATGCTGTATGTGGCATACAATGAGTCCATGAAAATCTTGAAGTGATTGACCCCTGCCACCTCATCAACTGTATCTGCCACAGCAAGTTCTAGTCTGTGAGCCAAACAGTGCCATGTCAGTACAAGATTTGGAAATTCCGATTTCAGCAATGCTACTACTACTACTTTTTTTACCAAACATTACTGCTGCTCCATCTGACCATACCGCAATCAAGATATCATGTAGCAGACTTTTTGTGAGTCCAACTTTTTCGAAGTAGCTTAGGAGAGCTGTCTTTACGCCAAGGGCATTTGTTTCTGGCAGCTCCAGAAGGCCGAAATAGATGGTCACTGGGGTACTTTCATTTCCAAAAATGCCACGGAGGTAGATGATTAAGGTAGAAGTATTGCTAATAGAAGTGCTCTCATCAATTAATACTGTGATCTTTGGTTTGTGTTGTCTGATATAACAGACCAATCTGTGTTGCATTTCCAGTGCAATGTGTTTGATTATTTCAGTTGCAGTCACATGGCTGTGCAAAACACGTCCCATTGCACTGCCATTCTTTGTCTGAAGGAGAATTAGATCAGGGTGGCCCGTGAAAGGGCGATCTTTTTTTGCCAAGTAGTAGGCAGTGTCAAATACCCTGCATGTGCTCTCCATATGTTTTGCATTACATTCGTGTACTGTCGCCACCAATGTATTTTTCTGCTGAGATGTAAGAATGTCTTCAGCTGCCAAGTGAGCAGCGTTCGCCTTATGCTCCATAATCTTCTTCCTGAGCAGTTTCTGCCAGAAAGCTTTTCCGTCACCGGAAGGACCAACCTTGCCATCTGCCCACCCTTTACTTTTTTTTTTAAACATATTTTTATTAACATATGTTTTTTTCGCATTTGCACTACACAACAAAATTTCGATGTAGTTCTCATTTATCACACTAGACCGGTTAACATACGTTACAATTGCAATCATGGGGTAGGACAAATCGTCTTCCATCTTCTGTTCGATCCTAGTAACTGCTCATCCTTGCGCGCACACTAGCTCGCCTCCCCAATAGGCGACTATTATGACCCCTGTCTAACGCTGTTTCCTCGCCCTGTCTGGATGAGCAACTCCGGCTCCATACCCGGGCTCGGGCAATGCCCTCAACAATAATACACATTATCCATTGAACTTGAACATATAATCCAATAACAAGAGAAATAAACCAAATAAACAAAGAAGAAAACCAAGAACACTGCATGCCAAGGGGGGGACAAGGGTGCACCTGCCTCTGAGGGTGCAGCCACGGTTCACAATAGTTATGCAATATATGCCGTACCTCGCATAGGGCACCTGGGGGGGGGGGGAAGGGAGGAGGAGAGGACCCCCCCCCTCCGCGGGCCTTGGTCCCACACCCACCGCTTATGGTTTCCCACCCCTGGAGCTGCCTGTCCACTCTCCCAGAGGGGAGAGGCTGTGTGTTGTCGAGTCCCCTTCTGCCAGGCCTATCTGTGTAGCCAAGTGTGAATCACTCGCTGCCACTCACCGCCTCCTCACTAGAATTTCGTGCGTGTTCCGTATTTTCCCAGTTCGCCAATACCTCTTTCCATAAATCTGCCATCGGTCGTCTCCGGATACCTCTTTCTTCCTCCCAACTCAAGGCTCTGGCCTCTGCTCCCGCCCAACTAATTACCTCACTGTTCCAACTAGCCACCTGCGGTCCCATAGCTGATTTCCACGCCAGTGCAATCCGTCTCTTAGCTAAGCCCAAAGCCAGGTCTATAAATAGATTCCCCACTTTCCGTTTAGAAGGACGTGGGAAGAGCCCTAACAGACAAACTTCCACAGACAGCGCCAGGTCTCTCCCCAATGCATCCTTTATCCGAGCCAAAATTCCTTCCCAGTACACTTGTATCACGCCGCAACTCCCCGTCATGTGTATGAAACCGGCATCCACATAGGCACACCTCGGGCACTTCTGCAACTCACCCCCGTACGTAACATTTAATCTATGAGGCGTCATGTACACCATATGTATATAGTTGAATTGCGTATATTTAAGTCTGGTGTTCCTCGAAATCTGCTTGTGAGATCTCAGTACCTTACCCCATTCACCATTTGTAAATTCCCTGCCTATCGCTCTTTCCCACCTACCCCGGAGACGTCATGGGGCCTGTAGCTGCGGCAACCAGTGCTTCATGATGCCACTTCACTTGGTGCCCCGCTGTGCCCAACGTATTCAGCGCATGTAGTACCGGATGGGTCGCAGGCTCATCCCCCCTCCCCCCCACAACTGACCAAAGGTGCGAACCAAGGCCTCATACTGCAGGAACTGGCCAGGAGAAAGGCCATAGTTATCCATCAGGTCTGTAAACGGGACCAGGGAGCCACCTTGATAAGTCGCCCACTGAGTCTAAGCCTGCCTCTGTCCACACCTCCAGCTGTTCCGCCGTGAACACCGTCAACGTGTCACCATGTGGGAGCCCAACCAAAGGTAGTGTGGGGGAATACCACGGGGTTCCTCCCAGCCTACGCACACAGCGTTTCCAGGTGTGTATGGCTGTAATCTGCAGTACTGACTTATATGGAACACCGATTGCCGGTCTCAACAGTTTGGCCAGCAGTAAAGCTGGGTCACCATCTGGTTGCATTAGCCAGTTCCCCTCCGCATTCACACCTTCCATCCACTGCGCCAGCCACTGCAACTGGGCAGCCAACATGTACAATTCGAAATCTGCCACCCCCAAGCCTCCTTGCTCCTTCGGACGCTCTAACGTCTGCAGGGAAACCCGGCGTCTATCATCCCCCCAGATCAATCAATCACAGAATTTGTAGAGCGCACTACTTACCCGCGAGGGTCTCAAGGCGCTGGGGAGAGAAAAAGGGGGGGGGGGGTGCTGCTACTGGTCGAACAGCCAGGTCTTGAGTAGCCTCCTGAAGGTCAGCACGTCTTGGGTCTGTCGTAGGCTTAGTGGAAGGGTGTTCCAGGTCTTGGCGGCGAGGTGTGAGAAGGATCTGCCGCCGGTGGTTGTTCTTCGAATGCGAGGGACGGTGGCGAGGGAGAGGTCGGCGGAGCGGAGCTGGCGGTTGGGGCCGTAGAAGAAGAGTCGTCTGAGGTAGGCTGGGCCAGTCTTGTGGAGTGCCTTGTGTGCGTGGATGAGGAGTTTGAAGGAGATTCTCCTGTCGACGGGGAGCCAGTGCAGGTTCCTCAGGTGGGGGGTGATGTGGCTGTGGCGTGGTACGTCGAGGATCAGGCGTGCGGAGGCGTTTTGTATGCGTTGCAGTCGCTTGATGAGCTTGGCCGGGGCTCCCGCGTAGAGGGCGTTCCCATAGTCAAGTTTGCTACTGACGAGGGCCTGGGTGACTGTTCTTCTTGTATCTGTCGGGATCCACCTGTAGATCTTGCGAAGCATGCGGAGGGTGTTGAAGCAGGAGGAGGAGACTGCGTTGACTTGCTTGGCCATGGAGAGCGTTGAGTCGAGGATGACTCCCAGGTTGCGTGCGTGGTCGGTGGGTGTCGGGGCTGCTCCTAGTGTCGTTGGCCACCAGGAGTCGTCCCAGGCTGAGGGGTTGGAGCCGAGGATGAGGACCTCTGTCTTGTCCGTGTTCAGCTTTAGTCGGCTGATCTTCATCCAATCGGCGACGGCCTTCATTCCTTCATGGAGATTGGATTTGGCGGCGAGGGGGTCCTTGGTGAGGGAGAGGATCAGTTGAGTGTCGTCGGCGTAGGAGATAATGGAGATAAAGGAGATCAGGTCTCACCAGGGCATTCAAAGGGCGGAACCATCCCCGGGGCATCTGGGTCGGCAAATTAACAAAAAAGTAAAGCAATCTCGGCAGCATAACCATCTTTAGCAAAGAGACTCTCGCCATGATAGGCAGCTGCAAAGTGCGCCAGAAGTGCACACATGTCCGGAGAGACCGCAGTGCCCTATCTAAGTTCCCACCCCTCAGATCCTCCAGGGAATGAAAGACATGTATCCCAAGATAATTGAATGTGTGGGGGGCCCAATTGATGTTGGCTGGGAGACATGCTGGCCGAGGCATCGGGCCTACCAAAGGAAACAAGTAGGTCTTTTTCTAGTTAACCTTCAAGCCCGACAACGCCTCAAATCGCTCCAGAAGTGTAAGCGCAGTTGAGGTACCCGGCACTGCTGCCTCCAGGTATACCAACAGATCATCAGCATACAATGAAATTGTATGTATTCGCCCATCCAGCCTAAGACCCAATCCTGCTCCACCCTGCCGAATCAATTCTGCAAGGGGTTTGATCGCCAGTGCAAACAATAGAGGCGAAAGGGGGCATCCCTGCCGGGTCCCCCGCTGGATGTGATACCGAGAGGATACCGATTTTCCCGGTCTTAACCCGTGCAGTTGGCGAGGCATACGCAGTTGAACCCACTTCACCCACCCCTCCCCAAGGCCCAGCCGCAACATAGTTTCAAAAAGGTACTCCCAGCCAACCGTATCAAAGGCCTTCTCCAGGTCGACTGACAGCGCGGCCGACGAGGGCATGGATCTCGCCTCTTCATGGAACAAAACATAATACAGCCTGCGCAGATTATATGAAGTGTTACGGGCGGGGATAAAGCCGTTCTGATCTGCATGAATGATGGTGTGCATATGCGGGAGCAATCGGACCGCCATTATTTTACTAAGGACCTTGAAATCAAGGTTGAGCATTGAGAGTGGTCGGTACTCTTGTTACTGGAGCGTTGGCCTCCTTAGACTTGGGGAGGGGTATTACTAACGCACTCTGGGTCGATTCAGGGAGGGCACCCCGGTGTAAAGACTCTGCATATAGGGTCACCATTCTGGGTGCCAATTGATCCATGTATGCCAAGTACAACTCCACCGGAAGTCCATCCGGACCCGGCGTCTTCCCCTTTGCCATGGTCACGATAGCGGCCCTGACCTCATGCAGAGTCACTGGACCCCCCAGGTCCTCGTGCACCTGCTCATCCAAAGTCCGCAATGGCAATTCTTCCAGAAATTCCCGGATGACAGAACGGGAGACCGGCCCGGGGCTAGAAAATAACTTCTCATAAAATTTCTAAACGGGGTGTTAACGGCATCGGGGTCATGGAGCAACTCCCCGGTGTCTGCCTGAACCTGTGTAATCGGTGCTCCCCTGCTTTCTGGCTTAATCAGCCACACCAATAGACCGGCCCTCCCCTCCTCCATCTGCACCCTGTCAAGGTATTCCCGGAAACTGTGGCAACTCAGCCTTTCTAACGCATCGCTATAGCTAGCGCGGGCCTCTTGCAGACGCTCTGCAGAGTTGGCCTCCAGCCCCTGAACATTGTCCAGTTGCCGAAACTGAGATTCCATGTCTAATAACTCCTTAATTTCCCGCTGCGCACCGATTGATTGCCCTAGGCAATGACCTCGCACCACCACCTTAAACGCCTCCCATTCCACCAAGACGGAGGACTCTGATTCGGCATTGACTAAAAAATACGACTCAACGAGAGCACTGAGTGAATCCCGGATAGGCACATCCTCCAACGCAAGCGGATTCAATCTCCACAGCGGGATCGGGGGCCGTCTCCCATGCGGCTGGTGTGTCAACAATAGGGGACTATGATCTGAAAGGGTCTTACCCAGATACTCTGTGTGCGTAACGGTCGTGCTAAAGCCTGGTGTGCACAAAAAGGTGTCCAGCCTGGTGTGCACAAAAAGGTGTCCAACCTGGTGTGAACTTGGTGCATAGGGGAGAAATACGAGTATTCCCTGTCGCATGCTGTAGTCTCCAAATATCCTCTAGGCCCCAGTGACCTATCCAGCTTCGAAACCCCGCTGCGACTCGGTGCGTCTGCGACCCCAGCAGAGGCGGGTGGGACCTGTCCGCCGCAGTATCCGCCACACAGTTAAAATCACCACCAATGACAGTGTGCCCTCCCACATAGTCAACCAACTGAGCCGAGAGGGAGGTGAGGAATACCAGCTGTTCTACATTTGGTGCGTACAAACTCCCAAACATCACCTCCCTCCCCGTCAGCCTCCCTGTTACCAGAACATACCTGCATTCACTGTCCACCTTAGTGCGGGTGTGTTCAAAGGGAACCCCTGGCCTTACCCATATCAATACTCCTCTAGCAAAAGCAGAGTACGTAGTGGCATAAATCCGACCTCTCCACCTCCTGCGTAGCTTATCCACTTCCCCACTAGTCAGATGGGTTTCTTGCAAGAGAGCTACATGTACATCTCTCCTCTTCAAATACGCATATATCTTATGTCGTTTGGCCATAGACCCCATTCCCCGTATGTTCCAGGTAATGAACTTGAATGGATTATGCATTGATTAAAATGGTTCCACTCACCCCCGCCGCACCGCCAATTGTCAGCACTCCAGTCTTCACACCCCCACCCCCCTCCGCATGCATAAAACAATAAGCAAGAACAAACATCCCCAATAGGACAACTCCCCGACCCCAGGACGGTTTAGCAACGGCCATCCGCCCAAACCACAGACAAAACAGCATCAACAAGTGAAGGCCCAGAGCTGCAAGGCTAGGACCTAGGGGGAGCGTGGCACTCACCACAGGCGCCCAACAGAAGCACCAGTATCTGCCCAACATGCGTCAGCCTTGAGTGGCCGGTCCAGCCCACATCCAGGAGCGCACCCGACCACCCTCCTCAGGACCCCAATCAAAAGGAGAAGGCACAATAATAAAAGACAGGGAGGAGGGGGGGGAGAAAGCCAGCACAAGGAAGGGAGAAGGTGCAGGAAAAATAAGTGATAACTGAGACAACGTCCCACAGTTAGATAATTTCATCGCCTGTGTTCGGGGTCACATCCGGCAGTTTAACACTGCCACTACAGGATGCATCTGAGTCCGATTCATCAGTCCCTTTCTTCGATCCCGTGCCTCCTTCCGATGACGATCGCCGACCCTGCATCATGACCGCCACTGCTTGCAGTGCCTCCACTCTTTCCCTTTCAGTCTGTGACGGACTCGGTTTCTTCGAGCTCCCACGCCGCTGACGCCTCCGCAATCTCTTCCCGGGCTCCCGATCTCCAGGCTGAGCCACCTTTGATAGTGTCCCGGGCCGGCCTTCCGTTTTATAGGCTTCCAACCACTCCCAGGCTGCCTTGGGATCGTCACAAAAGTGCGTCTTCCCATCAGCACTATTCGAAGGCGGGCCGGGAACATCAATGAGTATTGGATCCCTTCTTCACGAAGAGCCCTTTTGACCTTAAGGAAGGAGGTGTGGCGCCTCTGTACCTCCAATGTATAATCAGGAAACAGTGACACTTTGCTATTGTCAACCACATATGGTCCCTCCGTGCGCGCTTTCTGCAATAACGCATCTCTGTCTTTGAAATGGAGCAGTCTGGCCACCACCGGGCGCGGGGGCCTCCCCGGGGCCAGCGGCCTGGCCGGAACGCGGTGCGCTCTCTCTAAGGTGTAAAATTGGGACAAGCCCTCCGGTGCAACCACCTCACGGAGCCATCCCTCCAAGTACTGGATCATATCGTTACCTTCCACCCCTTCCGGCAGACCCAGGACTCACATTATTCCTACGGTTCCGCCCCTCCACGTCCTCAGCCCTCCGCTCCAGAACAGCGACTCTGTTGACAATTTCCCCCATCTGACTGGTCAAGGACTGTTGCGCCGGTGTAGTAACTGCTGGAACCTGTCCGTCAACTTCGCATGCTCCGTCCTCAACAGGCCCAGGCCCACTGCCACGGTGCTGATGTCCTGGTGTAGTGTTGCCTTGGTATCAGCTATGGCTGCTAGTATTTTAGCAAATTGCTGCTGGACAGGGACGTCTGAGGGCTCAATCTCCGGCTCCTTGTGCACCTGGTCGGGTGCCGTGTCCTCGTGGTCTGGAGGAGGCCCCATCTGTTTCCCTCTGGGTTTTCCCATCGCCAGCGGGGTGGAGTATCCAACAGAGGATCTGGTGCGCCCCTCTCTAGGTGGTCGGGGAGCAGCCGCCAGGGTGCCAGCTACCCACCACTCCAGCGCGGAGTCACTGAGTCCCCACGTTGTGGGTGACTCGTCACTGCACCCTTCACCGTACAGAAGCACCCCTCCCCGTTGAGATCTCAGGGTCCTCTGGCCCACTGCGCTGCGTACTACTCCCCCGGCCCGTCCTCGTGGTGCCTGAGCCTAGACCCCAGAACCAGATTCACTGACTCTCTAAATCCATTGGCAGGGTCAGTGGGGGCCACACGTCTCCACCGCACCTCTTTGTGTCCCTGCGCAGGGCTGTATCCCGCAGTATCAGCCAGTGGCCCCACTCAACCCCAAGTCTTCTCCGTCTGCGTGTCAAGGCCCAGGCTGATCTGTGAGGTCTTCTAACTCCCGAGGCCCCCAGAGTAACACTTCAGGCGCCTCAGCACTGCGCGTCCACCCAAGCGGCCAATCGTCTACCAACCAGGGTCAGAATCTTCCGCTTCCGGGCAGTCCGCCCGGGTCCCCAGTCTTCTCAAGGGCTTCCTGTGCAGCTACGGTACCACCGGGACCTCCACCGTTTCCCCCCCAGCAGGGGGGGGCACACTCCGGCTTCAGGCACGAGCCAGGGCTCTCCCTCCTGGGTGCAGGCACAGTCGGATGCGCAGGGCCCCCAGGTAGGGCAAGGCTTCACCACGCTTCCCGGCCCAGCCCCGGTTCTCCACTGGGCAGAGCGCGCCCCACACCCACGTCCAGTGGCGTGCGCGCAGGTCCAACCCCGAACTGTAGTCCTCCCGGCCTCCGGGGCCACCAGCAATCTGCCCAGCCCCACCAGGCCCCCAAGTAAGGTTCAGGCTGCCACCGCTTCACTCCGCAGGGGAGTCAACTCCAATCATGCACTCCAGCGCCTCTGCCTCCTTCTGGTGTGACTCACCAAAGCACTAGGCCCCTCTGCCTCGCTCACTCTGCCGGGGCGTCTCTGGCTGCACCACCGATCTCTATCGGCTGGGGGATGCCAGCCGGTGCGGGGAGCCTTCCACTGCAGTCGGACTCTCTCTGCCCCAGTCCACTGGCGCGGGCGAGGTACAGCGCGCAGCAGTCTGCCCCACCCCTCTGCCGTACCCCAGGCCGCCGATGCTGCTACACGGGCCGCAATCTGCTTCTGGCAGGGGGTGCTGACGTCCTCGCATCGGCCAGGCCCGCTTCTGCTCTGTGCGATCATATGAGACCCTAGGCTGCCATCTTGCCCAGGCTGCGGCAACCGACCTTTGTGTCCCGCACTGCGTCCCCACCCCACACCTCCGACTGGGTATTACCTCGAAGGGGGGGTGGGGGGGAGTCTCAGCCACAGCTTTCTTCGTCGATGTTGCGGTCGCCCCAGGTGTCTTCGCCGCACTCCTCCGTTCCCCAGGCGTGGGGCAGCAGTCCGGCGCCCTCCGGCGCATTCAGAGCGTTGCCTCTCTTCCGATGTTCGCGCCACAGCTCGTCACCCGGGGGACCTGGTCGGGGCGGCAGCACACTCACTCAGCCGGTCAGCGACTGCCCCCAGCGGGGGCACAAGGTGTCTGCGTCGCTCCATGCCCCGGAATCCACTGGCTACCAGTCTCCTCGCCCCCCAACTCTGGCCGCAGCTCTTCACCTCCTTTGTTGCTGCGGGAGGATCTCAGGCCGCCATTTTGCCTCAGTCCCAGCCGCTGTGCACATCATCGCTGAAGTGGATCGCCTCTCACCCCCGGACCTCCAAAAGGCGAGATCAGGGTCCCGGCTGTCTTCGGCGGGTCGGGCACTCAGCAGCATGCCCCCGGGTACCGGCGGACACCTCCTTGGGCAGGATAATCAGTGCGGCTGGCGCGGAGCTCTCGGCTCACGCGTCCGCCATCGTTGGCTCCTAAGCCACGGCCCCTGCCCACCCTTTACTTTTGCGCATGCCCTGGGTGTTATTGTGCACTGAAAGACCTGTTCAGTTAGCCTGTTTGCAGGAAGAACATCCAATATTGCCTGACTTAAGATACAACCATTTATATTCCTCTTGAAAGTAATACCACTGTTTAGTGTTCCAGCAGTCAGGGAGTTTGACAGTTTCTTTCTCTGGCACACGTTGAAGTCTTTGTAAAGGTGGACTGTCCTTGGCAGACTCTTGCTGAGTTTTACTAGCCTCATCACTAGCTGGTTGCGCTGGACAAGACTCCCCTGTAACACGCTGGCGCTTCAGTGACGGTAGGAAGTCAATCATTGAAGACTGCAGAGACTTGCGCTTCAGAGCAGAAGCAGATACGCCACTAGTAGCCATGTTAAAATTTAGAACTTCCTTCTTGAAGGCTTGACTGGTATATCTGAAAAAGAAAAGAAAATCTTCCTCTTCTGATTTCCTGTGCTGATTTTGGTTTCCAGGTGATAAGGCCTTGCATCACGCAACGAGAATATTTAGCCTCTTATCTGCAAGAAAAATTGAATAGTTTACTCCAGTGATCAACAATGTTTAATTGAAGTGCCATCTGGCAGGCAGATGTTACTCTTCATTTTGTGCTGCTCCTGAAAGGATCTCTCATTGTGCAGTGGAGTTGTAAGGTTTTCCTGATCTGGAGGCCCCAAAATATGGCTACAAAAGTCCTTAAGATGGCACCGGTACAGCTAACCAGACTTATCCCACAATGGCACTCAAAACACATGGACATGTATAGTTTAGCAACTGCACTCTAAATAAGTGTTTCCCAAACTGTGGGTCGCAACCGATTTTGACTAGTTATTCTGTACTTTTCTGCAGACTCCATTGCTTTATCCATAGCATACATTAACGGGGCACAGAGGGGCCTGGAGCACTGCAGATTATGGGCACCGCCATCACACCAGTGACCAGCTGTGTTTAGGTCAAGACTTCGAGACAGTGCATGCTAAGTCTGTTGCAAAGTAAACTGTGGCTCACCATGAACATGGAGAGGCTCGGAGCTGCCCATTGCTTTCCATTCGTTGGCTTTCCTTGTTACTATATTTGTGCGAACATCCTGCTCGCAATAAAGAAGCTGTTTATCTTATAGCTATTTGTTTCAATGTTATCTTGTATTATGGCATTGGTGATTGCTTAGTACACGTCTTCACTGGACTAATATCCCAGGCAGAGGTAGAAGGCCCAATACAACAATATGGAATGAGCCCCTCTAACTTCAAAAAAACAGACACACACACACTCTGACCAGCCAGGCCACACAACTGAATGTACTCCCCGAGTAGCCCACATAGCCACTTCCAAAAACACACTCATTATTGCTGTCTTCCTCTTGCACAGAAACACACACTGCTGCCACACACACACTGCTGCCACACACACACTTCCACTCTGTATGTACAAAAGCAGAAAACCTGTGCGCAAAGCTGTATGTTCTCTACTCCAGTCTACTTACTCCATGCTGATTTACATACACTGGGCTTGTTCGCTGCATCACACACTGATACCGGTACACACTGCCTGCACACTTCTCTCATACACATACACACACTCCCTGCTAAGGCCCAATGTATTGTATTGTAATTTGATTTATGGAACGCTTACTACCCCTGACGAGGCGTTGCAGCGCTTTTTCGGCGAGTAGCACGCTACTACGGAACCCATAAAGGATTAGTGGTGAATTAGTATAGTGAAATATGAAAGTAATTTGAGTGGTGGATATGTTAGTTATTTGGATTGAGAAGGATAGCGGAGGGATAGAAGAGGGAAAAGGTTTGCATTTATATAGCGCTTGCTACCCCTGAGGTGTTGAATTGCTTTTTCGGTGAGTAGCACGCTACTCCAGAACCCAAACAATACTAAACCCACAGAAAAAAAAAAAGCCTATTGCATCACTGCAAGGAATAAAGAATATTCTGAGACACTGCCATCCTACTACATCACTGCAAGGAGTAAAGAATATCCTGAGAGACTGCCAACCTACTACATCACTGCAAGGAATAAAGAATATCCTGAGACACTGCCATCCTACTGCATCACTGCAAGGAATAAAGAATATCCTGAGACACTGCCATCCTACTGCATCACTGCAAGGAATAAAGAATATCCTGAGACACTGCCATCCTACTGCATGGAATAAAGAAATATTATTTTACACTTCCATCCTTCTGCTTCGCACAACTGCATAAAATGACTATCCCAGGGCACTTCCATCACTGCACAGTATAATGCACAGTATAATGAATATCCTGAGGAACTGCCATCCATCTACCACACTGCATCAATGCATAGTGTGTCATATTCTACCTAACTGCATCACTACTCAGATAACCCTCAGCACTGCCATTCTTCTGCATCACTACATGGAACACAGAATGCTCCTAGGAATTGCTACCCTTCTACCTCACTACTTAGAATAAGGCTACCCGGGCATTGCCATCCTTTTACCTCACAGCACAGAACAACAACTAACTCTGGACATTGCCATCTCTGCATCCCTGAGTAAATTAAAGATTATCCCTGCGCACTGCCACCTTTCTGCCAATCAATAATTTGCCGAACACCTGCACTTAGAAAATATGTTTTCAAGAGCAAAAAACTGTAATGACATCTCGAATTGTAAATCTAAGCCACTGGCATCTCAAAAACTGATTAGGATAATGCGTTACTTACAGGACATCTGCCATCTCTAAACGTACTCCTGCATTCTGCTGCTTGTCTTACAGCGAACACCAGAACATGTGATCACATTACCCCCATTACAAGCGCACACGTAATGAGAACGATAGTAGTAAAAAAAGACAATAGCTAGATGAGAAATGCTGAAACCAATTATTTCCCCGACCCCTCCAATTATCCTACCTTCGGAAAACACGCCATCCAAATCATTAAGTGTAGGTCGATTTCAACTTTTAACTTCCTGGTGCCGTTAGGGCTGGGGCAGGATTACGCAGACTAGTTCCTCTCTCTGCGCTTCACTTGTTGCTGGATTACACTGCAGCCTTGACGCTCAGTGTGAAAGGTCAGAGCAGGGTCGTGCTGGAGCAGGCTGCCTGTGGTCGTCTCTCTCCTAATCATCCCACGATGTCAAGGCTGGCACCACGACGACGTTGCTCCTGTGCTGCAAAAAGAGAAGGGAAATCCTGAGAGAAAATGGCTCTCTTTAAAGGATTTCTCTTCCTCCTACAACGCGGCTCACCTGGCATGACGTCCTGCCTTGACCTCCAATACTCAGTAGTGAGCAAAATGAGCATGCGCACATCGATGTGCATGCTCTCAATGCAGTCCAAGAAAAAAAAAACGGACTACCTTTGCGAGGCCTGAAAATAGAGCCCGATATAGACCCGTTTCGAGGCCCCCTGAAAATAACTGCTGGTGCTCAGCACCAGACCCACTTAAAGCCCTGAGTGCCCCCACGATTACCATTCACCCCTCTACCTTTCTTGTTCCTTCCGTCCTCTGGTACTCTGGTCTTGCCTTTCACTTTTACAAATGCAGGACTACAATTCCCAGAATGCAACCCAAAACAAAGTACTGGATGAAAGACTGCCGACTGACAACCGACAGCCGGGGCTATCTGCGGCTGACACAGGCCACCAACCATAATCGCCAAGTCCACCACCATCACACTTCCCCGTTATCTTCAGACCACACCCAACATGATCATAGGCCTTCCGTCAACGCCCACCAGTCCATCAACAGACCCCACCCATCACTGCCAACCTTCATTACCGAGCTAACACCCCATAATCAACCACAAGCATTAGGCCCCCACAGATCATCAACGGAGTCCACCACCTTCATCATAGCGATCCCACCAACCTCAGAACCAGCACTACATGGGGCTGATATACTCACTTTGCAAGCAACGCAACAACCAAATTTGCTGTGATGTGTTGCGCAGGAGGGAAAACACAGCGCAGAGCCATAGCTACTAAGTTTGGGGTGCTGCTGCTGTCATCCCATGTACTGGTGGTCTAATTAGGTTGGTTTGCGGGACGCACTGCTTTGCACCGTGGTGCAGAGGTGAGTGGGTGTTGGCGAGCATAGCATTTGTACTAGTCAGTCAATCAGGATTTATAAAGCGCGGCTTATCACCTGATAGGGTATCCAGGCGCTTGCAGGTTCCGAAGGCTTACTCGAACAGCCAGGTCTTGAGGTCCATTCAGAATTCTGCAAGTGAGGTGATGGTCCGGAGGTGCGTGGGGAGACTGTTCCAGGTCTTTGCTGCGATGTGGGAGAAAGATCGTCCTCCACTTCTGTTTCGGTAGATGCGGGGAGTATGGGCAAGTGAGAGGAAGGCGGAATGTAGTCTTCTCAGTTGGTGGAAGTTCAGGCAGTGGTTAATGTAGGCAGGTCCTTGGTTGTGTAGAGCCTTATGTGCGTGGGTCAGCAGCTTGAATTGGCATCTCTTCTGCACGGGCAGCCAGTGGAGTTGCCTGAGGTGGAAGCATACTGGAAGCCTACTCTTCCATTACATATTTCAATGACTAGATACATTTCAGAAGGATTGAATGGGTGCTCGGCATCTCAGCACACATGCATTTTTTGAGAAATGAAAGCATTGCATCATGTTAATGCCTGCTTCAAGGAGGCGTTAGTTTTTGATGCAAGCCCATCTGGCTATCTTAGTAGGTCAGGCTTTGCGTCAAAAGCTGTAGGAGTTTGTGTTGCTAAGCCAGAGTAACACCCAGGTTTCGCAAAGTGACGCTAAGCAGTGCAAAGCCCCTTTTGCTCTGGGAAAAGGGCAGCTTTCCGGCGCTATATACCTTTTGCACTGGAAAATAAATACCAATGCATTACTTTTCATCACATTGCAATGGTGTAAGCCTTAGTAAATCTTGGCCTCTATTTTCAAATTCCACTCCCAGTTAGCTGTGCCCAACCACCATCATGACCCAAATCCATCAGACCCAACCCAACAACATCAGACACCCATGCAGATTATACTTCACCCACCGTCAGATCACACCCAGCACCCTCAGATCCCATAAAGTGCACAAACCATCACCAGAACTCGCCTTCCATCACCGGACCCCACCCACCACCATGAGAGCCCACCCACCACGAGATGCCACTCCCCACCATCAGAAAAATCTGCAATTGAGAGACTACACGCCATCATAACAACCCACCCACCGTCTTCAGCCCACCACCGTCCTCAAATCACACCGTCCATCCACAGACTCACCGTCCTCATCACTAGGGCCCACCTTCAGGCCCACCCAAAACCAACATCTCCTGGTAGGCCTGTTCTGCAGGTCTCCTCTCTCTCTGTCCTAGTGTGGAGAGTGGGTGCTGGTCAGTTCAAGAAATCTTTATTCGGCCAATCCTGGCCATAAAAGAAACTTATACAATACAAAACAAGATAAAAGTACAATAGCCTAAACCTGTAAACGAATGCCGGCAACGGCTTATATAGGTTGAAAGATAATAACCAATGGGTGCTGGTATTCACCCTTATTTTCTCATACCCTACAGTACTTTTGCACTCTAATTCGCAAACTAAGTTCCTCTCTTTGCACACGTGACTCACCAAGAACGAGCAGCCAAGGCTTCTCCACGAGTTGGTAGAGAGATTTGAACCACAGACACTGTGTAACTCTTGTAATGACATTCAATAAACACCAAATCCAATCATAGCTGCAGATCTGAAGAAGAACCGGTATTTTATTACTAGGTAGGAAAAAAGGGACGGTAAAATTAATAACACCACAAAGAACTATAGGTTCCTGGATATTCTTGGGCCAAAATACAACCACAAACGCAGCCATGGTACAAAGAAGCATATAACATGGTATCATATGGCCAATGTCTTCCTGTGGGGCAGGATACTCGTCTCTCTTTACCTTGAAAGTCTTGGGTTTTACTGTAGGCTCTGTTAACTGGATGCAGCCACCAGGGTACATTTGTCAGCCAGAATGCTACAGTGTATCATGCTGGCTGTGCTTTGTCTGTCCTCTGCCATGGTTTTAGGTCGAGCTTGGGCAGCGCATGCGCTGTGAGCCATGCTGTATTGGAGTATGTACGTGAAGCCCTGCCCACTCTCCGCCCATATTTGTCATTGGCTTGTGTCATTGTCCTTCTTAAATGCTGGCTTCTGATTTATTCGGCTTGTTAGTCCCTCCTTAGTACCGCCTTGTCTTCATTTGTAACCTCCCATGAGGACTGGGCCTTTTACTTCGGTTGTTACACGGTATGTCTTCTTTAGTCTGTAAGCACTATTTTCTTTAATGAGTTTCTCTTACTGCAGGAGGGTCTTTCGTGCGCAGTTGTGACCACCGGCTTGTTTATTTAACTCGTAGCAAACTGGGAGCTCTTCAGGGGCCATGGGAGACGGAAGAGGGCAACTCAGCGATTCCTTCAAGCATTTGGAATGCAATAGGTCTAGCATTTGCGAGAGTTTAAGCTATTGGCCTTGTAATTGACCATGCCTTTTATTTATGTTTAAAAACCAAAACATAAATAAAAGACATTATCATTTACAATGCCAATAGCTCAAACTCGCGTAAATGCGAGACCTATTGCATTGCAAATGCTTGTTTGTTTAGCGACCCATTCTTAAAGTCACAAAAGTACACCCTCCGGGCTGTGACTTTGTGTGGGTGCAGATTTAGGGCTTTTAGAAATTAATAGAAGTGTAAACAGTAGATGTCCAGTCATTAATAGAGTGCTTGCTTGATATATGTTAAGTTAAGGCAAACAAAGGACCTGAGGCACAGCGTGCTGAAGTGATGTGCCCAAGAATTACACAATGTGGTCAATTGGAGAAGGTCAGACCATGGGCGATGTGTGTTTCTATGTTGATAACCTACGATTTGCATCACAAATTAAAGCATCCTGTCTCTTGAACAAATTTCAGACACCTGAAGTGTTCCTGATTGTAATAGTCGACCAGTCAAACGCTGAGTTTGATCAGGTTTTTTTTTATATTTCTTTTTATTAAATGGTATCGACATATCAGCATATATTATGGAGACAGCGTACTTTTCAAATAATAGGACAGAGTTACAGAAATTGAAATCACAATGCACAATATGTAACACTTAGGGGGTTATCAGAGTCTCAGCCTCATTAACAGGTGTAGGAAGGGTGCAGATGTCTCCTCTATACGAGTTCCAGGGCCCCCAGACCCTGTTCCATTTCTTGGGACACCCTCTGGCTATATATACTGACTTTTCCCGTAACATGCACCAGTCTAAATCTTCCATCCATTTTTCTATTTTAGGTGGCTGAGGGGCTCCCCAGTTTTGTGCTATGTTCCTTTTTGCAATCATTACTGCCAGTGTTGCCCATTGCTTGGTGTAGGAAGTAAGGTCTGTTGGTTCCCAGATGTTCAGAAGGCACCTACGTGCCTCCGGATGTAATTCTAGTGCGAGTACTTCTCTAAGTATGCAATGAATAGCTTGCCAGTAGATTTGTATGTATTCACATTCCCATAGAATATGGATGAAAGTGCCCTCATGCCCACAGCCTCGTCTGCACTCCCCACTGTCAGCCCTACCCATGCGGACCAGCCCCGGACCCGTCATGTATATCCTATGTAGGATCTTAAATTGGACTAGTCGTAGTCTGGCTTGGATTGCCACCTCCCTGGGGGAGGAGACTGCCTCTTGCCAGTCCTCTTCATCTAGCTCAAGGCCGTCTCGCGACCATTTCTCTTTGAGGGATTGGAGCGGGTCTTCCATATTATTAATCAGTTTTTTGTAAATCAGGGAGATGGCTTTTTCTGGCAAGTGACCATCCAATATTCTATCTTCCAAGGGGGAAGCCCTGGGGAGGGAGGGATTCCCAGTGAGATGAGTCTGAAGGGCATGTCGGATTTGTAGATATCTGTATCGTTCAGTGTCCGACAGGCTATATTGTTGTTGGAGGGAGGTAAATGAGAGGATTACATCATTAACCCAAAGATCTTTAATCTGGGAAATTCCTATAAGGTGCCATTTGTCAAACCCCTTGGTTTGCCACAGGTTCCCCAGCTTTTCCGAGTTCCACAGGGGTGTTGCTAGGGTAAGTCTACGGTTCCAGCCCAGATGTTTATTCACCACATGCCATATATGAACCGGGTGTGCTGTTGGTCCTGTTAGGGGGTAGCTGCGGGGTTTAGAATAAAGTGTTCTACTGTAGTCTCCCCCTGGGAGGAGCCATCTGTCCATGGCATATCCCGGGTCATCCGGGCGTCCATATGTCCTGTGGTTTATGGCTGTGAGCTGGGTCGCCCAATAATACTTTTTAATATCTGGGAGGCTGATGCCACCGTCGTACCAGTTGAGGGTGAGCTTGGATAAAGCGATTCGGGGGGGGTTCCTTCCCACAAGAGATCTCTCTGAACACTCTCTACCTCCTGGAAGTATGATTTGGGAACCGGATCCATCGAGTTCTGGAGGGCATAAAGGAAGCGGGGCAGAGCCATCATTTTAAAAAGGGCAGCCCTACCCAGCATAGAGAGAGGCAAGGATTTCCAGTTCTTAATATCTCTTTTTAATCTCTGCATTGGTGGCAGGAGGTTGTGTGCAAAGCGGAGCGTGGGGTTTAATGAAATAAAAATGCCAAGATATCGGAAGCCATCCGTCGCTATTTGGATCGGGCAGTTCCTCGGGAGGACAGGCGGTTCACCTTGTAGGACATAAACAACGGACTTGGTCCAGTTTACGGTGAATCCGGAGTATCTGCCAAACACTGCCAGGATATCTAACAAGCGTACTAAAGAGGCTCTGGGGAAGTCAGGTATAGCAGAATGTCGTCCGCATACAGAGATATCTTGTCGTCCCAATCCGGAGACCAACGCATACCTTGAATCACAGGGTCTCTGCGGATCCACTCTGCCAGTGGCTCCAGGGCTAGAGCAAATAGGAGCGGGGACAAGGGTCACCTCTGGCGTGTACCGCGGCCTAATAGAAACGTTGTTGATTTGCGGTTGTTCACCACAACTTGTGCCATTGGTTTTGAGTATAATAATCGGATCCAGCCCATAAATTTGGGCCCAAATCCCATTCTGTCGAGTACCGCAAATAAGTATGGCCATTCCACCATGTCAAACGCCATAGTGGCGTCTAAGGAGACCAGAACTGCTGGTTCTTGGATAGTTGTTGCTCTGCCCAGTACACCATGTACTCTACGTAGGTTTAAGGCAGTGTTACGATGTGGCATGAAGCCTGATTGGTCAGGATGTACTAGGCCACCAATCACTTTTACCAACCGGATCGCTAATAGTTTTGCGAGGATCTTGGGTTCAGCATTAAGTAGGGATATGGGCCTATACGAGGCACAGCTGGTTTTAGGTTTACCCTCCTTGTGGATGACTACAATGTTGGCTATTCTTTGATCTATGGGGAGTGTTCCCTCCTCCCCGCTATCCATGAACATTGATCGTAAGTATGGGGCTATCTTATCCGGTCTAAGCTTGTATAGCTCAATTGGTATGCCATTTGGACCCGAGGCTTTTCCCGAATGAATCATCCGTATTGCCTGAGCTATTTCGTCGTCTGAAAAATTGGAATCGAGGTAATCGCGATTTTCGTCTGTTAGGGTAGGGAGTATGATATCGCGGATTAAGTCATGGTTGTCTCCTTCTGTGTACTGCCCTTTCGTGCGGTACACCGTCTGATAATATTAGGCAAACCGTTCAGCGATTTCCTGCGGGTCAGTGATGGGTTCGAGTCCCTCCTCGTGTAGCACCGGCACAAGACGGCTGGCCCACTCTTTCTTATCTAGCCATGCGATCAACTTTCCAGCCTTATCGCCTTGTTCATAAATTCTGCTTTGTGTTTCCCTCCCTTGTGCCCTAGCTCTATCCGTTGCTATGGCTTTAAGCTGCTCTTGTTTAAGATGCAGGAGGTCAATTTCTCCGGGGTGACCTTCGTCTCTAGTTCTTCTTCCAGTCGAAGCACATCTTCCTCTGCCCGCACCATGTCTTTCTGTTTGTCTTTTTTCTTGCCCGCAATCAAGGATAATGCTTGCCCACGAATTACCGGTTTGTAGGCTTCCCATAACGTTTGAGCTGAGTCTACCGTACCCTCATTTTCCCTGAAGTAATTGTCCGTGGCTTGAATTATTTTCTTTCGGGTGTCAGGGTCTCGGAGATACCACGGATTAATGGGGGCGACCTCCCAGCATTCGTTTGGCCCAGGACCACATGTATCCAGATCGGTGAATGATCGGAGATGCCCCTGCCTAAATGGCGGGCCTCTCGAATAGCGAGCACCTGTGACGCTGGAACCAGGATATAGTCGATGCGGGAGAGGCTACGATGGGCACCCGACAAGAAAGTGTATTGGACCCTATCCGGGTTGTGTATCCTCCACCCATCCACCAGTCCCATGGCCTCAAGGAAATCCGGCAGCCACCGCTGTGCAGGCCTAATGTCCCGCGGGGGATGGCGATCTACTGCTCCAGACACTACTGCGTTGAAGTCTCCTCCCACCAGGAGGCGTCCCTCCGGGAGCGATAATAGTATATTACCCAGATCTTTAAACGTGTCATTCTGGAAGCCAGGGGAACATACACTGAGACAAACGTGAGGACTCTACCCTCCCAAAGACCGGAGATTCCTATGTATCTACCCCTGTTATCGGGCCATGTGGATTGTATTGTGAAGGGGAACGTGTTCTTGATTAAAATGCCCACTCCTCGCGACCGGGTCGTGAAGCCTGCATGCGCCGCTAATGTGTACCCTCCCCTGTTCATTGCCTTACACGTGTTCCCAATGAGGTGTCTCTCCTGTAAGAGGATGACGTCTGGGGCCTGTCTTTTGATGTATTGATGAACCATGCTGCGTTTGACCTTATCGCCAAGCCCGTTAACGTTCCAACTGAGGACCCTAACCCCCGTATCTCTCTGTGTACCCATCTTGACTCATGCGATTGTACTGCTCCTGTACTCCGTTACATTGAGATGTGGTCGATAAAACAATTACTACTTTAAATTCAAAACTTGCGAACTTTGAAAACCCTACCCAACTTCCCCCCTCCCTGCGTCCCTGCTCTCTGGGCTTCAAACTGCCCATGATCCAACTTGCAGAGTGCCTGTCGCTCCACAAGTTAACTAAATGTAGAAAAGAGGGGTACGTGGTGCTTCCCCCCCACCCCCCCTTCCCCATTACAGATATAACTGGTATGCACAGCCCTTATAGGTGAGTCAGTCATTTACTCAATATCGTGCTTGAGGAAGGTGGAAGGTTCTTATCGTACATAAATGTCTTACGGTGTGTTCCGGTGTAGGACCCATCGCCACATCATCGCCCGATGAGTCCACAAGACGATGACACCGCTACTCTCGCCCACTGGTCCACGCCCACCCCCTCCCATCAATACCACCACGAGTGTCGCGCTGGATGCTGATCAGCGGCTTTCCAACCAGTCTGCCGCTGATTCTGGATGGTCAAAAAACCAGGCCCTACCTTCAGCTTCCACCCGAAGCCGGGCTGGGAACAACATGGCGTACTTGTAACCTTTGTCTCTCAGAGTCTTCTTGATACCCAGAAAGGAGCGTCTTTGCCTCTGGACCAGCTGGGTGAAGTCTGGAAAGAAGGTAATGTCCGCGTTGTCGTACCGGAGCGGTGGGCCCGCCCTAGCATGCTGGAGTATCACATCCCTGTCTCGGAAGTTGAGGACTCTGGCCAGGATTGGGCGAGGAGGGGCCCCAGGCCGTGGTCGACCTCCGGGGATTCTATGGGCTCTCTCGATGACGAAGAATTTCCCGAGCCCTTTGGGTTGCAGGTGGTTAAGGATGAGATCTTCCACAAAAAGATCTGTGGCCTGTCCCTCCGACTTTTCCGGGACCCCTAAAATGCGTACGTTATTGCGCCGCAGGCGCCCTTCATTGTCATCCAGTTTGGTTTCTGCCAGTTTCCGAAAGGTTTGGAATTCTTTGACATCCGTTTGCAGCTGTGAGGTGTCTTCCACGAGGCTCGCTGTTGTGAGCTCCACCTGTTTGACTCGTTCACTGTGTTTATTCATGTCCGCACGGAGTAGGTTGACCTCTACGGTGATCGCATCCATCTTATGTTCTAATGATGTCTTGATCCCCGCGATTGCCTCCAGGACGTCTTTGAGCGTGGGTTCTGGGTCTACCTCTCCCTGTGGTCCTCCGCTTTTTCCCGAAGGTGAGGGCTCAGGCAATGACGTTTTGGGGGGAGAGTATCGATCCAGTCTGTTCTGTTGCACTGGCTTGTTGCCCCTGGTTGAGGACATGGTGTCTTGATCTCGTGATCCCGTGGCGTTGGTGCTGAGAGGATATAGCTAGGTCAGCAGTCTGAATGTACTCCCAACGTCGGGGCCGACACTATCACTCGTCTCGGGCCAGCCAATGATCCTGCGGGCCGGTTCTGTATTTGGAAAAATGTCTGGCAAGAACCTGTAACCGTGTCCGTGTGACCGGCAATTCCTACTGTCAATGCCCCCTGAAGAAGCACGGGCCAGTCTCTGCTTCAGTCCCCGTGGTCTTGTGGTGTTGAGGGGACTGCGTGTTCAGAGAGGTTGCAATTTAAACAGGGCCCCTGCTGGATATTACCCGTGCACACCGGTGGCCATCAGGATGAGCAGTTTTGGTGCCCCACTGCAGCTGTTCCGGGACCGCGGGCGACGGCGGCTCCTCTATTCCAGGTGGGGGGTCATGTCTCCGTGCACCCCCGATTTGTCCGGCAGCAATGGCTCTCGATCTGGTGTGACTTTACGCCGAACGGCGCGGCGGACGCGGGAGGTGCAAGCCAGCGGAGCGCGAAATCCTCCGGATCAACGCGCGGCCCCGCTTCTCCAACAGGCCGCAGCCCCGACGCACCACCCCCGGGGCCCGGATCACCACTCGCCGACGCCGTTCAGGGATGCCTCCTACCGCCAGAAGCTCAGGTCAGTTGCGTCGCTCCACTGGCCCCGAGTCCCGCCGCCGGAGTAATTGGGCCCGCACTCCTTCTCTGTCACCACTCTAGGCCCCGGCGCCTGCACCCCACACAGGCCGCAATCTTGTGTCTATTACCGGATCTCCGGCCGAGGTTCAGAGCCCGCCACCGCCGGTAATGTCCACCGGGTGCCTTCCGACAATGAAGTTTCACCCTTGGGCTGCGGATAGATGTCCCGGATAGACTGGGGAGGATAGGGAGTTACAGAGCCTCGCTAAGCAGCGGCCATCGCGCTTCGCGGCTTAGCCACGCCCCTCTGATCATGTGTTTTTAGATTGCATTGCAGTGGTGTCCAGGCACGGCCATTTGTGGTTCAGTCACCTAGGGTGCCAAATGCCCTTTAAATACATTACCGTGGTGATCTACTTGCTTTAAAAGTTTCTGGATCCAGTTTGATGCCTTGGGAACATTCACAAGAAGGTGGAGGCCCAGAGCGGAGACCGGAGGTCGGGACTACATATCCCAGGGTGCTAAGCGGCACGTCCACACGCTGCCAACGAAGAGGAACGCGCCGGGAGGCGCTTAAAAGGAGGCCAGGGCTCCCGCAGTGCGGGACGCGCCCGGGCGGGCCCATCTGCGCCCGTCCGAGACCGAAGGAGGCCGGGCTGGGCCAACCCCCTAAGTACTCTGATATTGGGACAATTTGAAATTTTGTGGTGAGGAAGTGTTTTCAATTGTCTTCTCCATTGTCATTGCCCTTGCACTTTTAATATGAGTAAGTGGAAACTAGGTACAGGAAAGGGTGTCGTCGGGACACTTGATGCTTTTTTACTGAGCGCAGAATCAGCACTTATCCATGAGATTAAACTCACGGAACGCAGATTATCATTAGAGCCTCTGCCCTCACAGATCAGACCTGTTCCCGCTCCTGTAGAACCTCTTATGCTAAGTAGTCATGAAGTATCCTCTCCTCGAATTAGTCCGATGCAACATATAGAGACAGAGATAGCTTCCTTTATATCTTCCGACTTAGACTTAGAATGTAGATATGACAGGCCTAATGTAATTACTGTGAGAAAGTGCCATCTTTCTTACATGGTATGCCCCCACTTTTTGCTGAATGGCTGATGTACTTTGACTGAGTGTGCCCTGGGCTCCTGCCAACCAGGTACCCAGGGCCTGTGTTCCTTCCCTAAAATTGCATTGATACCTACACCCAATTGACATCCCTGGCCACAGGTCAGCCCCTGGTAAATGGTACCATGGGTACCCAGGGCACTGTGACCAGGGAAGGCCCCTAAGGGCTGCAGCACTTGTTGTGCCACCCTTAGGGACCCTGCACCTTTACACACACACACTGCCTTTGCAGGCTGCGTGTCTTGGTGCAGAACAAAAGTGAAGAGTCGACATGGCTCACATCCCTGTGTGCCATGCCTACAAGCCACTGCCCTGGCCTAGGTCAGCCACCCCTCTAGCTGGGTGCACTATGCCAGTGGTGAGGGCATAGAGGCATGAGCCCTGTGCCCCTACAGTGCCCAAGTCCATTCTTGGGCATTGTAAGTGCAGTGCTGCCATTAAGAGTATATGGTGCTGGGAGTCTGTCATTACGAACTCCACAGCACCATAATGGCCCCACTGAAGACTAAGAAGTTTGGTATCAAACTTCTCAGCACATTAAACCCCCACTGATGCCAGTGTGGGATTTAATGTAAAACGCACTCCAGAGTGGCATCTTAGAGATGCCCCCTGAAACCAACCCGACCTCCAGTGTCCGGACTGAGTGGCTGCCCAGGCTGCCACCACCAGACATGTTTCTGGACCCCTGGGTCGAGAGCCTCTGCTCTCAGGGGCCTGAAACAATGCACATCCCGGGACGAGGTGCCAAAGCCTCCTCCCCCAGGATGGGCAGGGGGAGCCTCAAAGGCCTGCCGCCTTTGGAGTTTCCCCAGACCATTTGCTGCTTCCAGCAAACTGGTCCCCACTGGTTCTACCCCCACTCCTGGCGGGAGAACCGGCGGGAAAACCAGAAGCAGGAAATGGGCTGTGCCCACCTCTGCCAACTCCACCCCTAAGGTGGGGGAGGCGAGGTGAAGCACAAACTCGAGTCCCCGCCATCTTGAGGATGGGGGACCTGGCCAACCAGGGACAGGCTCCTGTCCCCCTCCCACTGGAGAGGAACAGAATAGGGGTGTACCCACCCCAGGGAAGGGACCCATTGGTCCCTGCCCTTACCTACCTGTAACCACCCCTAAATTTAGTATTTAGGGGCTCCCTGAACCTTCCTTCCGCAGTTCCCAAATCCGAAAACAAGAAGAGAAGACGAAGCAAGAAGACCAGCCGTGCAGCTGCTAAAAAGGAGGCGACAACAACTGACTTGGCCCCAGCCCTACCGGCCTGTCGACCTCTGAACCTGCTCCTGCGAATCCCGGCCTCAGCAACCTCACAAACCCCGGAGGACCTGACTTCTGTGCTACAGCCTTCGACCCAGGGACTCCCACGAGCAGTGGTACTGCTCAAAAGAAAACCTACCAAAGACCCGGCCCTGGCACGGAGCCGCGAAACCTGCACACTCTGCACCCGCCGAGTCCAGCCTGTGCCTGAGTGACCAAAGACCTCGAGGACGACCCCCGGCGATTCTGACCTGGAATCCAGTGGCCAAGGACCCTCCTCGACGACCCAGACGACGCCTGCAGCCTCAGGACAAGGGACCCTCCAACCGCGACCAGCAGGGGGTAAGATTTCCCGACCTCAAAGACACCCCTGCACCCGGCGCCCCACGGCCCCCTGTGCCCAACTCCTGGGTGTCTACCTATCCTCCAAGACCCCAACTTACCTCCTGAAGTGTTGGTCGTCCCTGAAGAATCACCGTCCCCGAGCCTGCAGCCTTTCTTCACCTTTCACGACCTCTATTGTTTAACATTGAGCGCCCGACGGCTCAAAGCACCCTGCACCCAGCCGCCCGAGTGCCCCTGGAAGTGCAACCTCTATCCTAACCTACTTCCCTACTTGCCCTGAGCAAGTGACCAGGAGCCCAGCTCCCACAGTCGCGTGGCCTGCTTGCCAGCAGCCACCAACCCGGGGCCCCCCGCCTGCCATAGGATAACATTGGGCCTTCTCACTCTGCACCCGGCCGCCCCTGTGCCGCTGAGGGTGTAAAAACTGTACTTACCTGATCCTGGGGGACCCCTGAGTCTTACCCAGAACCTTAACCCTGCCAGTCAAGTACTTACCCGAAATCCGATAACTCACTTTTCTTCCATAGGGTTCCATTGACTGATTTTCTGCGAAATTTCTTCTAAGTGTGGAGTTGTGAAACTTTAGAATATTCACCAAAAATCAACCGAGTCACGAAAACGAAAATACTCACCTAGTATTAGGAGGGGCCTCAGTGCTGGACCCGAGTGCCCAACACTGGCCCTAAAAAGTAATCGCAACGTTACTTACCGTTAACTCACTTTTCCTTCATAGGGATCCATTGACTGGTTTTCTGTGAAATTTCTTCTAAGTGTCGATTTCTGTATTTTACAAATATTCTTTAAAAATCGAACAAACTACAAAAACGTAATTACTTACCTGTTTTAAGTAATGTCCCAGTGCTGAACCTAGGAGTCCAGCACTGGATTACAAAAGTAACGTAAACATACTTTGCTTGCACACTGTATTTCCTTTCATAGGATAACATTGGTAATTTTATCCAGAAAAGTTTCTAAGTGTCAGCTTTTGAAATATAGTAATATTCTTCAAAAATCACTACAATAACCAAAACGCTTTTTCTTACCTGTTTACAGGAAGTGTCCCAGGACTGAATCCAGGATCCAGTCCTGTGGTTAGAAAAGTGCTCTGCAAAGTAATCAATTGTAATTAAGCATAATTTTCCATTGAGCTCAATGTTGCATTGAATTTGACCCTGTGTTGCCTCTTGCACCAACTGTGATTACCACTATCTAAAAAGTCTATTGCCTATCTGTAAGGTGAATAACCAAAGCATCTCATACTGAGAAAGTATATTTTGACCCTATTGTTGGTTCTAAAATAAAACAAGCATATATTTTTTTATATACAAACCATTGGCCTAGAGTTCAGTTCTTGAGTGTGTGGCTTCATTTGCTGACTGAGTGTGTACAACAAATGCTTTACACTGTCCTTCTGATACTGCCTTACTGCTCGACCAAGCTACCACTTTGGAGAGTAAGGTTATATCTAACTTTAGCCTCTGTCAACCCTCTGGGGACTGTGGACTCTGTACACCCTGAACCTTACTTGGGTACAGTATATACAGAGCCACTTTCCTACAATTACTAGAGGTCAGAAAGCCAAATTAACTCAGGAAAATACTAATGAACCACCACCGAAAAAAAGGAAGGGTCGAGGACCCCAGAAACGGAGTAAACTTGGCCTAAAAGCAACCGGGCGGAAACCTAGAACCTTCACTAATGACAGAGATCCCAATAAGGGGCCCTCTACAGCTGCATCGCATACTGTAATAGAGAGGATACCTGTTTGTGTACAAGAGGAGGATTACTGGGGTAGACTAGAAACAATGGTATCAGTATTACTGGATCCAATACTGCAAAAAATATCTATGGTGGAAGCTAGACTAACCAAGCTGGAGGAACTTGTTATTAGCAAACCCCCGGTTCAATCGGTTATCTGTTCAAACATAGGTCCTGATACGATGTGTAACGGGACGGATAAGGGGGCTGGTCAACCTGGAAGTACTTCTGTTAGCGGGCAAGTACACAATTTGACTACTTCAATCAACATTACTCCTAGTATAGCTAATGCCCCTGTTCGGATTGGGCATCCACCTCCAAAAGCAGGACACCCCCCCCCTGTAGATCCTCAGGGACATTCACATCGTATAGCTGATCTCAATACGATACGTGGTTATACTGTCAACTTAGCAAATGGTTTATCTGGTGCTACGAAGAGTACCACAAATGACGAAGGAGGTAGAAGGAGAAACATTCAAGATAGTCAGAAACTTAATCAGGGAGATTGTTCCAACACGATAGGAAATTTGCACTTACCGCCAGAAGCAACCCCTTATACGGTTGTTCTGGCAAATTTCCCATCCCTACCACACAATGTTTCTGAACACTGGTCTACCTTAAGGAATAAGTCGCTGCACATTCTAAGTTCAAGGACTGGCATAAATAATACTCTTTTCTCAGAATTCAAAATGGCCCGGAGAATAGGGTGGGTGGGTAACTCAGTAAAATCCATAGGGGGAGACTGTGTAGTGCTAACCTTTAGCTCACCCAATTTGGTGCAGACAATCCTTGAAAGGGGAGGTAATTGGTTTGTTAATGCCCAGGGCATAAATATATTACCCCTGGGCTTTTTTTTTATCATCCCCCTAGACCTCGTAGGTTCATACCCGCGGAGGAGAATCTCATAGGGAGCAGGCAGCCTAGATATATGGTCCCAGTGAGTAACCGTTATGACATCTTGAATCCACTGGAAGATATAGACTGACTGACCCCGGGGATTGTTGCCCACTCCAATCATAAAGCTGGCTTGTCTGGCGGAAGGGGCGATTATGTCCGCATACAGAATAGTAACTCTGGATTGGCCCATATAGAGAGAGATAATTGTCGGCCCTCTCCAGCCTTTAGGGAGCAGAGGGAAGGGGGCCTAGGGATAATTAATTTGAACTTGGATGTCCTAACCGAATCTTTTGAACATCCAAGTTTAGACCATGCACGTGAAAATTCAGATGGAGTACCACTTAGGAAAGTAGTTTCAACTAATGCTGCAGTCCTCAGCAACGTAGCCCTTTGTAACATCGTTTCGTGGAATATCTCTGGTATACGTTCCAAGCTAAATAACCCGATGGGGTGGGACTTTATATTAAAATTTGAGATATTATGTTTCCAGGAAACATGGGCCAAGGAAGTGTCTCACATGGATGGGTATAGGACGTACCACACTCCAGCTATAGATGGGTTGAGTGGAAGGGCTAAGGGCGCGTGTGCGCGCGCGTGTGCGCGCGTACACAAACCAAGATCCCTGCAATCCTCGCAGGAAAAAGCAAGCCACTCCGGTTTCAAGGTGAAGGTGTTACAGGTTTATTCTTGGCGACAACAGACGCGTTTCGATCTCCAATGAGATCTTGGTCACATGACCTCTTGCCAGTTCCACGTATATTTAAAGATGCAGTGATGTGCACGACGCAGCGTGCAGTGAAACAACATAGAAAAAATACTTTGAGTTTACATGCCAAAACAAATAATCACTGTTAACATCACAGATGCTTCTGATTAGCATTTCAAAAGTATACCATGGTATGAAATCATAATACAATTACATTTAGAAATCAGTCTCCATGATTAATGTTTTATATTTTTTACATGATTAGTACTTTTTTAAATAATTTTTATTTTTATATTATTCGTATTTCCTCGATTGTGGGTATTGTATCCCTAAATTGCGTGAGGAAAAAATTACTTATCTGAGGTGAAGTACACTAGCTCTCATCAGACCGTTCACAACAGTGAATTTGTAACAAAACCTATTGTTTGCACAGTGCTCATAACGAGGACGGGTGCGTGTTGTCGCTGGTAGTGAGTGTGGTTCTCTTGCTCAGTATTGACTGACAAATCACGCACCCAGTGCTTTGACTCCACCCCAACTATACAGTAAATTAAACCTTTAGCCCTGTCCAAAGAAACATGCAGAGTTATACCACAAAGTATGTGAGGTGCTGTGTACGTCGGTACCTCTCATATGATCAAAAGATAAGGAGAGATGACAGTTCCTAGGAACGTGCTTCGATCTCTTGTGCTCTTAGCAATATCTTGGTGGCTATTCTCCTATGTTGTTTGATCAATCTGTTAAAAAATGTAAGGGACAGAGATTGTTAATATCATAATGTCAGCTACTTCATACTTCCATCATAGTATGGTACTTGACATTTTATTAGACACCGTAACCTCAGTATCTAACAATTGCATTAACAGTCTAATAGTATCTAACATATTGCATAAGGTACATATATATATATATATATATATATATATATATATATATATCGAGTAGTGTGAAAGTAAAAGAGATAACGATGTTTGTTGATAAAACTTATTATCAAATGGTTGTAATTCATGTAGATGCGAAACATTGTATTGCTTTGGCTAATTTTTATAATAACATCCCCCCCAGATAAAGCTGGGGTTACTGTAAAAAAATTGGCCAGGGATTTTGAATTCTGTCTGTAATAATAAGGCCAAAGATACGATGTTAATCCTGGCAGGGGATTTTAACTGTGAGTTGTGCGCTAATGCAGATGATAATTCATGTGTTCTTTTAAACGAAGAGGGGACAAGTAACTCCCACTTTCGGGCACTCTGCGTTGGGAGAGCTGCTTAATGAAGTAATTTTCAGTCTTGACTTGAGTTTTGCAAACGAACTATGCCCAACACCTGCCCCTATGCCCTGGACTTTTAATGGCAGGGGTCTATGTTCTACTATAGACTATATACTAATGTCAAATAGTCATGCGCACAGTCTCCACTCATTTGCCGTAGCTGATAACTCTGAGTGATCATTTTCCCCTGTGTCTTTCTGTGTTATTATCGTCAAGTAATTTTGCTAGACTTGATAAAGATGACCAGCTGTTAGAAAGTATAGTCATTGGGAGAACAAATGGTTATTCTTTGCGCTGGTCAATGGTAGACCCAGTAGTGATAACTAAGACTGTGGTTGATAAATGTAAACCTGCTTTTGAGATGTCTTAGCGAAACAGCTGCCCCAGACAGTATTTTATCCTCTTTCCAGTTGATATCTAACGCAATAAGAGAATCCTTGTTTACTCGGAAATGTAGTAAGGGTCAATCACGTGGATGGTTCGATTCTAGGTGCACTTTAGCATATTCTAATTTAAAAAACGAGCTACATAAGACTCCTAGAAACCCGAATGGAGTGAGGCAGGCAAGAGGGGACTATAAGCGAGCAATTAGAGATAGAAAAATTACTTTGAGAAACAAGGCCTGGGAGGCATTGCATAAGACCTCGATAGTGAAAGATAGTTCGGCGTTTTGGAAGGCTGTTAAAGCACCTTTTTTGAGCAACGAAGCTGGTCCGTCTATTGAAATTGCCATTACTGAGGATCAATGGATTAAACATTTTACAAAAGTATATAATGGAGAGGAAAACCTCAATGTGATGGGTAATATTGGTCAAGGGGAACACAATTTGGTTTCCTCGCCTCATTACTCAGACCTGCAGTTTACTCTGGGCGAAGTGAATCGGGCACTTTCTGCAAGTCAGGGTGGTAAGGCCCCGGGTCCACACGGGGTACCCGTAGACTTATTCAAGTCAAATACTTCCTTGTGGGGGCCTATAATCACCCAGGTAATTGCTGTTAGCTGCTATACCCCTTTTTTATCCACCTGGGTAGCATCTACTATTGTCCCAATCTTTAAAAAGGGGGACCGACAGGATCCTGGATGTTATAGGCCTACTTCTTTATTGGATGCCCTGACAAAAATAGCAGGTCGAATAATATTAGAACGTCTTCAGGACTGGGCAGAGGATAATGCGGTCTTATCCGATTTACAATACGGTTTTCATGCGGGTTTGGGGGACGATAGAACAGAGTCTAAATTTATCAATTTTAGTGGGGAAATATACACGGACAAAGAAGGGGAAGCTGTTTTTAGCGTTTGTGGACCTCACAGCCGCTTTTGACTGTGTGATCCAAAGCAAACTCTGGTCAATATTAGAGATTATGGGGGTTGATCTCCAGATTATTTATTTTCTTAAGCGTTTTTATACTGATGCCAAGGCACGTGTACGCTGTGGTTTGAATGGAGAGTGCTCGGCCACATTTCCAATATGGAGGGGGGTCAGGCAAGGATGTGTCCTGGCCCCCTTTCTTTTTAACCTTTATATTAATGGTCTGGGTGAGGCACTCTTGAAAGACAATCAAGATTTCCCTCAAGCGGCTGGACGCTCAATACCAGCTCTCCTATACGCGGATGATGCGGTATTGATGTCCCGTACACAAGTAGGCCTACAGAGGGCTTTAGATAGCTTTTCCAACTTTATGAAAGACCTCGGTCTAAGAGTGAATACCTCGAAGACTTTTATTATGCGTTGCGGCCAAGGTATTAAGAGGTCCAAGGACATGTTTGTGACAGGACAGAAGATTGGGGTCACTAAGAGATTTTCGTATCTCGGAATTCTCTTCGACCAAAAAGACACCTGGGTACAAGCAGTTTCAGCGAAAAAATTAGCATTTCTAAGAACAACAAACGCCCTTACCAAATTTGCAAGAAAACTGGGTAGGAGACCACCAGCAGAGCTTATTAAAATTTATAAAGCAAAGTGTGTCTCCACTGCGGTGTATGGGGCTGGGGTTTGGGGCTTCGCTGATTTGCTTCCGATCCAACTGGTGGAAAACTCTTTTTTAAGATGCATTCTATCTGTACCAAATAGTACCTCATCGTATATATGTCATGCTGAGTTGGGCCTTCCCTTCATTTCTGACTTAATAAAGCTAGAGCCTGTTCTCTTATGGCACAGGCTCTGGACTAAAGAAGAAACAAAGTTAAATAGAGACATTCTTACAGATAGTCTTAAATTGGAAGGGGCCCTAAAGATTCCATGGGTAAGATATGTCCGAGACTTTTTACAAGATTAGGTCGTATCGAATACTTTACCAGTCCAAGTACTACTCAGATGATAACGAGGAAGGAATTAAAAAAAGAGTGCCTTCTGTTATTGGACAATGTCATCAGAGATTACAAAACCAACCGTCCTGCACAATCAGTTGATTTTAACTACTTTTCATATTCAACCCTATTTAATTTTTTGTACCAGGTGTTTTTGATAGATTTCTATTGACCAGATTTAGGTTGGGGGTTTTTACAGACTTGTTACCCTTCCAAAAATGAATGACTGGGCTCAAGATCTTCAAATGTGTCCTTGTGATAACTATTCAGCTCAGTCTACGATACATGTTGTTCTTTTTGCAGATTTTATACTGATGTGAGGGAAGTCTGTATATTACCAGTTTTAAAATCGTTGGGGCTTCGACAATGTCGACCTGCTCTCCTTGTATTGCAACTTTTGGATAATGAACAGTGTTTTTAGGATTGTAACTTTTTTAAAACGTGTATTGAGTCAAAGGAAATGCATGTCTATTTAATCAATTTTTATCGGAAAATGGAATTATGATAACTCTATTATGTCTAAAATTTTATAATGAATTATGGATAATATTTTAAATTGTCCGGTATTTTAACCTATGAAATGACCGATGTGTTTATTTTTATGAGCTTTTATGATTGTTTGATATAGCAATCGAATAAAGCTTTCTTTGACTTTGATCTACTTGACTATTTTTCAACAGTTTCATATTTTATATCACACTTAGTTCTATTTCACATATATCCATAGAAATAGTAAATGGGTTGACTTTTTTTTTTATTGCTTACCAGCAGGCAACAATATAGAAATTATTTAGAAATTTCTTCAATCTCTCCAGTTTTGAAAGGGAGAGAACAATGAGCAGTTAGCAATTAACCCAGTGGTTCCCAAACTTTTTCGACCTGCAGCTCCCTTGACCCATTGCCCGTGGCTCCCCACTGGTACTTTTTTTGGAGGGTGGGAGGGATGTAAGCCCGGCCTCGGGAGTACTTGCATTTTTCTCCCTGAAAATAATTGGGATGAAGCTGATGAGTATTATAATCGTATACGCAGGGTGTTTCGTATTACTAAGGTGGCGCCTCTAATAAAATATTCCTAGTTACACTTCTTTGCCTATGCCTTTTTTAGAGTACCCTCTCAAACTTTTTTATCCCACTTAAAGTGCTAGATAGCACCCCTATGCATGTAGGCCTCATTGTCAAAGTGTTTCTGCGCTTGAAGAATATGCACTTCCATTTCTACCCATGTCATACCTGCCAACACACCTGTCTCAGCAGGGTGACTCACAAATTTTTACACCACATACAGCTTTATTTCTGCTGTCTCCTCCCTAAAATTGGCTCCAAATCAATGCAAGTAAAATAAATTATTCAGATTTTTTTTTTTTTAAACGACCCTCTTGCTTACAAATGTTGGCATTATGCCGTATATGGTGGTTTACTTCCCTGTGCTCAAGGAGAGAGCAGGCCTGTCTGGAAATGTGTGTGTACTGAAAAAAATGTGTACAAGAAGTACCTATGGTTCAAGTACAAATGTCAATACTTAGTGTGTTTAATAGACGGGACAATGTAAAATGCATTTGGAAAAAACCGAAACTATTAACGAGTTTAACAAAATAAATCGGGTATCTTCCGCTTACTTAGGGAGTGTTGGAACGTGGGGATCCAGTGAAATATGGAGGTCATCTCCCTCAACATGCCATCAATTAAGCACTATGTTTACAGCTTTAGGCATGTCACTTACAAATCATCATGCGTTTAAGTCTAATTAGTTTAACTGAAGTCAACAGACCCTTCAACATTAAATGCATTAAAGTACTTGGTGCGCTGCTCCCCTGACTAGGTTTGACGGCTCCCCAGGGAGCCAATGTGCACAGTTTGGGAACCACTGAATTAACATTTTGTTCCATCAGCCACTTCACTATGACCTAGGTAAAGCAGTCGAGTTTGTCCTCTTCTTTCTGAGGCTTGAAATAAAATGGGTTGTAATATTTTTAAATGTTCTGCCTACATTTTAACACTTTCATGTACAATCGTTTTTTTATATCAACCTAAATAAGTTGTTTAATAAATTGGAAATCATTAATTGCATTGTTGTGCGTTGTAGGATCTTCATTGAGTGTCATAAATGTTAGATTATTTCCCTGCTGCGTTTGAGTACCCGGGAACACTTCAACAAATATAAGGCTTTTAATTGGCCATAATGCAGAGGAAAGGTTGAAGAATCCAACATGTTCCAATGCTGCTGAGCACCGTATGAAACTTTTTTTTTATAGATAAGGTTTTCTGAATTGCAGGTTTTAAAAAGCAGTCGTATCTCAATCTAGTCTTGTACTGTAATGAGTTATTGCAGTGACTGCAGCAGTTTGCACTGTTGCTTTTATGTCTTCATCAGCCATTGAATTCCCTGCAACGTGTATTCTTACACGTTGGTGGTTCAATGTGTGAATGACATGAGCCTGCTTTAAGTTTAGCCACTTGTCCCCAAAGCATCTTATGCTTGATTGTGTACCCTTGAGAATCTCTGAATCCATTCTTGTTCCAGTAGCGTACATACTCAATGTAAGACTGGACACAATACGAATCGCACACTGCAAGTATGGGGAAACTCAGGATCTGTATTCTCAAGTGACAGAGTTGGAGCTTTCAGTTCAGCCAGCTGTGCAGTGCTATCGCCAAGTGACTGTGTGTATGTTTTATGAGGTTGGAATTCTCCACCCATCATTTTACCCTTTACCGCTGCGCAAGCGGAAGATTATTGGTATCTGAAAGAGACACGTTAGTGATAGATTCCCTACCTTAGAATATCCCCAGGCGTCAGACTGGATCCGGAAAGTTTTTCGTTAGCAGTACCCCTGCGCGTCAGTAGGTGGCGTCGTGCGGCTCCGCGTCTGTCGCTGGCGTCGTAAGCGTCGAGATGACGTCACGGAGACTACTTAGGCGCCACCCATGCGCGCTGACGTCAGTTCTTTCTTTTTCTGCGCCAGTAAGCGCAGATCCGGTTAGAGCACGTACTTTAGTCACTTTTTGACTACCCTTTTTGAGACTTTTGTCTCCTGTAAGCTGGATTCCTTGGTGCACGTAGGGATGCCTGGATTTAAGTCTTGTGGGGCCTGCCGTCGCAATATGTCTGTGGCGGACCCCCACGATGTCTGCCTCTACTGCCTGGAGACCGACCACGACTCCCGGTCCTGTCTGGACTGTCGGGCCATGGCCCGAAGGCCTTGAGGGAGCGGCACTGGAAGCTGCTGGAGGTCCGGCACTTGTCCCAGCGCCGTTCCCGGTCCAGGGGCCGTTCCAGGGAACGCTCGCGGGGCCACAGTCATCGCTCCTCGGGCTCCAAGTCTTCACCCTCGGATTCGGGTAAGAGACGACACAAAAAGAAGTCGAAGAAGCGTGTTCGCTCTCCGACGTCCCCCCGTCGGTCCCCGGATGCGGACGAGGGGGACAGGGGCTTTGCCCCTGCGGCTCCTTCAGAGCTCGGGAGTCCCGCGGCCTACCCACCTTACCCGGGTCCGTCGGCGACTCCCGCACAGGTGCAAGAGTTTCTTGCTACCATGGACCGCCTTTTTAGGCCTCGGGCTCCCGCCGGCGCGCCCTCTGGCCCCGTGTCAGGATCCTGTTGGGCCGCCGGCGGATCCAGCTTCGGCGCCACAGGATCCTGCGCCGACTGCTCCGGCCACGGCGCCACAAGGTCCATCGCTGCCGGCTCCGGCCCCAGCGCCACCATCGGCTCCGGCGCCGCAGTGGGTGCCATTTGTCCCGCCCTTGCCCAGGTTCCAGGACCATTTTGCTCCTGCCTGGGATCCGCATTGGGACACGGCGCCGGTCCCGGCGCCGTTCCTGACGCCGTTTGTTCCTTCTCCGGCTCCTGCCCTGCCGCCGCCTGCGCCACATGCGGCGGAGGTGGAGGACGACTGGGAGGGGTCCGAGGACCCTCTTGCTCGTCAGTGTGACTCTGAGCAGGACTGGGCGGACGATTTGGAGGATGCCGGCGACCTCGACGTCTCCTCTGACCCGGGGTTTGCCTCTCCCCCGCCTACCATGGAGGAGGGCGCCTCCTACACGATGGTGCTCCGCCGAGCAGCTGAGGTTCTCCACCTTGATCTCCCTACGGTGGCCATCAAAACTAACCTCCTCACGGAGGTGCTCCAAACGGCGTCCATTTCGTCGGAGCCCCTGCTGCCATTTAATGACGCCCTCACTGACGTCTTGCTGGGCACTTGGTCGCGTCCAGCCACAGGGGCCCCTGTGGATAAGAATGTCGCCAGGCGTCATCGCCCGGTGCCCGGTGACCCTGCCTTTCTGACCACTCATCCTTCGCCTGAGAGCCTGGTCATCCAAGCTTCGACGTCCCAGAGTGCCTTCCCGACGGCTCCGCCGGATAAGGACTCCAAGAAGCTGGAGCAGTTTGGCAAGCGGTTGTTCTCTTCGGCCAGCTTGGGGCTGTGGTCGGTTAACACTGCTTGCCTATTGGGCCGCTATTCCCACGCGGTGTGGGATACAGTTGCACAGGTGTTGCCTCAGTGTCCTGAGGAGATCCAAGCTGTGCTGTCCCAAGCTGTTGCCGAGGGTAAAGATGCGGCTAAGTTCGCCATTCGGTGTGGTTTGGACACCGCGGACTCACTAGGTAGAGCGATTTCTACGACTGTGGCGCTTCGTCGCCACGCCTGGTTGAGATCTACCGGGTTCTCACCAGATGTCCAAAGCTCGCTCATGGACATGCCCTTTGATGACACTCGCCTGTTTGGCGATAAGGCCGACAGTGCGCTGGAGCGTTTTAAGGACTCGCGGGCCGCGGCCAAGTCCTTGGGTCTTTCCACGAAAAGCCCAGCCGCTCCTGGTTTTCGTACCTTTTGTGGCCATGGAAAGGGCTTCCAGGCACGTTCCTTCAGCAAACCTGTACAGAACCAGCCTCAACGCGGCCACGGACGCGGTTTCCGCAGGGGCGGGTCAGTCCACCTCCGCCCCCGCTGCTTCTGCCTCCAAACCTTCCTAATCCGAGTTTTGGGGGGCACCCCACGCCAGTGGGTGGCCGGATCCGCCATCATCTCCCCCACTGGCACGCTATCACATCGGACAAGTGGGTGTTGCAGATCATCCGCAAGGGTTACGCCCTTCCCTTTCGGTCCACCCCTCCAGCTATGCCACCTCAGTTCCACCGCATGTCGGGGGACCACTTGGCACTTCTCCTGCAGGAAGTCACGGCCCTCTTGGCCAAGGGGGCCATCGAGTGTGTTCCTGAGTCAGAAGTAGGGAGTGGTTGTTATTCCCACTACTTTCTGGTCCCCAAGAAGGACAAGGGGGGCTTGCGCCCCATCTTGGACCTCAGGAATGTCAATCGCTTCCGCCGGAAGGAGAAGTTCAAGATGTTGACTCTGGCTCAGGTCTTGGCTGCCCTCGACCCTGGAGACTGGATGGTAGTGTTGGACTTGCAGGACGCCTATTTTCACATCCCCGTCCTGCCGGCCCACAGGCGTTACCTGCGGTTCACGGTAGGCCAGGAGCATTTTCAGTTTGCCGTGCTCCCCTTCGGCCTTACCAGCGCCCCTCGGGTGTTCACGAAGGTGATGACGGTGGTCGCAGCTCATCTGCGCAGGTCAGGGGTGTCAGTCTTCCCCTACCTCGACGACTGGTTGTTGAAGGCGGGCTCGCCCCAGGCAGTCGTCACCCACCTTCAGACTACGGCCGACCTCCTGCATTTGCTGGGGTTCTCCATCAACGTGCCGAAGTCGCACCTGAGTCCCTCTCAGAAGCTCCCCTTCATCGGAGCGGTTCTGGATTCAACGCTGTTTCGGGTTTATCCTCCCGAGCAGCGAGTCCGGGATATTCAGGCTATGATTCCGATCTTTCAGCCTCTATCCTGGGTTTCAGTCAGGATGACCCTCCGGCTCCTGGGCCTGATGGCCTCCTGCATCCTGCTGGTGCAACATGCCAGATGGCATATGCTTGCTCTGCAGTGGGACCTGAAGTTCCAGTGGGCACAGCATCGAGGCGACCTGTCCGATCATGTCCAGATCTCGGAGGGCACTGCACGACAATTGCAGTGGTGGCTCACGAATCGCGATTGGGTCAATGGCAGATCCCTCTCCCTTCCCCAACCGGAGCACACAGTGGTGACGGATGCGTCCCTCGGGATGGGGTGGCCACTTGGGAGAGGCGGAGATCAGAGGCCTCTGGTCTCCGGCGGTGTCCCGGCTCCATATCAATCTTTTGGAGCTTCGGGCGATCCGGCTTGCACTGAAGGCGTTCCTTCCCTCTGTCCGGGGAAGTGTAGTGCAGGTGTTCACGGACAACACCACCGCCATGTGGTATTGCAACAAGCAGGGCGGGGTGGGGTCGTGGACCCTATGTCAGGAGGCTCTGCGCCTCTGGACTTGGCTGGAACGTCAAGGCATTACCTTGGTAGTTCAACACCTGGCAGGTTCTCTGAACGCCAGGGCGGACGAACTCAGCCGCCGGTGCTTGATGGATCACGAATGGCATCTGAATTCGGACGTGGCGCAAGGTCTCTTTCTGCAGTGGGGAGAGCCTTGGTTAGATCTATTCGCCACCGAAGAGAAAGCGCAATGTCATCAGTTCTGCGCGTTGGAATTTCCAAGGCGGCACTCGCTCGGCGACGCTTTTCGTCACGAGTGGAGTTGCGGTCTGTTGTACGCCTTTCCGCCTATACCACTTCTGCCCAGAGTGCTGAAGAAGATTCGGCGCGACCAGGCCCAAGTCATTCTTGTGGCTCCGGATTGGGCACGAAGGTACTGGTATCCCGAGCTACTCAACATGGCGATCGATCCCCCGATACGACTGCCTCTTCGGGAGGATCTTCTGTCGCAGCAGCAGGGGACGGTCCTCCACCCGAACCTGTCCAGCCTCCACCTCCATGTGTGGAGATTGAGCGGCGACAGTTGACAGCTTTCGATCTTCCTCCCGAAGTCTGTGATGTCATTCTGGCAGCCAGGCGGCCTTCCACTAAATCAGTATACGCCTGCAGATGGAACAAGTTTGTGGCATGGTGCACAGCTAAGGCTGTGGATCCCCTTTCTGCCCCACTTTCCGAAGTGCTTCTGTTCCTTCTTTCTTTGGCCCAGCAGGGCTCTGCTCTGGGCACTATTAAAGGTTATCTTTCGGCCATATCCGCCTTTCTCAGGCTTCCAGATCAGCCTTCCTTGTTTAAATCTCCGGTTGTTAACCGTTTCCTGAAAGGCATTACGCACACGTTTCCTCCCGTGCCGTTCATTATGCCTCAATGGGATTTAAATCTTGTCTTGACATATCTGATGTGCGCTCCCTTCGAGCCTCTTCATACCTGTCCTTTGCGTCTTCTCACTCTCAAGACGGCTTTCCTGGTAGCTATCACCTCTGCCAGAAGAGTGAGTGAGCTCCAGGCTCTTTCTTCCAAACCTCCTTTCCTTTCTGTTCATCCGGACAAGGTGGTTTTAAGGACCCGTCCTTCTTTCTTGCCAAAGGTTGTCACGCCCTTCCACATCGGGCAGACCATCACTTTGCCCACCTTCTTTTCACCTCCGCATCCTTCAAAAGAGGAGGAGAGGCTCCACCGTCTGGACCCAAAACGTGCGCTCTCGTTCTACCTGAAGCGCACGCGACAGTTCCGGGTGGAGGACCAGCTCTTTGTTGGCTACGTGGGCGCCAACAAAGGTCGGGCTGTGCACAAACAGACCATCTCTCGGTGGGTCGTTCTCTGCATCAAAGCCTGTTACTCGTTGGCTAAGAAGGAGCCTCCTGTGGGGCTGCGTGCCCATTCTACCAGGGCGACAGCAGCCACTACTGCCTTGGGACGCGGCGTCCCCTTGCAGGATATTTGTCAGGCAGCTACGTGGGCCTCGCTGCACAAGTTTACCAAGCATTACTGCCTTGACAGTCGGGTCCGGAGAGACGGCTTCTTTGGCCGTTCTGTTCTCCGTGACTTTCTGGTGTAATCCATTCGCAGACCCTCCACCGGGGTTGGTATTGCTGGGGTATCTATTCTAAGGTAGGGAATCTATCACTAACGTGTCTCTTTCAGATGCACAAGTTACTACTTGTGTAACGATATATCTGTAAGAGACATTAGTTAGTGATAGATTCCTTACCGCCCCACCCATCCTCCCCGTTCTGCGAACTGATTTCTAGGGTTAAGGTCATCCCTTTCAGGGCCCTAGTTTCATGGCACCAATGGTCGGTTTCTTGCATGGCTCTGCGTTCCTGGCGCGGAAAGTCGTGTACAGAACTGACGTCAGCGCGCATGGTTGGCGCTTAAGTAGTCTCCGTGACGTTATCTCGGCGCTTACGACGCCAGCGACGGACGCGGATCCGCACGACGCCACCTACTAACGCGCAGGGGTACTGCTAACGAAAAACTTTCCGGATCCAGTCTGACGCCTGGGGATATTCTAAGGTAAGGAATCTATCACTAACTAATGTCTCTTACAGATATATCGTTACACAAGTAGTAACTTGTGCGTTTTGCCCCTACTGCAGGCTGGGCAGAACCATCAGTGTAGATTATAAAATCATACTGATCTAGAGGCATTATTTCATTGGGCAGAGGTTATCTGTTTGTATTGAAGGTATGCTTTTGTTTGTAGTGTAGAGTCCAAGACTTAATCTACGTCTGTTGCTGTAAGTGAGTTGGCCCATTGTATCCATCTTTGATATAAATCTTTCGCATTGGGAACGCTGGCCTTTGTAACAGCCTCTATGACTGAAATGCGAGTCACAAGAATTATTCGTTTTCCCTGAGCCAATGATCTTTCTTTCAGTACAGCTGTCTGTACTGCCGTCATGATCTTTTCTGTCAGTGCAAAACTCATTTCTGCATTCGTATATAAAAGCGATTTATATACAGTTGATAGTGTCTCCTTAATTGAATGTAACACTTGTATCCTGATGTACCTGCAATTATGCCGAGCACTAAGTTTGTGGTGTTGACACGTGTGTGCAAGTGTTTTGAAGCTAAAATGTCCTCTTGTATTGAACCTAAAATCTGTGTTCAAATGTCTAGTGTATACTTGAAAAGTCTGGACGAATAAAGTCATAAAACTGTTTAGCCCGTTGTGCATAATCTGGTATGTATTTTCCGCCGAAATTTAGAAAACCCAATATTGATTTGGAATCTTTTAATGTGTTTGGAGGTTGTAAAAGCACCAAGTTTTCTAAGTTGTAAGACTTTTGCCTTCACTTGACAGCTCAGATCTCAAGAACAGTACACTGAGATAGGCAATCTTTGATTTTTTTTTAAAGTTACATTTGTAGCCCATGTGAGCAAATCTAAAATGATGTGATCTACTCTGGTCAAGTGTGTTAAGTCATCATCCGTTAAGAATGTCGTCGACATAGGACAATTCTTGGTCATCAGATTCTTGTAACAGTTCTGTTACACGGGCTGAAAACATTCTGGGGCTATTCTTGTACCCTTGGGGCAATCGAGAGAATTGCCCATGAGAGCCTAGAGCGCTAAATGCAGTCTAGTACCTGCTTTCAGGTGCTATTTTTTTGGTAGAAAAACCCATTTTAAATGTCTAATGTGGTTTTATAATGTTTGCACACTATATTTATTAGTGCTGTGCACGTTTCGTGCAGCAAATGTGCGTGTAGCAGTGTTCAGGTGTCTGTAATCTAAGACTAAGTAATACGAATGGTCCGGTTTCATTACTGGAAACAAGGGATTGTTCATTTGTGAGGTGCAACTTTCTATTACCTTGGTATTCAATTTGTATGAGTATCTCTCTAACATGTTTTTTGTCCTCCTGCTTAATGGGGTATTGTCTTTGTGGCTGTGGGCTGGACTTCACACATACGATGTGGTGAGGGGATCCTTCATCCCAACACACTCGGTTGCGGTAGAACGCCAGAGCTTGTTAATGACCATTCCATAGCATGTGTGTTTTTACTGATTCTGAAACGAGGTGGGAAAAGGCTGGTAAAATGACTTGTTCGAGGCATGTGTGTCTGTAGATATACATGATTTGCATACTCTTGCTATCTAGTGTTGGGTCTGGATGTTTGCAAGTTGTTTTTCTTCGAAGAAGTCTTTCGAGTCACGAGGTAAGGTGTCTCCTCCTTTTGGTAATCGTGCGCATGGACATCGACTCCATTGTTAATTGTTTGGTTTTTTTTTTCACCATCGGGTTCGGACGTGTATTACAGCGCTCCGGTTCGAGACAGTTTTCGGGATCCTTTCAGTGAGTAATCCACTCTACCCTTTCCATCTCTTGCGTGTCAAAGTTCGGAAGACTTTCCTTTATTGGGTCAGAAAACTCCAACCGCAGCCTTCGGGCCTAGCCCGTTTGGGTTTAGTTTATACATATTACCAACTCCATCCATGCTTATCTGCTAATGGAATAGACTCTGTTTCAATTCTGCCCTCTGTTTCAATTCTGCCCTCTGTTTCAATTCTGCCCTCTGTGCCATTCCAAGTACTCGTGCACCGACTTGCACCAAGTCTGCAACCTGTGCTTGTCCCCTGAGCACAAGCAAGAAGATTGTGAGGCCTGTTGGTCGTTTCAATCTAAAAAGACCTGGCGGGACTGTCTGGCTCGATGCAGAAAAATGTAGAGGCAGAACATCCTACACATGCCCGATATCTTCAGACAAGAAATCAAAGAGGAAGATCTTGAAGCTTGAAATGCAGAAGGGGACTTTTCAGTTCAAGGTTCCGACTCCGACCTCAGAGATTGAACTGGCGTTACAGGATTTACCGCCTGGTCAAGTTATCGTGAGTACCCAAAGAACTCACCGCCACACACAAACATTTGTTTCCCTTGAAACAAAAGGCTTTCGGGCCACCACTGCCATCTGGCCATGGTAGGTACTGAGATTCGGCTTCGGCTGCCCCACACTCTAGCTCGGCACCGAAAGCACACACAAAGCCTTCCGCCTCCATGCCGAGATAACACCTCTTTGGCTTCTGACGCACCGATTCCAAAAGTGGAAAAAAACAGAAAATTGGTTCCTGGAACCAGTTTTAGAGACAATGCGAGAAACTCGATCCCAAACTGAAGAAGATCCGTATACACCCAGAGACTGGCTGCATTGTCACAGAATCTGCCTTAAAACCTTCTGCTAAGAAGAAAACCTCTTCCCAACAGAATATTCATACTATACCTTTAAAACGGAGGAAAAAGGACATAGCTACCAGTCCCTTGCACCCTGCTCCTCTTTTTTTTCTCCACCTCATCCTACATCTCCATCACATGTACCTTAGGTACCTCATTCACCACACAATCCTTTAAACATCACACCTCTGGGTTCTCCACATACAGATTCAGATGCAGATGTGGAGGATGATGACCATTACGGAGCACCACCACCAGACTTCTGGCAGGATTACAATCTAGACCTTCCTGGGGACACCGACCAGACCTATATCCTGCTAATCCCTCACCCCCTGATGATTTTTCCTCATTCCATAATGAATCTATGGAGGAAGATTTTTTTTATTCGAGACATTAGGGACCACACACAAAACATGTCAGTCCCTACCAATGTTAAAAGGTATGATGAGACATGCAGAAAAAATTAGTAAAAACCCTGCAAGAGCACACATTATTACCCCTAGGGTGGATAGAAAGTATAAACCTGCACCATCATAACCAGTTTTATTAGAAGTCCGCTTCCACCAGACTCCTTAGTTGTGTCAAATGTCCTCAAAAGGGCAAATTCACAAACTACAGCAGATGCATCACATACAGTCAAAGCTCTTAGATGCCTCAGGCAAACGAGTTGCTGCACAATCTGCCAGTCATTGGCTGATTGCAAAAGCACAAGACATATCAGCCAGGTATGATAGAGCACACTGGGATGAAATGGAGGAACTACTCCAAGATCTCCCAGAAGAGCATAAGAAAAGGGGACAAGTTGGTGCAAGAAGAGAAATTAATTTCCTACTCTTCCGTAAGATGTGCACTAGATGCTGCTGATATCTCAGCCAAAGGCATCAATACTAGTGTCCACCTAAGGAGGCATGCCTGGCTGCGTATCTCTGGTTTTAAGCCAGAAGTTCAGCAGGCTTTATTCAATATCCCTTTTGATAAGGAGCATCTCTTCAGCCCACAAGTGGATGAGACCTTTGAAAAAATGAAAAAAGATCCCAAAATTGCTAAATCTATGGGAGCACTTCAAACACCTACCAATAGAGAATCCTTTCGTCGCTCATCCTATAGAGGTTCCAAAACCACTTCCACAGATGCCTCTACATCTTCATACAGGCCACAAAATCAATCCTCTCCATCAAGACGTTATTTCAGGGGCAATTACAGGGGTAATAACTCCAAAGGACGGGGTAGAGGTATAGCAACTTATACCTCCCCATCCACCAACAAGCAGTGACTCACTCATTCCCCCGATCATCCTAGACCTGTCGGGTCGACTACAGCAGTTTCTTCCCACCTGGCAGTCCATAACATCATACAGGTGGGTCTTGGACATTATCCAACATGATTATTGCCTGGAACTCATCGACAATCCTCCCAATATTTCAGCTCACACAGAATCTCTCTAGAACATCAACAACTGCTCAAATAGGAAGTGCAAGCTCTATTACTCAAAGAAGCTATAGAGCCAGTCCCAATACAACTTCAAGGATCAGGGGTTTACTCCCTTTACTTTCTAATTCCTAAAAAGTACTGCTCTCTGCAGCCTATTTTAGATCTCGGGCCTTTAAACCACTACATACTTTCAGAACACTTCCATATGGTCACACTTAAAGTGCTTCCACTTCTACAGCAAGGAGTCTTCATGTCAGAACTAGACTTGGAGGACGCATACTTTCACATACCTATTCACCCAGCACATTGCAAATATCAGATTTGTCATAGCAGGCAGACATTATCAATTCAAAGTCCTTCCATTCGGAGTCACCACTGCACACAGGGTGTTCACCAAATGCTTAGCAGTGGTGGCAGCGCATTTAAGAAGACAAAACATTAATGTCTTCTCATATCTGGACGTTTGGCTTATCAACCTAATGCACACCTACTTCGTCATCAGCACACTCAAATGACCATAAATCTTCTACATCAGCTGGGATTCACTATCAATGCTCAAAAATCCCATCTTCAGCCTTCACAGCTGGAACCATATCTGGGAGCTATGCTCAACACTCACATAGGCCTAGCTTATCCAAATCCAGCCAGGATTTAAAATTTCCAAACACTGCTACCGCAATTCCAAGACAATCAATACTTAACAGTCAACACATTCATGCGTCTTTTAGGGATGATGGCGTCATTTGCCATAGTGCCCCATGCTAGACTAAACATGCATTCTCTACAGGAATGTTTAGCACCACAGGGAATTCAATCAATCACCGGGTCAATTCAAGGATCTAGTGTTGATAGACCGCCGCACTCATCGCTCTCTGCAATGGCGGAACCCACAAAACCTGTGCCATTCATCAACCCTGTTCCACAGATCGTGCTAACAGCAGATGCATCCTTGACGGGGTGGGGTGCTCATGTACAAGATCTAACAGTTCAGGGTCTTTGGGACATCAAACACCAGAATCTCCACATCAACTATCTAGAGCTTCAAGCTGTTCACCTAGTGTTGAAATAATTTCTACACCTACCGGCAAGGTTGTCCTAGTCCGGCCCGACAATATGACCGCTATGTACAAAAACAAGGGGTGGGTGGGGGGGGAGGAGATACGCACTCTATGGTTATCACACCGCTCTCCGACCATTTGCCATTAAGCAATGCATCACAAAATCCATCTTTTAGCAGCTCGCTGGGACGGACAACGATTTTGTGGACCGCCTCAGCAGGATGCAGCAACAAGTCCACAAGTGGGGACGCCACCCGGTGCCCTCCTCCCATACTTCCACAAATGAGGGTTTCCACAAATAGACCTTTTTGCAACAGCACACAGCGCAAAATGCCCAAACTTCACCTCCAGGTTCCCACACCCTCTATCCAAAGGCAATGCCCTATGGATGAATTAGTCAGGACTATTTGCCTATGCTTTTCCACCTCTCCATCTTCTTCCATTTCTGGTTCGGAAGCTCAGAGAAATGTCTCACCCTCATTCTAGTCGCTCCTACATAGGCTCATCAACCATCGTTCACCACACTACTAGAACTCTCAGTAGTCCCACACGAGAAGCTTCACCTCAGTTCAAATCTTCTCACTCAGAATCATGGAGAAATCAGACGCCCAAACTCAAAGGAACTAAACCTAGCGATTTGACTCCTGAAGTCATAGAATTTGGATATCTAAATCTGCCAGCAGAATGCATGACTGTTCTTAAGGAACAAGAAAACCTACCACTAGAGCTAGCTATGCAGCTGAGTGGAAAAGATTCATTATTTATTGTAATTACTAAAAAAGTGATCCACTAAATAAATCTATACAAAGCATTATTTGATATCTTTTGCATTTACAATGCTCGGCAGTGGAGTGTTACCCCTCTGAGAAGGTCAAAAAGGTAAAAATAAAATTATATTTTTACGTCCTTGCTCAGTTGGGGCAAGGCTGCTCTGCTCACAGAGCAGGGGAGGAGTGGTTTTCCCACTCCTAATGCGCATGAGGCTTTGGCTGGCCCTCTCGGGCCGGTCAAACCGTTATGCACACTTTGTATGTTCTCCATGCAGGCTGCATTACAGCTTGCATGGAGAACAGGCCCAGCCTCCCATTCTCTGGCTGAGCTCCGATCTACGGCACTCAGATCAATCAACGCTGCATTGCAGCGTTGTGATTGGCTATCGGGAGGCTGGGAACCGGGTGTTTCCTGCCTTGCGGGCGAAGAGGACTTCTATACGTCTATATCTTTCAGCTGCCTATCTTCAAAACGGGCAACAAATATCGTTATTCAAACTGCCAGTAATTGACTTTGATGGAAGGCCTTGAAAGAGTGATACCACCAGGTGTCCTACCTGCACCTACGTAGGATCTCAATATTGTTCTAACAAGACGTATCCACCCTTTGAACCATTACATAATTGCCCCCTCCAATTTCTTTCTTGAAGGTTGCTTTCTTAATTGCTATCACCTCACTAAGGCATGTCAGTGAGCTTCAGGCACTAACTTTAGAAGAACATTTTTTCCAGCTACATAAAGATATGGTTATTCTTCGAACAAACTCAAAATTTCTACTAAAGGTAGTATCCTCTTTTCACATTAATCAATCAGTTGAGCTACCTGTTTACTTTCCTCAACCAGATTCTGTACCTGAAAGAGATCTTCATACATTAGATGTTCAGAGAGTATTAATGTATTATATTGACAGGACAAAAGATTTTCGTGAAACAAAGCAACTTTTTGTTGCATTTGCTTCCCCTCACAAAGGGAAAACTATTTCAAGATCGAGAATTTCTAGATGGATCATTAAATGTATCCAAAGATGCTATGCCAAAGCCAAAAGAACTTTGTCTATACCCCCTAGAGCATACTCATAAAATAAGGGCATCTATGCCTTTCTTAGGAGCTATTCCCATAGCTGACATTTGTAAAGCGGCTACATGGTCTACACCATACACATATACCAAACACTATAGTGTGGATGTTTTAGTGCGCCAATAAGCTAATGTAGGACAGGCAGTGCTATGTCCACTTTTTCAAACGGCAATGTCTACTGGTTAGCCACCGCTTTTTGCAGGGCACTGCTATACAGTCTACGCAAAGCATGTGTATCCGCAGCCACACAGGCCTTAAATGGATTGTTACTTACCCTGTAAGCATCTGTTCTTGGCATGTATTGCTGTAGATTCACATGCATCCACCCTCCTCCCCAGACACCTATGGTCGTTGCAGTCCTAATCTGTATTTCACTTGCATGGACATCTCTGTACTCACATTCACTTATACTCCATTCCCACTCTCTTGCAGGAAAACAATCTAACAATGCAGTAGATGCCAATGCGCGCGATTACCAAAAGGAGGAGTCACCTTACCTCGTGACTCAAAATACATTTTCGAAGAAAAACAACTTTCAAACATCTGGACTCAACACTAGATGGCAGGAGTATGCAAAGCATGGGAATCTACAGCACTACATGCCAAGAACAGATGGTTACAGGGTAAGTAACATAATCCTTTCTCCTAGTGGGCAATCCCTAACAAACTCAGATGGCCAATCTTTTTCAGCCAAGAGAATGTCGTAGCCGAATGACAAGTTCTCCCAAAAGAGAACATTGATAGTACGTGGTAAATCCCCCTTCAACTGGAGTTTCAATTCATATAATTGACTTGGGACACTCCGTCTCTGGTCCGGTGTTTCCACCTGGATGTAGTCACTCGTTGCTACTGCCCGCAGACACTCCATGCGATTTTGGCAAACTATCGGGACTTCTGCCGCGCTGACCAGCGTGGTCAGAGCCCACTACCCATTCAGAAGCAGTCCTCAATATCTATGGCATGTTTGGCTTTATTCCCAGCCAATTTCTTCTTCTTTTTAAAATTGAGGCTTTGACTGCGTTGGTTTGTCTTCCTTTTTTGTTATAAAGTCAGAAGAGCGTTGGGAGTCATTCTTCGGTTTCACGTACTCCTCTGATCTGCACTCTGATCGTTGTCCTCTCTGAGCGTTTTTTGGATGACTCCTGAAAGGAACGAGAAGGGTGTGTATCAGTATTTTGATACCGATCAGGTTGTTAAATTGAATCACGGTTATGCAAATTATAACGCTTCTCTGTGGACTCCTGTTGAGGAGATCCACCCAGTGTTTCTTTTCTTTATTTTTTTTATCCCACCATCTTTTTAAAAGACTCAGGTGCCTGCTTCTAGTTATCCTTTTCAGAATTACCCTTAATTTGTGGTTTATTAGGTCTTGCTCCCAAATTATCTCTACCTATCGATGTATAGGTTTCTTCAATAATTTTAGGTAGTTTGCGCTCCTGATCTAGCGGAGCAACCTGCGTTCGTCTCTATTGTATAGCCAACGCTGATGCTTCCCCTTTTATATTACTTAGTATGATTGAGGATACTGCAGTAAAATTGCCCATTAATTTCATCTCCAAATCCAGGGCAGGGGCTGCCCTGTACTCATTCTGAATCTGTTTCAGCACCTCAGTCAAAACATCAAATGAATGTACCATGTGTTCTGGTATAGACTACAGCAAAGACTGTGCCCCAAGTGGCCTAGTCTTCCACTGGGAGAGCCATCCCCATTGACAGGCATATTGTGAGAATTCAATGTCTTTCTTAGGGGTCCCGTATGGGGAAACACTGCTTCAACGTAATCTCATCCCGCCTGCTGGGAACCTTACCCATTATTGCATTAATGGTTACTGGACTGATTTCAGGCGTGGCCAATTCTGGTTGTGCAGCTTCAGCATCCCTTTGTGGGATAGCCGTTATGGTTCACATAAATTGTATTAGACTTCTATAGAGAGTAACTAAATCCGTGTATAGTACTCCAGCTCAACATCAGTAATGTTTGCTATGCCTGGTTATGGTGTATAACTGGCCAAGACTGACCACGTTGCTCCCTTATTACTGAGGTTACCTTGTCTAACATTTTCTAATGTATGAGGTAGGGCGCCTAGGAACCAGTTCATGTGTTCCTGATAAGTGAGTGGGATTTCTAAATCCTCATATGCTCTGTATTGGTTTGGTACTGCTACTTCAGTGTAAGTTGTGAAAATTCCCGAGTTGGTATTTACTGCCGGGAATGTGACCAATGAATAAAATACTTCTATTTTGTACGCTTCGTGGGCCTCTACCATGATGGAAATGTTCTCACCTGTTGTGGGAGCCCATATTGTAATAACATTTGTTTCTTGTGTCTCTCTTTGGGGATGCACGAGTTACAAAAGAAAGGGCTTTAGATCTGTTTCCATGATTTCCTTGGAGTCAGGGTGGTCATATTCTGAGGTTGCACATGCAACCTGTTACCTTGCTAGGTTAAGGGTACAGATGGTGCACTGTGAGCGAGCCAGGACTAGGGTCAACGTATCCTGATGGTGTGTGTGTGTGTGGGCTCAGTCCGCGAGGTTTTGACATTTGTTGTCTAATAAACGCACAGATTTACTGAGAAAGTATGGAAAGTGTGACATGGCCCCCAAAGTTCTAGCTTGGGTACTTATTTAATGGGTCTCCTGAGTAGTTTTCTTTTGTGTGCCCAAAGACCCTGCTCACCAACTAACTTGAGTCGTCCATGGTGTTCGAGAGAAAAAGTCCTCCTCAGCTAAATAGGGTACCCCTATTTTCTGGCTGTAGGTTGTTCAAGCTTTAATCTTTAAAAGGATCTCCACACAGAGGTATCCATTCTGAATACCACATTTTCCAAATACTTCAATGGCTAATCCAGCACAGCTGGTTCTAACACTTAATTGCAGACATGCATTAACATACTTGAATTAGCATTTATTGAAGCAATAAGATTCTTGTGTAAAATACGTGCGCTGCTATTATCAATGGAAGGAAACGAAGCAGAGTAATCTCATCACAAGAATGATAAAGAAAATTAACTGTTCAACAATTGTGCTGTTGCATAGAATATATGTTTGCATAAGAGTATAGTTATAGTTATGCTCCTTCTTAGTGCTCCCTATCCTTGTGTGCCATGGGTGGGTGAATCTGCCAGAATTCCTGTAGGGTGATCTAACTCCCCAGTTAGCTGTGGGTATGTTTCATCTGGGAGGCCATTTTGGTGTAAGGCTGCGCACATCCTTCTGAGGAGATAAACACTCTGTCTGACAGCCCTCAATCACACCAAAGATTCTCCAAAATGTGTGTTTCTGCATTTCCATTAGCAAAATGTACCAGACTTATCTGTGATTTGTTGTAGGAGGAGCATAATACCATGTTACTGCTTTTTTGGTCTGAAGTCCACTCCTCACATTTTTAAAAATGCATGACAGTAGTGTGAGCTCATCTTAAGCATTAAGAGATATTAGCCCAGTGTTACCTAGGTGACTGTTTGATTAAAATCCCACAGCGAGATTCAGCCAGACTGCAACACCCCATATTCTTTGCTAGGCTTGCAGTTAAATATGTTAAACTTTAAGTCCACACCAACTCAAGTGATATTATACCTGAGGGCAACACTAGACACAATGACTATACAAAAAGTGTTTTCTTTGGAGGGAAGTGTCATTAATCCGTGAGAAATGCCATCTTTTAATAATACCCAATCCATTTGCAAGGAAAGTCTTCTCTCTACTGAGGTCCATTTCTTAATATATTTCAAGTTGTCTGAAATGCAACGCTTCATGTGAGACCCCTCCTTGTATCAAGAAGATAAGCGCTCAGTTAAACAATGAGGATGACAAATACCATCTTGTGAAAGTGGCATAACAATCCCTATCATGGTGGTGGAAGGCAGAAAACTTGAATATGGGAATACCGTTTCAGCAGGAGCCACCACTTCATGCAGTGTAAGGTTTGATATTAGGATGGGTGCTGTATCTAGGGACTCGGGCAGTGCAAGAACAGTGGTCAAAATGGATGATGGCATTCCACAGCAGATGTTTAGAGTGGAGAGACTTTGCTCTCGAGACCTGGCTCTCAAGACCTTCCTGTCTGCTCTGACAGAGTACTGTTCTTTTCCAGACAGACAATACAACAAAAGTGCATTACCTGCATAAGTTGGGTGACATTATGTAGATGCCTCTCTCCATTTAGTCTCTGAAAATTTGGACTTGAGCTTTCGCCAGAAGTCTATCTATAAGAGTAATTTACTTGGCAGGAACTCTCAACCATCACATATACTTAACTCTATTCTACAGGGTAGATTTTTTTCACCACATCCAATCAGAAATAATGATGCATCTGGCTTAGTCTAACTTACAGTTTGCCTTGACAGGTTCATATCACTACTACTACAGTATACAAATGCCTGGCCAGCTATTCTACACAGGACATGTCAACAGACTTTCTAGAAGGTCTTAAGAAGATAAGATCGCCATCTCCTCATTGGAAGTTGAATTTGGTGTTAACCAAATTGGTGGGGCTACTATTAGAGCTTGTTCCCAAGGCTTCATTAGAGCATGTGTCATGGAAAACTGGCTTCCACCTAGCAGTAACTTCTAATTGGAATTAGTGAGAGACCAGCATTATCACCACAAGTGCCTTACATGGTATTCCATGCTAACTGGGTGGTTTTGAGAACTCACCACTTGTTAATCCCTAAAGTAGTAGATGAGTTCTAAATCAATAAGACAATCACTTTTGTACTATTCGTTTCCAATTCGTCATTGGAAGCAGAGCTTACCTTGCATTTTTTAAATGTTAAGAGTTCTTCATTTTTAATTAGACGAAACCAAGATAGTAAGGAAGTCCAAACAGCACTATATCAGTCACGTAAGTCAGGGCCTTCTAAAGAATTAATCTCCAGGTATATAGTAGCCTGCATAGTCTTCTGCTACCAGCTAGCAAATAAATCTTTACCAGGCAGACCACATTCTACAAGGGGAAAACAGCCACCACGGCCTGCCTGAGAAATATCCCTTTGGCAGAAATTAGCAAAGCACCTGGCAGTCATTGCGTATCTTCACAAAATATGGTCTTGGTGTAGATGAAAAATCAGTCTCCTTAGTTGGTTGGGCTACTCTAATGAACCTTTTTAACCTATCCTAAATGAAAGATGCAGTGCAATCTGCACTGTATCATTTATCTTATCCAAGGTTCAGCGAAGACGAATTGTGTGAGGCAGCTGCATCACAAAACATCATGAGTAGTGGAAGCTCCTGTAGTTTTCAAGGGACAGTACACATTTTCAGCTTTCTCACTGCAAGCCTATCAGCCTGTGCTTTTCCTCATTGCTACTGCATTTCAAAGCAGGTATTGCCATAGATGCTGCAGTGTAGTCTGAGAAAAGATTATTTTCTTGTGCTTTTAAAGGCCTGCAGTCCGGAAAACCTCGCATGTGATAGGCTTTTACAAAGGGTGCAGCAGCATAAAAAGATGTTGGATTCTTCACCCTTTCTGCTGAGTTATGGACAATGCATATATTGTTGAAGTGCTCTGGGGTCCCAAAACACGGTAGCAATTCTAACATTGGTTTTCTATGAACCTATTTTTATAGATTTTTTTTTTGTTGATGAAAAACAGTAGCAAGAGGTCAAAGAGAATTGCTACCCATTCAGTATTGCACCTCCCTGCCCACCCACCCCATCGAGTCACGGAGTGTCTCAGCCCCACGAGGACGCAGCCTCCGGTGCATTTGCCATACCATAATGCTCCCACCATTTTCCCCAAATCTTAGAAAACGTTTGTGGACATACTCTGGAAATGTATGTTGGTTCTTCCTGTTTGGCACACCAGTCCATGCCGGACCTCCACTCAGCCAGCATCTGGGGCTGTTCTGGTTTGCAGTTGTATGCTATGTCTCTCTTGGCAACCATTGCCGCTATTAATTCTAACATTTATGACTTTAATGAATAATTCTATGATGCAGAATCAGTGCAGTTGACATTCTTACACTCTGAAAACCTTCTGTAGATTCGTATTTTCCATAGTGGCAAAGCGAAAACGAATGTTATTCTTGACTGGTAAAGCCTGTTCTACTGTGGTGTGTTTGATTCTAGGTTTCTGTGCCAGTATTTCATGAAAACCATGTTAAGTTCACATGCCGAAGTTATTGTAGCTTTCACTGGTCAAATAGCTTTAGACTGTAGACATTGAGTATTTTACAGAAGTTGCAATTTTTAATTTCAAATGTTTTCACTTGGCAGCTGATTTAAGTAATGGTGCTAAAAAAGACTTCCCCAGTAAAGATATTTCAAGAATATGGATCAATGATGATCTTAAAATGAGAAGTTTTTCGCCCACCTTGGTGAGTATTTGGACTAGTAATCATAAGTACAGATCTTTCAATTATATTATTTTTTTCATGGCTTGTTAGCAAACTGCAAATTAATTGTGTATTGTCACCATTAAAGTATTCTTCACTCAAGTAGGATAACTGGTAAAACGAGGTATGTTTCTGAATCTGCGTTCTCGTGTTGTGTGTTGTCCTTGAAATTGATAGATCTTTATGCTTGATGTAATTCTTTGCCTAATAGTTGACCATTTAAGTGCAGATTGAGAGAATATAAAATCTCCTAACTAGAGTTAAGACATTTCTATTAAGGACACGGAGGCAAGGATCATGCATTATCATGTAAAAAGCATTGCTTGAATAAACCTATCTGTGATATTCCAAGGGCTGCAACTCATGCGAGTCTGTGGAAGGACAGAAACCATCATCAACCTATCTGTGCATTTAGTCCAGGTACATAATCCTCCAAAAGAAGCAGCACTTTCTTTGTATGAAATTACCACCTCCCAAGCAGTCTTCCTCATCTGCTCCTGTAAATCAAAACCGCATATATGTCCTTCCAGAAATGAAGAGCTTGCAAAAAACTTCACTGTTTAATGACTGTGCGACTGCTGTTGACTAACTTACACCTATAGAATTCATGTTCATAATGTCCCTAGAATCAACTTTCCAATGCCCATAGATATCCGGAAGGAAAGCAGTAAAGAGATACTACTTTTCCGGGGGGATAAACCGTACCTTCATGCCCTTAATAGCATTGAAACTTTGCTTCATGCTAGTTGAGAAGTGTTCTATTCTATGCCAGCAGCGTAGGTGAGAATTATGCATGTTGAAAACTTCCATGAATGTGGATTCTTCTGATCAGTCGCTGCTTCTCGTAATGTCCTCCAGTCATCGTCCTAAAGAGAACGCTTTAGAGAGCAGCCTCTCCTGGTTGAGTTAACTCAAAATATCGAAATGCCTACACCTACATCCTTACATGACCCAAATAACTCCTCTTGTTTTGGCCACTTAAGCCTCGATGCATCTGGTCTACTCACAAATTGGTCAATCTGGAAAGGCAGAGTGTGAGTTTGAGCCAGTATTGTACTTGGGGCTTTACCCCCACGCCCCCCCCACCCCCCCAGTAATTGGAAACATTACCTTGTGTGGGGTAAACATCATGCCAGAAAGATCCAAAGTTTAGATGTTTGAGACCCTACAGCAAGACACCAAACGAAGCTTGTCCAGCTTTGCTGAAATCTCCTTTCTTGAGAGATGCTTCTTCCTTTTGCCTGAGGACACAATTTGACTCGGCTAACTAGCAAAGGCACTCCGGAAAAGTTGTGATTTTGAAGCTATTAACTGTTCTAAAGGCCATCCCAGTCTCGCTTAACTGTGAGAGGAGGTTTTTGGTTGTGGACACATATGCCTGAGACCCAAATCATGTCACTTAGTGCAATCCTTCCTGCTTGACTGTATCTTCTGGCCAAGCCTCCTGAATGAAAATGGCATTTTGGCTCTAATTCTCCAGTGGATGGCCTTGACCCCGCTCGCAACCCCAAAACCCATTCTCTAAACCGCTCTTCTTTGGACACATTTGCCTGCAAAACAGACTGTCAGCAGTTACCAACAGTTCATACAGTGATTCAGCTGCTTTTCCCATTGCCTTCCCTTGGTGAGTAACTCTCCACAATCTGATACACCACTGTTCTGATGGAAGAGTTGCAATCTTGTATGCCTAAACCCTCCAGTCGCTATAGGGTGAAAATGGGAACGGTTAGGTGTGCTACTGAACCATCCAATTGTCCATGAAGAGGGCGTCCCAGATTGTATTTTTTTTTTTTAACTTGTTTTTATTTGCATTTAACTCTCAAACATTCTGCCCACATCGGCCAGTACAGGTTCCACAATGTGTTTTAACATAAGCATGCAGAATAAAGGATGTTTGACTGACCATTTCCTATAGGGGACTCCATGCTTGTGTATGCCAACATGCTTTGGGACGCCATGTGTATGAGTGGGCCGAGACAAAGTGTGGGCCTCCTGTACTCGATGTGGCTGGTTAGTAACAGGGGACGCAACAGTGGAAAGGTGGGGGATGAGAGGGGGAGGAGTGACATGGTAATAGTGTTGGTGTCTTGCATTGGACTTGGAGAGGGCGTGCTAGCTCTGGAAAGTGCAGATAAGGGGAGGCTCACTGGCAGGCAGGGGGGGGCTCAGGGGTGCATTTCAATAGTATCAGCACAACAGATGAAGGTAGCAAATGGTGTACTTATTAACCACTCTGCGGAGGGCCAGAGGCCACGGGGCTGTATCAACATCTTCGCTCAGTTGCCAGTGGTGAGAGACTATCTATTCTCCTCCGGCAGGGATTCGGTTGTGTCAACGTGTGGGCCTGCCAGAGCTAGAGGCCAGGACCTGGAGGCCGAACGCAGGCTCCAAGACACGCCGGCAGCGACCGGGTCCGTGCAATAGGTTCCTACGAAAGCAGGGTAGAGGGCGAGCAAAAAGGTCAGTGGGCAGGCCCCTACAGTCGCCCCGAACGGAAGAATTAATCTAGGGTGACCCTTCCACGGAGGGGAGGGGGCAGTCCACTGTGTCAGTTGAAAGGCTGGGGAAAGGGGCCCAGAGATGCCACCCTGGGGCTGCGGAACGTTACGGTTGCTGATATGCATCTCAAGCGAAGGCCTCCTCTGACAGTCCAACTGTGCAGGGGGGACGGGCAGGGGCCCACCCGTGGGAAGCCCTAAGCCTGGGCCTCACGACAGTGTTAGCCTTTCTCTTCAATGCTGTCTCGGGGAAGGAGGGCCTGCGTCCTGGCGGTGACATCGGCGTACCACTCGGGGAGGTGTGCAGCAAGCTGTAGTGCTCCTCATGGTCCAACAGATCCGAAGCAAGGCTGTAGTCTGGCGGGAAGAACAATGGAAGTACCAGCGGGGCTACCGCCGGTGAGTAGGAACACACTGCAGGGCTGACCTCACCCCCGCAGCATTGCCTCGGGGCAGGAAGGTTGCGCACCTCTATTATGGCGCCGGTGCACCACTCAAGGGAGGTGAGTGAAGAGAGTGCGCCGCCCCAGGCAGCCTCCAGTGGCCCCACAGGACCTATGCACAGCCGCAGCCAGGAGAAGTAACAAGGGAAAGACCAGTGGGAGGCTCACGGTGTTAAGTAGGCCCCCAGGGTTTCACGACAGCACTGGTCTCACCCTGCAGCACCGTCTCAATGGGAGGGGGGTGGATATGGCATGTGCCTTGATTTTTGGTGCCGGAGTACCACGCATGGGTGGCAAGAGACGTGCGAGGGCTCTCCCTGAGTACCCCCGCCGGCCCAGCAGGACCGGGGTGAAGATGCAGCCAAGCAAGGGCGAACATCCATGACATCGCATGCATTACATCGCATGCATTACATCGCATGCCTTTACGTCGCATGCGTTACAACGCAAGCGACGTTACGACGCGTACACCGGGCGACGCGTCCCATTACATCGCATGCGCTTTTAAAACGCATGCACTTTTAAATCGCATGTGGTGTAATGGACGCGAGGCGGAGCACCGGGACAGAGGCGGACGAGCACCGGGACGGACGAGCACCGGGACAGAGGCGAGGAAGAGACGACGCGAGGAGAGAGAGGTAAGGGGGATTGTGCTTAGAGTGTCGTTTAGGGGTCTTCTTTAGGGTAGTGTATTAGGGATTAGGGCTTAGGGTTTAGGGAAGTGTTAGGGGGTCATACTGTAGGGTACTGTTTTAGGGTTCAGGGTTTAGGTCGGGTCAGGGGGTCCTAGTGTAAGGTAGTAATTAAGGATTTAGGATTTCGGGTTTAGGGGAGTGGGCGTAGGGGTAAAAATCGCGATGTAAAAGCATGCGGGGTGTTTGTGTGCGTTGTAAATGTATTTTGTATGCATTTCAATGGGAATGCGACGTAATGGTTTGCGAGGTGGATACTTGCGTTGTAAAAGAGCATGCGATGCGAAAACTGCGATGTCAAAGCATGCGATGTAAACGTTTGCGATGTAGCATCATACATCCCCAAGCAAGACAGTCAAAGAAAAAGCCAGTGGGGGCCACACTTTCCTGACTAGGCCCTCTGGGCTGCACGACAGCACTGGTCTCTCCTTGCAGTGCCTTTTCGGTGGAGGGGAAGAAGGGCGCGCGCCTCGATTTTTGGCACCGGTGCACCCCCCAGGGGAGATGTGTGACTTGTGAGGGCCCTCCCCAGGCACCTATGCCGGACTAGCAGGCCCACGGTGAAGCTGCAGACGGACTGAGTGGAGAAAAAGAAAGTCCATTGGGGGTCTCACGCAATTAATTAGTCCTTCTGGGCCTCACAGCAGCACTGGTCTCACCCTGCAGTGCTGTCACGGCAGAGAGGGGGAGGAGCTCACACCTCGATTTCTGGCACCGGTGCAGTACTCGGGAAGGTGTGTGGCTGATAAGGGTTTTCACCAGGCCCCTCCCCCCGACTCAGCAGGTCCAAAGGAGCAGATTCAGCCAGGTGGGGGGGGAATCAGCGTAGAGTCCAGCGGGACCTGCCGCTGCTATTTAGGCTCAAATGCGGGTGAAGGAGTGGGCAGCGTGGGGCTCTGTGTGTGTGTGTGGCCTGTTCTCCCTGCCTGCCCGCGCCGCCTCTCACCTCACTTCGTAGTCTTCACCGCGCCCCATGAGGGGCCGTAGCCTAGCCCCCACGTCACTCCTGACCCAGCTCGGTGCCCCCTCACACGATGAGAACACACATACGACTGGTCCACAGGGGATTGCTGTCCGCGGCCCTGCCTCCAGAAGGCCTCACCACTCTCACCGATCAAACCCCTCCTCCTCCCGTTTCTAGGATTGAGAAGGAGGGGTGGTCACAGACTGGCTCCAGCGGGTGGGTGCTAGTCACAGGGTCTGTCGTGGGCTGGACGTCCCACAGAGATGGTCCGGGGGGGGCTGTCCTCCGTGTTGTCCCACCCCCCCCAGTGCCCTACTCCTCACCTCTCCCTTCCAGGTGGTACCAGGCCGAGCATGGATGCCCCTCATCAGGCTCCGGGCTGCTGTGGTGATTGTGGCCACCTTCGGCGGGGCAAATTGTTGGGTTACAAGGGACCACCGGTGATTCGGTGCCTATCGGAGCAGTTGGAGGCCGCAATGGATGATTATTGTTTGGCTGGGTGGCGGAGCGCTACTGAGACGCTCCTACCATATTGGCTGGGAAAGCCATGCCTGTGGGCATCCCTGATGAGGTGAAGACCCTCTATCTTGAAATGTCTGTAGATCTACCATTTGTTGATTGATTTTTTTTATAAATAGGTAATTAATCTAAATATCACAGTACAACACAAACATGCAACAAGGTGCTGCACTTTCCTGACCCGCTACGCCACCCCTCTTCAATCTCACCTCTTCAAATTGTTTGTAGGGCTATCCAACCTCCCCATACCATTGCCTCTGACCCGCATAAGTCTGGATTTCAGACTCTAAAGTAGTTAAGCAAGAATCTCTGTGTGATGGTGATCCCTCTTTAGTCCACCCAGTTCTGCCAGATCCACACACACATTTTTTAGGGCAGCCCCATGTCTCATAAACCAGTTGCTCACTGCCTATCACCAATGCAGACCTTTTACCACTCCTCGATTAAAGGCGGTGTGTCTGCTTTCCAGTGACTGCAGTGCTTTGTTGAATTATTGAAGCTTAATCTCCTTTCCTGCTTCTTTCATAGAATTCTGTTTGGAACTTTTCCCCTTTCACATTGTGAAGAACCGATGGGGTCCTCATTAGAAATAGTCAGTTTTGAGTGAATCAGGCTGCTGTGTCTTAGGTTGTTAATCCTCCTGGAATATTTGTTACTAAGGAAACCTCACCAGCCTTTGTCTTCGGCCAGAGGTCTTTGACGGGAAGAAACTGTGAAACCACCTCTCTGGCACGCTGTCCCCTTTGGAAGCTTTGATTGGGCATATGGCAGACAGTGCAGCTCTTCCACTTTGACTGGCTCCTGTACAAACTGGGTCCAAACTCTTCTCTTAAAGTCATGGACTTTATCTAAAAAGGTAAACTTGGCCATGAATTCTTCTAGGTCATTTAAAAAGAGTTTGCCAGAAATGCACCTCTGAGCTCTCAGACCAGCATCAAATGTTGCCAGATTCTCTACTTTAGGGTCCACGTTTGTTGAGCGAGCAGCATAGTTTTGTAGATCACAAAATGTCAGGAGAGACGAGTCTTCTGGCTCTCTTGTCCTCCCAGGATGTCCAGAAGCTTGGCCTGGTACACTGGCCATGACATAGCAGTCCCCTTCCTGAGGTCTAAATGAATTTCTACAGGAAGGAGTTTATTCTGATGTTGACCTCTGGAGTAAGTGTGACTTCTCTCTCCTAAGATGGACAAGGAAACTCTATCCAAATTTTAATTTTAGATTTTGCTACTCTCATAGTGAGCTACCTTGGCTGCAAGAAATCCAGTCAAAGAACTAGGGTGATAAGTCAATATTCTCAAGCATCCAATGGTTCCCTGCATCCCGGTCTTCCCCAAGGCTTGGCGTCAGAATTTGATTGCAGTAGTGTGCTGGGCACAGCATCTTAATTGTAAGCATCTGGGGATTACCCTTGTAAGACACTGGCTTATTGTTTGGAGGGGGTTGACTACCCACCTCAAGGAATAATCAAAACCATTGCCAGGGTGAACCCTCAAAGTCACTAAGCTACCTTTTGGTAGCCATGACTAAGAGCAGACAGGCTTCACTTAGGCACTGTTTTAATGATTTGTGTATTACCATACCGTAATAACGTCGAAATGCAAAACAGTAAAAATTCCAAACTGAGAAATATAGAGTAAAATTTAATAAACAAAATGACAAGCAATCCAATTAGGGGGAACTGAGAAAGTATTGATTTTTGTTGGTTTTAAGTAGAAATGGCACCAAAAAGCACAAAGTGCCAATGATCAGTGGTCATGGTTGACTGTGACCAAGGCGCAATGTGAGGACTCAGCAGCCCTGTCAAGCAGGCTTTGACTCTGTAATGTCAAAGATGCTCACAGCACCCACCCTGCATGTTCAGTGAGGTGCAAAAAAGCAATCTCTGCTCATTCAAGTCAGCCTATTGTTTTGCTCCTGGGAGGCATTTCACACCATTTTCAAGCCTATTTAAATGCTTATCCCTGGGTAAAGTGCCAAAAGAATTCGGCCACCATTCAGTGGACCAGATGGAGGATTGCTTGCCCAAGATGAGAACCTCCATTTTCCCTGCATTCAACTTGATAGTTAAAATCCATCCACTGGGTGACCTCCGTGAGGCATAATCTCAACGAGGTAGCAATGTTGACGGAGTTTTGTGAAAGGGTGATAAGCTGTGTATCAACTGCTTACGTAATAATAATCAATCTATGACGCGAAGTGACTTTTGCCAGGGGACACATGTATAAATTAAATCACGTTGGACTCCAGGAAGAGCCCTGGGGCACTCCCTGCTGAAACTGGAACACCTGCGATTGGAAGGGTTTTTGAAACACCTTGACGGTGCGTTCCTGTAAAAAGGAGGCAACTCATTGCAGGGCTTTATAACTGACACCACAACTCCAAAAACGCTTAATCAAGAGGTTGTGGGACACGTTGTCTAAAGCAGCACTGAGATCCAACATTAGCAGTGCTGCAGTGTCGCTCGTTAACAGGGCAGACTCCATGCTATAGCAGGGGCAGACGGCCAGCTGCGTCCTGTGGAGTATGCCATTAGCCTTAATGAAAGTGGGGAGTTGCAGGTTGACATACTTTTCTGCGTCCTTGGGGAAAAATGGTAACGGTCAGATGGCAGATAATTTTAGGGCTTGATGGTAGCTATTAAGTAGCTTGCAAAGCACAGGTTTGACAGCTTCCGCCTCTTGCTCCAAAATGGAGAGGGAAGCTGGATGAAGCAGTGAGCCAGACTTGACTGACGTGGTAAGAGGAGACAACTCCTCAGGTTCTGTAGGTTTGATATAGAGCAACCTAGAGCAATCATCTGAGGCTTCAAACTAGGTGTTAAAACAAGGGCGTCTCTGGAGTATACTGGAAAAGAGGCGTAAATAGTTGCTTCTTTGTCTGAGGAAAAACTGAGCTAAAGCATTACATCCATCCTCCAAAGGCGCAGTTGAAGCTGAAACTCGAGACAATGAAGAGAGGGACTTGACGATGGCAAAGTCTTCTTACGAGGAGTTCTGAGCAGAAAGAATTTTGTTAGTGTAGAAATCATGGCGAGATTGTCTAATGCGGCCCTGATTCGCTTTAAGGGCCATCAAATAATTTGCTTTACTGACGGAGTCATAGGCTCTAAACCAAGAGCGCTTCAAGTGCTTACAGTTCTTGTTGAGTGAGAGCAGTTCATCACTGAACCACTCAGCTGTTGGTTTCTGTCTACTGAGAGTCTGCTCAGCCAGAAGGGCTATTTGATCGAATGCATTAGAAATCCAGCTTTCCAGGTGTGAATTAGCTTTATCGACACAGCAAGGTGGGACGACTTGTGTCTAATGCCTGAGTAAAGCAGGCGGGAGATACCCTAGCCCACTTGCATGAACGCACTACCTGGGCGGTGGAAGGAGAGGATAAAAAGGACCCACATATCTGGGTGGTAGCTTACGTGGCCCTTGTAATCGCAGGTGTATAGTGGACAGCCAAACCTGATCTCCAACTTTATATCAATCAGCCCTGCTTATCCTGCCCCACAGCCCTCTCCACCTCAACAGTTAATAATTGAGGATCCCTTACACAACACCTCAGGGATCTCCACATACAGATCCAGATGGGGATCATATTGATGAGGGCACTCTATTTGCCTGTAGACCCATGAAATGATTACACCATTGACCCTCCATTAGATAATGACCCAGACCTTTACCCTGCAAAGCCATCACCACCAGACGATAATATGGCTTATCAGCAATTCATTGCTAGAGCAGCAGAGTATCATGGGGTTGCCTTGCATAAAGAGTCCTTGGAAGAAGACTTTTTATTTGATACACGAGTCCACACACAGGTCAAGTCAAACACTCCCCATGCTTAAAGGCATGTTGAGGCATGCAGAGGATATCTTCAAAGACCCTGTACAAGCATGTATTTTAACTCCAAGAGTAGATAAAAAATATAAACCCTCGCCATCAGATCCTGTGTTTATCAAAGGACAATTACTTCTCGACTCCCTAGTAGTGTCCAATGCTCACAAAAGAGCTAATTCACAAACCTCTGGTGATGCACCTCCCCCAGACAAAGAATCTAAGCTTATAGATGCCTCGGGAAAACGAGTGACTGTCAAGCCGCTAACCACTGGCGCATCGCGAACACACAGGGCCTACTAGCTAGGTACGACAGGGCACACTGGGATGAAATCGAGCAGCTGCTCCAATACCTCCCAGAAGAACACAAAGCTAAGGCAGAACAGTTCGTCGAAGAGGGAAAACTCATCTCTAACTCCTCAATCAGATGTGCTCTAGATGCAGCTGACACTGTAGCTATGGAAAATAATACCAGCATTCTCCTTAGAAGGCATGCATGGCTTAGGATTTCGGGGTTTAAGTCTGAAGTTCAACAGTCCATTTTAAACACCCCCCTTTGACAGATACCACCTGTTTGGTCTTGTAGTCGCCCAGTCCTTAGAAAAAATGAAAAAAGATACCGAAGTGGCAAAGTCCATGGGAGCGCTCCAGTCCCCATCAAATAGGGGGTCCTTTCGCCGCTCCTTTTACAGAGCAGGGTCTAAAACAACATCGGAAGAAAATATTATAAGAATGCACTCCTTCCCTTTATGTAGATTCATTGTTCAAGGTCATCTGTTAGTGCGTGCGATCAGACTCTGTGAAACGCCCCTAATCACAGCTCATACCCAAGTAAACATTGATAGGGCACATCTCTCGCGCACCCATCCGTCGCACTGCAGTGTAGGAAAACATCCCTCTATTTTAATTCATTTACTCTTGATCATCCAATTTAATCACTTGATGCCAATGTTAATACTACTCCTTAATACATACTTTTCCAAACTTATTGAAGCACTGAAGAGACAGCGTGGTTCCACCTTATTGCTTTATTCAACATTTTCTTAAGACAACGCACAATTCCCAAACTTCGCCTCCAGGTTCCCACACCCTCTCTCCAAAGGCAATGCCCTATGGATGAATTGGTCAGGGATATTTGCCTACGCTTTACCGCTTCTCCCACTCCTTCCGTTTCTAGTTTGGAAACTCAGGCAAACATCACTCACACTGATTTTGTTAGCTCCCACATGGGCACGTCAACCATGGTACACCACCCTGTTAGAGCTGTCAGTAGTTCCACATTAAAAGCTACATCTCACATCCAGTCTTCTCACCCAGAACCATGGAGAAATCAAGCATCCAAATCCCAAGGAGCTCAACTTAGAGATCTGAAAGAGACACGTTAGTGACAGATTCCTTACCTTAGAATATCCCCAGGCGTCAGGCTGGATCCGGAAAGTTTTTTGCGTAGCAGTACCCTTGCGCGTCGGTAGGCGGCGTCGTGCGGCTCCGCGTCCGTCGTCGGCGTCGTGATCGCCGGGATGACGTCGCGGGCAGTACTTAGGCGCCGCCCCTGCGCGCTGACGTCAGTTCTTCTTTTTCCGCGCCAGTAAGCGCAGATCCGGGAAGAGCAGTGCCCTAGTCACTTTTTGACTATCTTTTTTGTGAAATTTTTCACTGTTTTCTTCAACGAGTCTTCACGACTCCTAAGGTGTCGTAGGGATGCCCGGCTTTAAGCCCTGCGAGGAATGTGGTCGTATGATGTCCATCACGGACCCCCACCTCGAGTGTCTCGGCCGAGACCACGACACGAAGTCGTGCCCTGACTGCCGGAAACTTCATCCGAAGGCTTTGCGAGAGCGGTCTCGAAAGCTCCTTGAAGTCCGGCAGTCGGCTCCGCGCCGCACCAAGCCCCGGTCCCGGGAGAGGTCGAGGGGCCGGACGCGGAGTCCCCGCCGTTCGTCGGAATCCAAGTCTTCGCGCTCCTCCGGTAAGTCGAAGCACAAGAAGTCTAAGCGGCGTCATCGCTCTAAGACTTCGCCTCGCCGGTCGCGCGACTCGGCTGAGGTCCCTGTCGGCACCGTCCCCGCGGCCCCGGACGTGCCTGTCGAGTTGCCCCCGCATTACCCGCCCTACCCGGGTTCGGGGGCGACTCCGGCCGAAATACAGAAATTCATGTCGGCCATGGCCCGCCTCTTCGGGCCTCAAGGTCCCTCCGGTGCGCCTTCGGGCCCCGCGGGCCCTGATGGGGTTGCTCCGGCGTCGCCGTCGACTCCGGTCCCGGCGTCGCCTGTCACACCAGCCTTCGTCCCGGCCTCGGCTCCGGCCTCGACCCCGGTTCCGGTGGTGCCGCAACCCCCATCGACGCCGGTTGACCTAACCACGCCTCCGCCGATGTCCCCGGTGCCGTTTCCGACGCCGTCCGGGGCTCCGGGCGGCGTCGTTCCCCGGTTCTCCCCGGGTCCGGACATGGAGCCGGACCGGCGTCGCCCGACGCCGGTTCCGGCGCCGATGAGACCTTGGGTCCCTTATGTCCCTCCTCCTCCATCTTTTCAACCTGAGGAGGACCAGGAGAGCTGGGAGGGGTCTGACGACCCTCTCACACAACAGTGCGAGTTTGACCCGGACTGGGTTGAGGAACTTGGGGATGCCAGTGGGCTGGATACCTCCCCCGACTCTGGCATGCTGTCTCCTCCCGTGGCAACGGAGGAGGGGGCTAATTTTGCAACGGTGTTGCGTAGAGCTGCTGGAGCCTTGAATCTCCAGTTGCCTACAGTGGCCGTCAGGACTAACCTCCTGACTGAAGTGCTTCAGCCGGCGGCCTCCTCTTCGGAGCCTGTGCTGCCGTTCAACGATGCACTCACTGACGTTCTTTTGGGTGCCTGGTCCAAACCCACCACAGGGGCTCCTGTGGATAGGAACGTGGCCCGACGCCATCGCCCGGCTCCGGGCGACCCCCTGTTTCTCTCCCAACACCCCACCCCTGAGAGCTTGGTTGTCCAAGCCTCTGCCTCCCAAACAGCCTTCCCTACCGCCCCTCCGGATAGGGAATCCAAGCGCCTGGATCACTTTGGGAAGAAGGCTTTCTCTTCCTCCAGTGCTGGCTTGCGGTCTGTTAATACCGCTTGCCTCTTGGGCCGATACACCCACTCCCTGTGGGATTCGGTGGCTGATGTTTTGCCGCAGTGTTCTGAGGAGGTCCAGACACTGCTTACCCGCGCTATTGCGGAAGGGCGTGATGCGGCTAAATATACCATCCGCTGTGGCCTTGATACCGCCGACTCGCTGGGCAGATCGCTTGCAACGACGGTGGCGCTGCGTCGCCACGCCTGGCTGAGAACCACTGGTTTTTCAGGGGATGTCCAGAATACTCTCATGGACATGCCCTTTGATGGAGTCTGTCTTTTTGGTTCGAAGGCAGACCATGCGCTGGAGCGTTTCAAGGACTCACGGGCTACTGCGAAGTCCCTGGGCCTTGCTGTTGTGCGCCCTCCGCAAACGTCTGCTTTTCGCCCCTTTCGTGGCCACGGAAGGGGCGCCCAGTCACGTCCACAGCCCGGCCAACGGCCCGCGCAGCAAGCGCCTTCGCGTGGCCGAGGACGTGGATACCGCCGTGGCGGTTCGGGCAACCAGCATGCGGGTCAGGCCACCACCTCCAACCCGTCCGCGGCCTCCAAGCCCTCCTAGTCCCTCCTTTCAGGTGCACAGCACGCCAGTCGGGGGCAGGGTCCGCCATCACCTTCACCACTGGCGTCCCATCACCTCGGACAAGTGGGTCTTGGACATTGTCCGAAGGGGCTACTCCCTCCCCTTCGAGACCACCCCCCAGCCATGCCACCTCAATTCCACCGCATGTCAGGGGATCACTTGGTGCTTCTACAGAAGGAAGTCACGGCCCTCTTGGCCAAGAGGGCCATCGAGCATGTTCCGACCCCAGAAGTAGGGCGTGGTTGCTACTCCCACTACTTTCTGGTGCCCAAAAAGGACAAGGAGGACATGCGTCCTATCTTGGACCTCCGGAACGTCAATCGCTTCCTCCGGAAGGAGAAGTTCAAGATGCTCACCCTAGCTCAGGTCTTGACTGCCCTCGACCCCGGAGACTGGTTGGTAGCGTTGGACTTGCAGGACGCGTATTTCCACATCCCCGTCCTGCCGGCCCACCGGCGTTGCCTTCGGTTCACGGTAGGCCTCGAGCATTTTCAGTTCACCGTGCTCCCCTTTGGCCTTACCAGTGCCCCTCGGGTGTTCACGAAAGTGATGGCGGTGGTCGCAGCTCATCTGCGCCGGGCAGGGGTTTCAGTCTTCCCCTACCTCGACGACTGGCTGCTGAAGGCGGGCTCGTCCCAGGCAGTCGTCTCCCATCTCCAGACTACGGCCGAACTCCTGCGCTCGCTGGGGTTCTCCATCAATGTGCCAAAGTCGCATCTGATTCCTTCTCCACAGCTCCTTTTCATCGGAGCAGTTCTGGACACGACGCAGTTTCGGGCCTATCCTCCCGAACGGCGAGTCCTGTCATAAGGTTTCTGCACATACACAGAGCTATGCACAGGAAAATGGGACCCCGGAATACAGTGGTTTGCCACCATATACCGTAGCACCCAAAAACCCCAACCCAACTAGCTTAGCATCCCATTAGCACCCAAGTACTAATGTTTGGACAACCCAGAACACGGTATCTTTATCTCAGGACTCGCAGAAGCAAGAACACTCTTTCGTCACTCACTCGTACTTGTCCACAAGGTGCGTAGGAAGAGACACTGGATAGGTTAAAATGTTTATTCCAACTTACGTGCTCTAATGTACAGTACACGTGTCAGCACTAATAGCATAATGCATATGACTAATATAAGCAGCATGGTTACAATTCCATAGAATACAAACGGGGAAAGCATTTCATAACTCAGTGGATAAATGTCTAAATAACATTACCACCCTCCCCGTGCAGTAAGATAGTTTATTATAATAATAGACCTCTGGGCTTTGACTAGCGAACCCCCATACCTCAGTCTCTAGATGCAGAATTACATCAGCAGGACATCATAGCTCTTCTCACTGAAAGGGATTTCTCCAAGTGTGTTAAGCGCTAGTAAACCACAGTATTAAAAGCATACCAAATTCTTCATGGCAATTGCACCTAATGTTATGTCTGGGTGCGTGAGACTGGCCATATCAGGAAGAACCAAAATACATTGTTATGCGACCTTGTACATGTTTGTGCAGACTGAGCCCAAAAAGGTGAACAACAGAAAATGCAGACAGTGCAAAAGAACTTGGCACGAGCAAAGGGCGAGGGGGCCCGGCTCAGTGTAACGTGCGCAAAGAAAAGCAGCATGGCAGCCAGGCCTAGGCCAACATAACAAGGCAGGTAACAATCCACAAGACACCCTCCCCTGGTCAGTCCAGCGGCCAGGACAGAGGCCCATCAGAGGAAAAACAGAGCCGTTGGAGCACAGGGAGCGCCCAAACGGCGAAGGGCAGGTCAATCCATGAAAGTGTAAGGGCAGAGAAAAGCCATACCCTCCAGGAGTTCATCATTGGAATTGTCAAAAAACATAGATGCCATCCAATCCATGAGATCAAAAGAGCAGGAATGCTCCTCAACAAAGGGAGCATCCAGAAGCAATGCGGGACAGCTTGCGTGATAATTGAAACAGCTTCGTTGTAGGAGATCCTGGGCAGCCGCCCAGATATCCCATTGCGCCAAAATCCCCAGTGCAGCCGCACGCGCCATACAGCCAGCAACGGAACAGTCCTGCTCATGGGCCTCTAAGGGACCCATCAACTGAACAAAATCCGGAACAGACAATGACGAATTGGAGAGGCAATAATCCAGAGTCCAGGTGAAAGGACAGCGGACACAAGTCATCACAGGTTGCACGCAAGTGAAATACGCAAAGCGAAATGAAAGAGTATATGACACACTCAGTGTCGCCAATGGCAAGACACCAAAACCGGCCAAAAGGCGCTCACGGAGCAGCTGGAGGCGTTCTGGATCGAGCAGGTCCCATCGGGGAGCAGCCATTGCGCAGAAAGCAAATTAAGAGCAAGACACCAGCCGCTAAAGCGAGGATCAATGGGAAACCGCCAAAGACACTGGAAAAAATAGAATGTATGAAAGCCGGGATGGCACCAAAAATAGTTTGGAAGGAGGACACCAAGCCCGACCCCACGACCTTAAAAAAGTGTACTAGGCCTTCAGTGTTAGATGCGTTAAAAATACGATGTATTAACTCCCCAAAATGTTGGGGGAGATTAGTGTTTAAATGGGCCTGTATTTCACTGTGGGTACTCGCCACCTGGAGAATGAATGTCTCCCGGCCGGACGTGAGCAAAACTTCCTCGTTTAATAATAGTGCCTTTATTCTGCTCAGTCTATTGAAATCTGCTTCCATGGTAGGGATGGAAGGCCAAATAGAGATATCAACCTTGCCATGAGGGGGAGGAAAAAGCACATTTTTGCAGCAGACAACCCTGTGCGAAACTGTTACAATGTAAGGAATGCCAGCCTGCAGGCCACAACAGTTTTCGTTATTTAAAAGTAAATAACTACCATTGGAAAGGAGAGTGAAAGTAGGAGAAATAACAGGAGCAGGAATACCGTTCAGCACACAAGCAAGATTAGGAGCGGAAACGCTACATGAGCCATGCAATTTAATGTGTTTACAAATAAGCGAATGACCCATAGTCGAGTCGCAGTACTCCCCCGTGAGAAAGACTTCCTTGCCGTCCCGAAGGCATTTATACATGAAAGGCAAGGACCAGAGTTCATGCAGGAAAGCACTGCCCAAGGGCCGGTAACGGCCCACAGGATAATGTTTCATGCACGAGTCAAATTCAAACAAGGAAAAAGGTAAAGCGATAACCCCATGGACTAGCCAGACAGCAGAATCGAGTTCTGCAACAGAGAACGGCAAAGGATCCATCTTTTCGATATGTAATAGAGTGTAAGTTGCATCTTTCATGGACATAAATTGCTGTTTGTCAGTTAAGTTAAAAGGTAGAAACAAGGCAGAGGTGTTCAAAAAATGCCAAGGAACTTTACCTAACTTGAGCGTTTGTAAAGTCCATGCAAACTGCATAACTGAACGCAATTGATTCTGACCATGATATAACACAGAAACATCATCTTGTACAATATCAACAACAGAGGACACAATATTCTCCAAAGTATAAATGCGAGAAGACAGGGTATTAATACTATTGTCAACAACAGCGAGCACCTTTTCCAAATTTGCTTGATCTATTTCCCGAAGACGGGAAGCAGCTTCCATTTGTGATAGCTTCCAGAGTTCATTATATGTCTCATAAATGAATCTTTTAGGTCGGGGACCACGAGGTCCCAAAACAAAGTCGGACAGATCAATATTGCCTGAAAGGAGGGACAAATGTTGTTTAACAGAATCAAGGGACGAATGTTGCAGCCATTGTTTGCATAATTTACCAACAGAATATGTAGTGACAGTACGGGAATCAGTAAATCTCGGATCAGGCCTATCCTGTGTGTAATTAGCTCCTGAGTCGTGAAAACGCATTTGACATGCATTTGATGATGTAGGCCATACCAACCAGGGTGACTGAACTAGCTCAGAAACATTATACGAATTATTTTGTAACAGAGCCTGCAGGGACACGAGGGACATATTGAATCGTGAGCTTTCATTGGGAAAACTCGACAGGGATGGTATTGATGGAGTATTCAATTGTTTAGTGGTTGCTAAGCCCCAACATGTAGTCTGATAGATGGAGACATTGAGGAACATAATTTGTGTAGGGATGAGGCAAGCACGGTGTAATGCCTCGGTTCCCTGTACCTGCCATGGCTTGGAGCCCCAAATAGATTTTAAATCCACTGTATTATCCCAGTACTCATAACCACCCACAGCTAGGGCACTTAGAAAGGAACCTGAATAAAGCAATTTGGTGTGTGTTAACATAATTTTCTGAGTTGATGTGTTATTTAGTCTAAAATAATAGGATGCAGGGTTCGACCGATTAAAATCAGTGAAATAATTAAACTTATTTCGAAGAGTTTGAGAGCTACCTGGCAAGGGGTTTGGACAATGTTCCCATTGGGTATAGTTAACAGAACTACGCAGGGCACTGGGCTTATGGAGAAAATGATTACCCCAATGTTGGTAACAATACAAATCGGCATAATTAGCAGAATTCATATATAGATCTTCAGCATTAAAAGATGCATAATATTTTAAATCGGCAAACAATGCTTCAACGGCATGCACATCCCAATCATCAGAATGAATATTATTTTGTACTACATCACCCATTGAAACACGAAGGACATTAGGTACATTAATAATTTCCGTCGGACCATGGATTTGATAGTTCACTGCATCCCATACGATGCCATCAGCAACTGGGAAAGCTGAAATGTTCACAAATGTGTGGTCACGCTTCATGATGTGAGACGAGGAATGAGGAGCCAAAGTTCCAGAAACATAGTCTACAGCAGAGCGTTCAGGTAAATAGTGACCATTAATTAGTAGAAAAAACACTGTGACAAAGCCAATGGACATGAACAAAAATATCAAGAAAAGTACCAACCAGATGTATGTCCAGGGTGGAATCAAAAAATTGTCTCTAAACCAGGATATAAAAATACTGAACTTGGATGGAACTTTTGAAGATGTGGAATCCGAATCAAAGGAATAACGAGTCGGGCTTAGTGGCGATATTGGTTGATGTGCCACCGATTCAGATGCAGGATAAGTATACTCGTCCTCGTCGATGTTGGTGGAGAGTTGGGGATCAATTATAGTTTCAGGCAAAGTAGAGGATTCAGGTAAATCAACCATCTCAATTACAGCATCAGCGATCGTTCGTGCAGATGGACTATGAACATATGTCCGATAAATGGCAGGACAAGAGACCGCTGGTGTGACACTATTCAGGATCGGCCAGGCGCTGTAGCTTGACATTTTCCACTGAGATGTATCTGTTCTCCTTGCGACCAGGAAGCGGTGGTAAAATGACTGTACGTGTTCCCTTCAAGCCCAGAACTGGAACCGGTGCACGAAAAGAGGGGCCAAATTCTTTTTGTTTTCAACCTTTTCTCGAACCAGTTCTCCAACCTTTGGAAGCCAGCCGGCTACCGGAATCTGCAACGCAGGATCTGTGGCTGAAGGCAAATGTGTAGTTGCAAGTTTGTCTCGGGCTTCTTGTAAGTCCTGTAACATAGCAGAATGGTTATCTACATCAAACTTGGCGGATTGCGCCGCGATGTCTGGACCCTCAAGGTCAGGCACAAACATTCTTATGCCAAAGAGCATTTCGTATGGGGTCCGCCCACCCAGAGGTCTTCTAGGGAGATTATTAAGTGCACGCTGAACGGTATACAAATGGGCCAGCCAGTTCCTGCCAGTACCTATAACCCTAGCTGTTAAGGATTGCTTTAAGTCACGGTTCATTCGTTCAACGATAGAGTTGCCCTCCGGCCTATACGGAGACGAAAATTTCACCCGCACCCCAAGCGAAGCCATTGCATCCTTGTAAGCCCTAGAGGCAAACGCTGGACCTTGGTCCGAATGGAAGGTGCCGCATGCGAAAATTCCCACAAAGACACGCAAATCCCTGATTACATTTCGGGCGTCATCACTCCGTTGTGGCCAGACCCAGAGAAACCGTGTGCACGAGTCCACTGCCACTAAGATGTATTTATAGGCAGTGTCTGATGAGAATGGACCGCAGTGATCCAAGTAAACACACCCAAAGGGTCTGTTAGCAATGCAGAGCGGGGTTTGTGGTGGACGTGTTACCGTGGAAGGCTTAATCTGTTGACAAACATCGCAAGAAAGCACAAAAGCACGGGTGTCTTTATACAATCCACGCCACCAATAACGCTGCTGCAAGATGGAAACTGTAGCTGACACACCTGCATGAGCCGAAGCCATGCCTTCGTGTGCAGCTGATATCAAGGCACTCCTGCGGTCCGCGTTGGGGATTAGCCGATCTCCAACGTCAGGTATAGTTACATAAGGAACCTGATCGGGACTTAATGTGTAAGAATACTTGGAAGGGAAACCTGTAGGGTAATTATTACCTTCCTTGGTTGCAGCAATAGCTGCTAATATAACAGGGTCTATTTTAGACATGGACCTGGTAACCGCTGCTACTAAACACGTGACTACTGCTGAACGGGCAGCTTCATCTGCCAGATCGTTACCTATAGCGTGTGCGCCCACCCGCTGATGGCCTAAGGTGTGAACCACCTGTGTGAGGGGCAGACGTTGTTGCAATTCTGCCACTCGAACCCAAAGCATTTTATGCTTAATTGTGCTCCCTTTTGCGTCCTTGTAGTCGTTTTTCGACCAGAAAAACAGATTGTCATTGTAAGATTGTACACAGTAAAAAGAATCACATACAATAAGAGTGGTCTCATCCTGAGAAGCGAACTCAAGCGCAAGTAGCAATGCATGCAGCTCGGCCAATTGTGCGGTACTATCTCCAAGTGTGCGAGTATGCACTGCAGAGGATTTGAACTTTCCATCTACAAAGGAACCCGCAACAATAGCACATGCAGCTGAATAAGCGTGCTTGGACCCAGTGGCCGGTTGCGCCGAACCATCGGTGTAGATCACACATTTGTAATCCTCAAGCGGTAATAAAAACAAAGCAGGAGGATGAACGAATTCATACTGCAAAAACTCCTGAGTCTGCAGAGAAGAATCAAAAACAAAAGTGACGTCCGAAGACGTCAAGGATGTAGCCCATTGTATCCAACGGGGATGCATTGCTTTTGAGTTCGGTACACTTGCCTTTGTTACTGCCTCTAGGGCAGGACAGGGTGTTACCACTAGAATCCGCTTTCCCTGTGCCAGTGCGCGTTCTTTTAGAATCGCCATTTGCACTGCAGTTAGAACTTTTTCGACAGAGGTAAAGCGCAATTCAGCGGAAGTGTACAGATGTGACTTGTATGCGATGGGTACTGTATCACCTTCATTAAAGGTTAAGTATGTGAATCCCACCGCCCCGGAATTATTCTAATCACCAGGTTTGTGTGGTTATCACGAGTCAAAAGATATTTAGACTCCAAAAGGTCTGTCTGCAAAGACTGCAGAATTGAGGTATGCTCAGGCAGCCAGCAAGACCTTGAATAAGTAGGTTGTATCAAAGCATACAAAGGCTTGATACGCTGGGCATATTCGGGAATGTAAGTACGCCCGAAATTCAGGAAACCCAGCAAAGACTGAAGTTTCTTCAGAGTATTTGGGGGGCACAAATGTGCACATTTTTCCAAGAAATGGGGGCTAAGCCCTTACCTTCGGTTGAGCTCATAGCCCAAGAACAGAACTGTAAATTCAGCAATGTGTGACTTAGCAAAGTTAAATTTGTAACCCTGCTCCGCAAATTCAAGAATAATGCGGTCCACACGGGACAAATGCTGAAATAATTCGTCGTCCGTCAGATAGATGTCATCTACGTACGAACATGCGTCTTGATCAATGTCATTTAACAAAGAAACAACACGGGCGGCGAATATACCCGGACTATTTTTGTAGCCCATGGGTAAACGCCGGAACTGGAATAATTTACCACCGGAAGTGAATGCGGTCCATTGACCACTCTCCGGGGCTAGGTTGTGCGTGTAGAAACCGTTTGAAAGGTCAAGTGTCGTTTTGTATTTTTTACGAACAAGACTGTCTACAAGCGCAGAACTGTGTGTATTTTGCACCGCAAAGTTCCGACAATGAGTATTTAAATGCCGGTAATCCAAAACTAAGCGGTACGTTCCATCGGGTTTAGAAACCACGAAAAGGGGATTGTTCATAGGTGATACGCATGGTTCAATTACTCCCTGATATTCCAACTGTGTCAGAATTTCGGAGACGGGGCCTTTTGCCTGCCGTTTGATGGGATATTGGGGTTGTGGCTGCGGTAGTGACCGCAAAGGTATTGCATGAGGAGGTGATTCTTCATCCCATCCCACATGGTTGCGGTATAACGCTGGTGCCAGGTACACAGCCCACTCAGCTGCAAGTGCTTCAGCTTTGTCTTTTGGGACATGCCGTGAGAAGCTTGGAAGGATTACCTCCTCTCCTTTATGTGCAGCGAGAACGAATGGGGGTGGCCAATCCACCTCTGCTAACAAAATGTCATATGAAGAGGTTAGATTTTCCCAAAAATCCCTTTTATTTCACGCGGTATGTCACCTTCAATTTGTATGACTATATTATATAGTCTGTCAGGGGGTGCCACTCTCGTGTCAGCTGTCTCTACAGTAACTAATGTTTCAGTTGCTGTCGCCTCCATATGAGGACGTAGCGCCTCCCGCACTATGTTAACTTCCGCGGCGCTGTCTAGGAGGGTCACTGCCCACGTCCAATTCTGGAGTCTCGTTCTCACGGTCTGAGGCATATTTCGCTGTGACAGCGGCAACTTTTTTCTTCTGAAATTGCGGTCGAGGAAGATGAAAGTCTTCTGCTTTCCCTCTGACTTGTTGTCGAGGTTGGTCTCGCTCCTGGGGAGCCTCTCGGCCCCTTCCTCTATCTTGCCGTCCTCCTCCACCAGCCTGTGACGACGTCTGGGCCTGTGAAGAACGAGGAGAACGCGTATCAGAGCTCTGAAACCTTTCTGGTGATTTAATCCTTGACCTATCACGTAAATCATAAGTACGTTCAGAAGAAACCGAAACTGGGGAAGCGCCTCTCGACCCCGGCTTCTTTTGTTGCTTACCCTGTTTTTTCTGTCTCCAACTCTTTTTAGTGAAGACCGGTTTATCATCTTTCTCAGATGCACTTTTTGCTTGTGTAACTTGTGTTTGCGATTGAGTTTGCATTTTTACAAAAGGCTTGTTGCCCAGGCTATTTCTTCCAATTGTTTTATAAGCCCGGGCAATAATTTTCGGTAATTCGCGGGGCCTGTCCAACTCTGGGACCAAAGCCAAAGCATTCGCTACTTGAAAGTTCATAGCATCGCCCTTGACATTTCCAAGGATCAGCTCAGCTACTACATCAAACACTCCCACTAGTCTCATCCCTAATTCCACAGCCGCTTCAGGGCCATGTTCATCCTGTACTTTTTTAATTACAGAGGGTAGAACCGTCATGGAAGGAGTTCCAAAACATTTTGAATAAACTGCTGCGAATACCTTACCCCAGTTTTCACATGATGTCAAATCGGGGATTATGTCTTTTGGCAAACTTATCGTGAGGATGCGATGTTTATCTACTGGGGATGTATGGGGAAACACTGCTTCTATCTGATCGAACTTTTCTGCAAGCCAGTAAGGATAGTCGTCCTTATTTTGTGGACGTTTGCCCATCACAGAATTTACCATGACAGGACTTATGGTCACTCCAGCGGCTATAGCTGGTTGGCCTGCGACTACAGGAGCAGCTCCATGTAGGCTACCTGTAACGTATGTCACTAGGGCTCGATGCACTCGTACCAATTCGGTATGCATAGTGCGCAGTTCCGCAAGCGGTAATGCCAGATAATTTGGATGCGGGGTATACCCGGCCAATACAGGCCAAGTGGCCCCCTGAATTGACAAGGGGCCTAAACGAACTGCGGTAGTTGGTTGTGGTAGGGCGCCATTAAACCAAACACGGTGCTGCCAAGCCGTGAGAGGCACTTCAAGAGTAGTATAGGGTCGATAGGCAGCAGGAATAACGGTGGGTTTATATTCATGAAACAGATTATCATCTGCCTCCACCGCTTCAAAAGTGATCCAAGTGTAAAACACCTCAAAGTGGTAAGCCGGATCGGCTTGAACCACAAAGACAAAATCGATCCCTGTATCAGGCACTCCATACACCCGTAAGTGGTCTCGGAGTGCTCCTCGACTATGTGCAGCAATCGCCACACCAGCCATGACTAAACAATTATATCCGACAACCTAACAGGGAGCACAAAATGGGTTATTTATGTAACCTTTTTTAATAACTTCAAGCTTGAAAGAACCTATAAAGCGTTCAATATAGGAGGTATCACCGTCACCTACGCCTCCGGAAGCGTACGTGAGGGTTTTGTGGACAAGCACAAGTATTACTCAAGCGTCTCGCAGATAAGCAGCCCCACGTTGGGCGCCATGTCATAAGGTTTCTGCACATACACAGAGCTATGCACAGGAAAATGGGAGCCCGGAATACAGTGGTTTGCCACCATATACCGTAGCACCCAAAAACCCCAACCCAACTAGCTTAGCATCCCATTAGCACCCAAGTACTAATGTTTGGACAACCCAGAACACGGTATCTTTATCTCAGGACTCGCAGAAGCAAGAACACTCTTTCGTCACTCACTCGTACTTGTCCACAAGGTGCGTAGGAAGAGACACTGGATAGGTTAAAATGTTTATTCCAACTTACGTGCTCTAATGTACAGTACACGTGTCAGCACTAATAGCATAATGCATATGACTAATATAAGCAGCATGGTTACAATTCCATAGAATACAAACGGGGAAAGCATTTCATAACTCAGTGGATAAATGTCTAAATAACATTACCACCCTCCCCGTGCAGTAAGATAGTTTATTATAATAATAATAGACCTCTGGGCTTTGACTAGCGAACCCCCATACCTCAGTCTCTAGATGCAGAATTACATCAGCAGGACATCATAGCTCTTCTCACTGAAAGGGATTTCTCCAAGTGTGTTAAGCGCTAGTAAACCACAGTATTAAAAGCATACCAAATTCTTCATGGCAATTGCACCTAATGTTATGTCTGGGTGCGCGAGACTGGCCATATCAGGAAGAACCAAAATACATTGTTATGCGACCTTGTACATGTTTGTGCAGACTGAGCCCAAAAAGGTGAACAACAGAAAATGCAGACAGTGCAAAAGAACTTGGCACGAGCAAAGGGCGAGGGGGGCCCGGCTCAGTGTAACGTGCGCAAAGAAAAGCAGCATGGCAGCCAGGCCTAGGCCAACATAACAAGGCAGGTAACAATCCACAAGACAGTCCGGGATATTCAGGCTATGATTCCGATCTTTCAGCCTTTATCCTGGGTTTCGGTACGGATGACCCTGAGGCTGCTGGGCCTCATGGCCTCCTGCATCCTGCTGGTCACTCATGCCAGATGGCATATGCGGGCTCTGCAGTGGGACCTGAAGTTCCAGTGGGCGCAGCACCAGGGCGACCTGTCCGATCACGTCCAGATCTCGGAGGGGACTGCAAAACAGTTGCAGTGGTGGCTCTCGAACCGGCAATGGGTCATGGGCAGATCCCTCTCCCTTCCCCAGCCAGAGCACACAGTTGTGACGGACGCGTCCCTTCTGGGATGGGGCGGTCACATGGGAGAGGCGGAGATCAGAGGCCTCTGGTCTCCGGCGGAGTCCCGGCTCCATATCAACCTTCTGGAGCTCCGGGCGATCCGACGTGCACTCAAGGCATTCCTTCCCTCTGTCAAAGGGAAGGTAGTGCAGGTGTTCACAGACAACACCACCGCCATGTGGTACTGCAACAAACAAGGCGGGGTGGGGTCGTGGACCCTTTGTCAGGAGGCTCTGCGCCTCTGGACATGGCTGGAACACCAGGGCATGTTCCTGGTGGTTCAACACCTGGCAGGTTCCCTGAACGCCAGGGCGGACGAACTCAGCCGCAGGTGCATGATGGATCACGAATGGCGTCTTCACTCGGAAGTGGCGCAAGGACTCTTTCTACAGTGGGGAGAGCCTTGGTTAGATCTATTCGCCACCGAAGAGAACGCGCAATGTCATCAGTTCTGCGCGTTGGAATTTCCAAGGCGGCACTCGCTCGGCGACGCTTTTCGTCACGAGTGGAGTTGCGGTCTATTGTACGCCTTTCCGCCTATACCACTTCTACCCAGAGTGTTGAAGAAGATTCGGCACGACCGGGCCCAAGTCATTCTTGTGGCTCCGGACTGGGCTCGAAGAGTTTGGTATCCCGAGCTACTCAATATGAGCGTAGATCCCCCGATCCGTCTGCCTCTTCGGGAGGATCTTCTGTCGCAGCAGCAGGGGACGGTCCTCCACCCGAACCTGTCCAGTCTACACCTGCTTGCGTGGAGATTGAGCGGCGGCAGTTGATTCCTTTCGACTTGCCTCCCGAAGTTTGTGTTGTGATTCTGGCAGCCAGGCGTCCCTCCACTAAGGTGGTATACGCCTGCAGGTGGAACAAATTTGTGGCATGGTGCACAGTAAAGGCTGTGAATCCCCTTTCTGCCCCTCTTTCTGAGGTCCTTCTGTTCCTTCTCTCTCTGGCCCAACAGGGTTCTGCCCTGGGTACCATCAAGGGTTATCTTTGTGCTATCTCGGCCTTCCTCAGGCTCCCTGATCAGCCCTCCCTTTTCAAGTCCCCTGTTGTTAACAGGTTCTTAAAAGGCATTACACACCTCTTTCCTCCTGTTCCGTTTGTGATGCCTCAGTGGGACTTAAACTTGGTTCTTACCTTTTTAATGTGCGCTCCCTTTGAGCCTCTACATAACTGTCCTCTTCGTCTTCTGACTCTGAAGACAGCCTTTCTGGTGGCCATCACCTCCGCTCGGCGGGTGAGTGAGCTCCAGGCTCTATCTTGCAAACCTCCCTTTCTGTCTGTTCATCCAGACAAGGTTGTTCTTCGGACGCGTCCGTCCTTCTTGCCAAAGGTGGTTACTGCTTTCCACATTGGGCAGACCATCACTTTGCCCACCTTCTTTCCGCCTCCGCATCCTTCCAGAGAGGAAGAGAGGCTCCACCGTCTGGACCCAAAACGTGCGCTCTCTTTCTATATTGACCGCACAAAACACTTCCGGGTGGATGACCAGCTCTTTGTTGGCTACGTGGGCGCCAAAAAGGTCGGGCGGTGCACAAGAGGACCATCTCCCGCTGGGTTACCTTGTGCATCAAGACCTGCTATTCTTTGGCTAAAAAGGAGCCTCCTGTTGGGCTGCGTGCCCATTCCACCAGGGCAACGGCTGCTACCACGGCCTTGGGCCGCGGTGTTCCGCTGCCGGTTATCTGTCAGGCAGCTACGTGGGCCTCGCTGCACACGTTTACAAAGCATTACTTCCTGGACAGTCAGGTCCGGAGGGACGGCTTCTTTGGCCGTTCTGTCCTCCAGGACTTCCTTGTCTGATCTTTGTTCGCAGACCCACCACCGGGGTTGGTATTGCTGGGGTATCTATTCTAAGGTAAGGAATCTGTCACTAACGTGTCTCTTTCAGATGCACAAGTTACTAACTTGTGTAACGATATATCTGTAAGAGACAGTAGTTAGTGACAGATTCCTTACCGCCCACCCATCCTCCCCGTTCTGCGAACTGATTTCTAGGGTTAAGGACATCCCTTTCAGGGCCCTAGTATTTTTCAGACACCTATGTCAGCTTCTTGCATGGCTCTGCGTTCCTGGCGCGGAAAGTCGTGTACAGAACTGACGTCAGCGCGCAGGGGCGGCGCCTAAGTACTGCCCGCGACGTCATCCCGGCGATCACGACGCCGACGACGGACGCGGAGCCGCACGACGCCGCCTACCGACGCGCAAGGGTACTGCTACGCAAAAAACTTTCCAGATCCAGCCTGACGCCTGGGGATATTCTAAGGTAAGGAATCTGTCACTAACTACTGTCTCTTACAGATATATCGTTACACAAGTTAGTAACTTGTGCATTTGGCACCTAATGTCATAGTGTTTGGATATTTAAATTTGCCACCAGACTGGATGACTATTCTGAGAGAAGCAAGAAAACCTACGACCAGAGCTTGCTATGCAGCAAAGTGGAAACAATTTGTTGTCTACTGTAACAACAACAAAATTATTCCTCTAGATGCTTCTGTTCAGAACATTATCTGTTACCTTCTACACTTACAGCAATGTGGGCTAGCTTACACATCCATTCGAATGCACCTGGCAGCAGTAGCTGCATACTTGCATAACAGACAGCATTTATCTTTATTTAAACTTCCTGTCATTAAAGGCTTTATGGAGGGCTTAAAAAGAGTAATACCACCAAGAATCCCTCTAGCACCAGTATGGAATCTTAATGTTGTACTTTCAAGACTTATGGGTCCACCCTTTGAACCATTACACAATTGTCCTTTACAGTTTTTCATGGAAGGTTGCCTTACTCATTGCAATCACTTCATCTGAAAGAAACACGTTAGTTATAAATTCCTTACCTTGGAATTACCCCCAGGCGTCAGACTGGATCCGGAAAGTTTTTTCGGCAGCAGTACCTCTGTGCGTCGGAAGGTGGCGTCGGTCGGCTCCGCGTCCATCGTTGGGGTTGTGGTCGCCGGGATGACGTCGCGGTAGCTACTTAGACGCCGCCCTCACGCGCTGACGTCAGTTCTTTCTTTTTCCGCGCCAGCCAGCGCAGATTCGGAGAGAGCGGTACCTCCAGTCATTTTTTGACTGACTTTTTTGAGCGACTTTTGTCAACGTCTTTTTTGAGTCTACGACTCCTGGTGCACGAGGGATGCCCGGTTTCAAGGCCTGCAGCTCCTGTACCCGACAGATGTCGGTTACGGATCCGCACCGCGTGTGCCTCTTTTGCCTGGAGTGCGACCACGAGCCCAAGTCGTGCTCCGACTGCCGGTCGATGGCTCTGAAGGCTTTGCAGGAGTGGACCTGAAAGCTGCTTGAGCGCTGGCAGTCGGCTCCGCGCCGTTCAAGGTCCCGGTCGTGAGGGAGGTTGAGGGACCGGTCGCGGAGTCACTACCACTCGTCCAAGTCATCAAAGTCTTCGCACTCGGGGCCGGGTAAGTCTAAGCACAAAAAGAAGTCGAAGAAGCATCGTCGCTCTTCGACTATTCCCCGTCGGTCGGCTGACGCGCCGAGGGATGCGGGCGGTGCCCCTCCCGTGGCTCCGCGCGCGGAGCCCAAAGGGTCGACTCCGGCGTTCCCTCCCTTTGGGCTCCGCGCGCGGGCCCAAAGGGTCGACTCCGGCGTTCCCTCCCTTTCCGGGACCCGGAGCGACTCCTGCCCAACTTCTTAATTTTTACGAAGCGATGCATCGCATCTTTGGGCGGACCGAACCCGCCGGTGCGTCTTCGGGCCCTGCGGACTCGGTTGGGGGGGGCCCAGGCCTTCTCCGGCCTCAGCGCCACTGGGCCCCCGTGGATCCAGGCGTGGATCCGGAACGGCGCCGGTTGATCTCATTACACCGGCGCCGCTTCCTCCGGCACCGCAGCCGACGCCGGTCGTGTCCCTGGCCGGCGTCGACCCCGGTCTCCATCCCGATGTGGACCCGAAGCCGGACCGACGTCGCCGGATCCGTCGCCGAGTGGGGTTTTTGTGCCCCTGTTCACTCCTGGGGTTCCTTTTCGGCCAGATTGGCAACCTGAGGAGGAGGAGGACTGGGAGGGGTCAGGTGACCCTTTAACTGATCAGCTGGAGTCTGAGCAGGACTGGAGAGAGGAACTGGGGGATGCCAGTAGTCTTGATACATCTCCTGACCTTGGCATGTTGTCTCCTCCTACCGTGGCTACGGAGGAGGGAGCGTCATACGCAGTGGTGTTGCGTAGGGCGGCCGAGGCTTTTAACCTCGAGCTTCCTACGGTGGCGGTCAGGACTAACCTCCTGACAGAGGTGCTTCAACCGGCTGCAAGCTCTTCGGAGCCCCTGCTGCCATTTAATGAGGCCCTCACCGACGTTCTTTTGGTCACGTGGTCCAGGCCCAACACGGGGGCTCCCGTGGACAGGATGATTGCCCGATGCCACCGCCCGGCTCCGGGCGACCCCACTTTCCTCTCCCAACACCCCACCCCGGAGAACTTGGTGGTCCAAGCCTCCGCTTCCAAGAGCGCATTCCCTACCGCTCCACCGGAAAGGGAATCCAAGAAGCTGGACCATCTTGGGAAGAAGATGTTCTCTTCCGCCAGCTTAGGACAGCAGTCGGTAAACACCGCATGTCTTTTGGGCCGTTATTCCCACTCTGTGTGGGATACGGTTGTGCAGGTGCTGCCTCAGTGTCCGGAGGAGGCCCGGGCAGTGCTCTCCCAGGCCGTCGCCGCCGGGAGAGATGCGGCAAAGTTTACCATCCGTTATGGGCTGGATACCGCCGACTCTCTGGGCAGGACAATTTCAACGTCGGTAGTACTTCGACGCTACGCCTGGATGAAAACTACTTGCTTTTCGGGGGATGTCCAGAACACCTTGATGGACATGCCCTTTGATGGCCGTCGCCTTTTTGGCGACAAAGCGGACAACGCTCTAGAGCGTTTCAAGGACTCACGGGCTACGGCCAAGACCTTGGGCCTCTCCAGCCGCCCAGAGCAGTCTGCTTTTCGGCCCTTTCGTGGCTATGGAAGGGGTGCCCCACTACGTCCTGTCCAGAGCCACAGGCCGCAGCAAGCTTCCCAACTTTCGCACGGCCGGGGACGTGGGAACCAGCGCCGTTGTTCAGGGGGCCAGCGGGCGGGCCAGTCCACCAACCCCCCCTCTGCAGCAGCCTCCAAACCCTCCTAGTCCGACTTTTGAGGCCCATCAAACCCCAGTGGGCGGCAGGATCCGCCATCACCTCCCTCACTGGCGCACCATCACGTCGGACAGGTGGGTTTTGCAAATAGTCCGAAGAGGCTACTCCCCCCCCCCCCCCTCCCTTCGAGGTTACCCCTCCAGCCATGCCACCTCAATACCACCGCATGTCAGAGGATCACCTGGGCCTTCTCCAACAGGAAGTTTCGGCACTCTTGGCCAAGGGAGCCATCGAGCGCGTTCCTGCCCCAGAAGTAGGTCGTGGTTGCTATTCCCACTACTTTCTGGTATCCAAGAAGGACAAGGGCCTGCGTCCTATCTTGGATCTCAGGAACGTCAACCGCTTCCTCCGGAAGGAGAAGTTCAAGATGTTGACGCTCGCTCAGGTCTTGACTGCCCTCGACCCTGGAGACTGGATGGTAGCGTTGGACTTGCAGGACGCTTATTTTCACATCCCTGTCCTGCTGGCCCACCGGCGTTAGCTGCGGTTCACGGTAGGCCACGAGCATTTTCAGTTTACCGTGCTCCCCTTTGGCCTTACCAGCGCCCCTCTGGTGTTTACGAAAGTGATGATGGTGGTCGCATTTCATCTGCGCAGATCAGGGGTTCCAGACTTCCCCTATCTCGACGACTGGCTGTTGAAGGCGGGCTCGTCCCAGGCAGTCGTCTCCCACCTCCAGACTACGGCCGACCTCCTGCATTCGCTGGGGTTCTCCATCAATGTGCCGAAGTCACACCTGATTCCCTCTCAGAAGCTCTTCTTCATCGGAGCGGTTCTGGACACGACGCGGTTTCGGGTTTATCCTCCCGAGCAACGAGTCCGGATTATTAGGCCTATGATTCCGATCTTTCAGCCACTATCCCGGGTTTCGGTCCGGATAACCCTGAGGCTGCTGGGCCTCATGGCCTTCTGCATCCTGCTGGTCGATCTTGCCAGGTGGCATATGCGGGCTCTGCAGTGGGACCTGAAGTTCCAGTGGGCGCAGCATCAGGGGAATCTGTCTGATTGTGTCCAGATCTCGAAGGGCACTGTTCGACAGTTGCAGTGGTGGCTCACGAACCTGGATTGGGTCAACGGCAGATCCCTCTCCCTTCCCCAACCAGTGCACACAGTGGTGATGGACGCATCCCTTCTGGGATGGGGCGGCCACATGGGAAAGGCGGAGATCAGAGGCCTCTGGTCTCTGGCGGAGTCCGGGCTCCACATCAACCTTCTGGAGCTTCGGGCGATTCGTCTTGCACTCAAGGCATTCCTTCCCTCTGTCCGGGGAAGAGTAGTGCAGGTGTTCACGGACAACACCACCGCCATGTGGTTCTGCAACAAACAGGGCGGGGTGGGGTCGTGGACCCTATGTCAGGAGGCTCTCCGCCTCTGGACATGGCTGGAACATCAGGGCATATCCCTGGTGGTTCAACACCTGGCAGGTTCCCTGAACGCCAGGGCGGACGAACTCAGCCGCAGGTGCATGATGGATCACGAATGGCGTCTTCACTCTGAGGTGGTGCAAGGTCTCTTTCAACAGTGGGGAGAGCCTTGGTTAGATCTATTCGCCACCGAAGAGAACGCGCAATGTCAGCAATTCTGCGCGTTGGAATTTCCAAGACACCACTCGCTAGGCGACACCTTTCATCATGAGTGGAGTTGCGGTCTGTTGTACACCTTTCCGCCTATACCACTTCTGCCCAGAGTGCTGAAGAAGATCAGGCGCGACCGGGCCCAAGTCATCCTTGTGGCTCCGGATTGGGCACGAAGAGTCTGGTATCCTGAGCTGCTCAACATGGCCATCGATCCTCCGACCAGACTGCCCCTTCAGGAGGATCTTCTGTCGCAGCAACAGGGGACGGTCCTCCACCCAAACCTGTCCAGCCTCCACCTCCTTGCGTGGAGATTGAGCGGCGGCAGTTGACGTCCTTTGACCTGCCTCCTGAAGTTTGTGATGTAATCTTGGCAGCCAGGCGTCCCTCCACTAAGACGGTATAGGCCTGCCGGTGGAACACATTTGTGGCATGGTGCACAGCAAAGGCTGTGGATCCTCTTTCTGCCCCTCTTTCTGAGGTTCTCTTGTTCCTTCTTTCTTTGGCCCAGCGGGGCTCTGCTCTGGGCACTATCAAGGGCTATCTTTCGGCCATCTCTGCTTTCCTTCGTCTTCCAGATCAGCCTTCTCTTTTCAAGTCCCCGGTTGTTAATCGTTTCTTGAACGGCATAACTCATCTCTTTCCTCCTATTCCCATCGTTATGCCTCAGTGGGACTTGAACCTAGTCTTAACCTATTTAATGTGTGCTCCCTTCGAGCCGCTTCACAGCTGTCCTTTGAGGCTTCTGACACTTAAAACTGCTTTCCTGGTAGCCATCACATCTGCCAGAAGAGTGAGTGAGCTCCAGGCTCTTTCTTCCAAGCCTCCTTTCCTGTCTGTTCATCCGTACAAGGTAGTTCTCAGGACTCGTCCTTCCTTCTTGCCTAAGGTTGTCACTGCCTTTCATATCGGGCAGACCATCACTTTGCCCACCTTCTTTCCGCCTCCGCATCCTTCGAAAGAGGAAGAGATGCTCCACCATCTGGACCCAAAACGTGCGCTTTGTTCTATCTGGATCGCACAAAGCAGTTCCGGGTGGATGACCAACTCTTTGTTGGCTACTTGGGCGCCAAGAAATGTCGGGCTGTACACAAGCGAACCATTTCTCGATGGGTCGGTTTCTGTATCAAAGCATGCTATTCTCTGGCTAAAAAGGAGCCTCCTGTGGGGCTATGCGCCCATTCCACCAGGGCGACGGCAGCCACTACTGCTTTAGGCTGAGGAGTTCCTCTACATGACATCTGTCAGGCAGCTACGTGGGCATCACTGCACATGTTTACGAAACACTACTGTCTGGACAGTCAAGTCCGGAGAGACGGCTTCTTTGCCCGTTCTGTGCTCCAGGACTTTCTGGTGTGATCTTGGTTCGCAGACCCACCACCGGGGTTGGTATTGCTGGGGTATCTATTCTAAGGTAAGTAATCTATAACGTGTTTCTTTCAGATGAACAAGTTACTTACCTTCGGTAACGATATATCTGTAAGAAACATTAGTTATAGATTCCTTACCGACCCCACCCATCCTCCCCGTTCTGCGAACTGATTTCTAGGGTTAAGGACACCCTTTCAGGGCCCTAGTTTTGTGCACCGGTGGTCAGTGTCTTACATGGCTCTGCGTTTCTGGCGCGGAAAGTCGTATACAGAACTGACGTCAGCGCGCTAGGGCGGCGTCTAAGTAGCTACCGCGACGTCATCCCGGCGACCACGGCGCCAACGACGGACACGGAGCCGACCGACTCCACCTTCCGACGCGCAGAGGTACTGCTGACGAAAAAACTTTCCGGATCCAGTCTGACGCCTGGGGGTAATTCTAAGGTAAGGAATATATAACTAACTAATGTTTCTTACAGATATATCGTTACCGAATGTAAGTAACTTGTTCATTAAGGAGATTGGTGAGCTACAAACATTCACCTTAAAAAAAACCTTCTTTCAGCTCCATAAAGATAGGGTAGTTCTTCGCACCAATCCCAGATTCCTTCCCAAAGTAGTTTCTGCTTTCCGTCTTAACCAATCTAACCAATCAGTTGAGTTACCTGTTTTCTTTCCTCAAGCTGATTCAGTAGCAGAACGGGCTCTTCACACACTTGACCTCAGAAGAGCTTTATTCTATTATATCGAAAGGACAAGAGATTTTCGTAACACAAAGCAACTGTTCATTTCATTTGCACCACCTCACAAAGGCAATCCTATTTCTAAATCTACCATTTCAAGATGGATTGTTAAGTGCATTCAAACTTGCTACGCAAAAGCTAAAAGATCTTTATCTATACCCCCTAGAGCGCATTCCACTCGCAAAATAGGGGCATCTATCGCCTTTTTAGGCAACATTCCTATAGCTGACATTTGTAAAGCAGCAACATGGTCTATACCACACACATTTACCAAACTCTATTGTGGGGATGCACTAGCACGTCAGCAAGCCAATGTAGGGTAAGCAGTGCTAAAGACACTTTTTCAGACAACTGCAACATCTACTGGTTAGCCACCGCTTTGGGAGAATACTGCTATATAGTCTATGCAAAGCATGGGTATCTACAGCACACATGCCTCAAACGGATTGTTACTTACCCAGTAAGCATCTGTTCTTGGCATGTAGAGCTGTAGATTCACATGCGCCCTCCCACCTCCTCGGGCACCTGTAGTTATTGCAGTTCTTATTATTTATATTATCTACGCATGGACATCTCTTTACTACACTCACTTACTCCATTTTCACCCTCTTGTGGGAAAACTATCTAACAGTGGAGTCGATGCCCATGTGCACTATCACCAAAAGGAGTCGCCTTACCTCGTGACTGGAAAGACTTTTTCGAAGAAAAAGAACTTGCAAACATCCGGACCCAACGCTAGATGGCAGGAGTATGCAAAGCATGTTAATCTACAGCTATACATGCCAAGAACAGATGCTTACTGGGTAAGTAAATTAATCCTTACTTAGCGTGTCTGCGCTCGTGACTCCATCTGACGTCCTATTTCACTCCTCCCGTTCCTGAGCAAACTAATGGAAAAACATGTCAATACCCACCTTTCCAACTATGTCGAACTGACAGGATGTTTAGATCCTTCCCAGTCCGGTTTTAGGCCCAAATACAGCACCGAATCAGCATTACTAGCGGTCACAGATAACATCAGGATGACCCTAGATAAAGGCCACTCTATGATTCTGGTGCTGTTGGACCTATACGCAGCGTTCGACACAGTTTCCCACAGTATTTTGATCAAAAGGTTGGAAGAGGTTGGGCTAAGAAAATCAGCCTTACAATGGATGAGGAGCTTTCTGTCTGATCGCTCCCAGATTGTCAACCTAGGCCCGTATCGCTCGGCCCCTATAGATTTGACCAAGGGAGTACCCCAGGGCTCATGTCTGAGCCCTACATTATTCAACATCTATATTGCTCCCTTGGCCAATCTTCTGAGGACACATGGGTTCATTCCCATATCATATGCCGACGATACCCAGTTACACTTTCCATTCGATAAATTCACCTCGGCGGTACGGCTAGCCTTCTCCAATGGGATGAGTCATATCACACTGGATGAAGAATAATTTCCTCCAGTGTAATGTGGGAAACACAGAGATAATGCTCTTTGGAGAGGCCCCCCTCCTATGGACCCCAGATTGGTGGCCGACCGACCTAGGTCCCCATCCCGCTCCCAAGTTTACAGTCAAAAATCTGGGTATCCGTTTAGATCAAGCCCTCAGTCTGAAGGAGCACGCTGCTCAGACAGCTGGTTCCTGTTTTCATGTAATAGGCCTGCTCCGCCGAGTTTTCCCCCTGCTTCCTGACTCCACCCGGAAAACTCTAGTCCAGGCGCTGGTATTAAGTCGTCTGGACTACTGTAACGGCCTGCTGGTCTCTGCTAATGATGCTTGACTTAGCAGACTGCAGGTAGTTCAGAACACTGCGGCGCGGTTGGTCCTTAATGCCCCCTCTAGGACCCCCTCTCGCCCTCTTCTCATGAAGCTGCATTGGCTCCCTATCCGCCAACGGGTCAAATTTAAAATCTGCTGTACCATTCATAAGGCACTGCTTAACTTGGGCCCATCCTATCTTTACGAGAAATTCATGCCCTATGTACCATCAAGATCCCTCCGCTCGAGTGCTAAACACCTTCTGGTGGTGCCTCGAGTAAGTAAGGCAATAATAGGAGGAAGAGCTCTTTCCCATCTTGGCCCTCGTTACTGGAACAAACTCTCCTTGTCCTTGAGACAGTGTCTAGATCACTTACAATTCAGGAAGTTGCTTAAGACCACCCTTTTCCGTGCCTGTTAAACAATGCTGGAGTTGCTTCACACCTTCACAGTCCGCTCTAAGCGCAGAGATACCCCTTCGGGGGTCGATTCTAGCGCTATATAAACAAATAAATAAAAAGGGGACGAGCTCCAACAGGCTCTGCCCCCTTGAGTATGATTGGTTCCCCACCAAACAATCTGTAACCCCCCATTATGCGTTTAGCGTCTTCGTGAAGCAGAAATGTACAAAAGCGGCTACCGATGTACTCCGGCTTACTCTGTGTGAACTCCGTGTAGTTGAGGCAGTATCTCCTAGGTCTCACGTAGTAAGCGCTGTGGCTGGTACCAAGTCTCTCAGCCTGGAAGACTCTGCACCTTTCCCTCAATTATCACTCCCACCCTGCTTACTCCCCTTGTGCTTGTATAGCTCCTTGTAACTTTCCCTTATCTTTTTTGTTTGTGTGTTTTTTTATTTTCGTCCAAAGGTGAGCCCAGACTTATGTTGCTCTCACTAGGCTAGAGGTATTGTTCCCCAATCCAGGAGCTGAATATTTTCCTACTGTGTAACTTGGTCTATCACCAGTTTGGCCTGTTGGGTTGGAGACTTGGAGCATCTTCTGCTTCTGAAACTTGGTTTTGTTTCCAGCCTTATGGCTGTTTTGTTAGCGTCCTTCTTTCCGAGGGTTAATCACAGAAATTCCACAGATTTTGAGTATCCTGTTTGACTTTCTCTAATAGTGCTTGTTTTTATTTTACATTATCTGGAATAATTATGTAAATACCTGACTAGACCAGTATCTTATAACTGATGAATGCTGAGAATCCCTGCTGTCATTTTGCTCTTCATTAATCTGTGTGACAGCATTAAAATTGTCTATCCACTAGCCTCTCGCCTCCAGAGCTAGTGGAGCATCCACGCACTCCTCTATGTCTTTGGTATGGTTTCGCATGATGTCATTATGGTTGACTCTACTTGAGTGCTCTTCACATTATTTGATAGATCTCATCTGGAATGGGTCTGTTTTTTTAGCCTCTTTGCTGTCTCAAAGCCGGTCTCTCAAAGACTGTTTTGCCACACAACATTTACTTTCCTTGTTAATTTGTCTGCACATAATGGGAACTATGAAAGGAGTAAGTTTTAAATCATGAATTGGATATTAACTTACAAGGTGTGCATATCCTTTCAATTTAACAGTTGAGGAAAAAGTGGATTTTTTTCAACTAAGTTCTTTCACTTGTAGGAGTTGACGATTGGGGTGTCCGTTTAGTACTGGTCATTCTGGTGAAGTAACCACCCCACCTTCACCCACCCATGGGTTTCCTTCATTGATGGTACAAGCAACAAATTTGCTGTAAAATGTTTTTTTTAAAACAGAGTGAGACGGCATGTCTACACTGAAAACATAAAATTTGTAGCATGCGTTGGCCATTAATACACATGCTGAGCCCACTCCTGTCATCTATTGTTGGACTCGCACCTTACAACTTGTTTTTCTCAAAGTCTTTTGTTGCTGATGTGTTGTGGCTCCTCCTCTTCGAGGGAATGTGCATGATCCACTGCTCCATTGTTAGATAGTTTTTTTCCCCCATTATCTGATTCAGATGGACCGAAACGGAGCTCCGTGCGACTTCGGCACTCTTCTTGATGCAGAACAATCACGGAGCGGTTCTTACTCCCCAATACTCTCTACTTCATCGATCGTCGATTTTTCAAGTGCATTCCACCTCATTGACCTAATCTGCTCTCTCGTGTGCAGCCCTTTCCCCACATCGACAAGAATGCTTGGCTCCGGTTGTTTGAAAGGAAAAGACTTTTCCATAAGTGCTCATAATGCACAGCAAAATACGCCTATTCTGACCAACACTACGTCTGCAACCTCTGCTTGTCACTGGAGCTTAACAAACATTGGGGCATATTCACAAGGACTTAACGCAGAGTTAGCGGCACTTTATCGCAGCCAAAGTGGCGATAAATTCATCGCACAATTCGCAAGCAGGTGCTAACAGCCGATATCACCAGTTTTCCCGCGATAGCAGCCGCAAAAAACACCGCCACGGATGACGCCGGCAACTAACTCTAATGAGATGCAGAGTAGGCTTTCCCGTGCAAAAACCCGCGAAAACACAACTCCGCAACATTCCCAACGACCAGCCAGATCGGCGATAAGAGTCAAAAACATGCGATAAGGCGCGTTAGCAGCATGGATTTAACACCTGCTCCTACCTGGTGTTAAGTCGGGCGACAACCTGCATCATGAAAGGGAGCCTAGCCCAGAGCCACACCTGAAGAACAACAGATGCCATGGAGCCACTGATCATGCAGCTTGGAGCCCCAAGAGGGCCACAACACCCACCACACCCAGGCCCCCCACCCCCCCAGGACCCCCCCCACAGACAAAGACATTACACATCTACCTTACAAATACATGAACACAACAATTCGCCTGTCGCACAAGTACAACAATTAACATTCATGGGTGGTCAGAAAAAGGAAAAACACTCATACATCCTAGAATTACAAAATTAATTATTTTATTCAAATTTAACTCCACACCAATAATTGGAAGAGTCATGGCTGGTCTTCTCTGGACAATCTGCAAGTCAAAGCCTGCAAGTCAAAATTGAAGATAAGAAGGTGCGTCATGCGCCCAAGAAAGGACAGAGAGAGAGAGAGAGAGAAAGAAATGGGGAGAAAGAGAGAGAGAGTGAAAGAGAGGGAGAGAGAGAAAGGGGGAGAGAGAGCAACAGAGGGAGAGAGAGACAGTGAAAGAGAGAGAAAGAGGGAGAGACAGTGAAAGAGAGAAAGAGGGAAAGAAAGAGAAAGATAGGGAGAGAGAGAGACAGTGAAAGAGAGGGAGAGTGAGAGAGACAAAGAGAGAAAGATAGGGAGAGAGACAGTGAAAGGGAGAGACAGTGCCGACACTGCGCACCCAGGCCTCACAGCTCACCTGCTGTCTCCAACCACGTGCCGGTATACACTGCAGTCCACCAGGTCCCTCATCTGAAACAGAGTCCACAGCTAATGATGGCAGAGTACATATTGCACACGGCAACATCGCCTGGCCGCCCCTGCACATACAGGCTGCTGCACCCCAGCCCCTCCCGCTGCCCAGCGGGGATTGCCCGCCCCTGCGCACCCAGGCCTCACTGCTCACCTTCCGCCACCGGCGTGTCTCCAAGAGGGCCCACCACGTGCCGGTGCAAGCTCCAAGCCCGGGGCCCGCGACCTTGGCAGCCTCCACATCACGCATCCCTGCACCGCGGTCCACCAGGTCGCACACTTGATTCTGGGTCTTGATTTTGCAATGGCAGAGACCATATCAGTGCACACAGCATCATCACAGGCTGCACACCCGCTCAGCACTTTAGGTGCCCCTACCTCAGTGCACAGAAAGTCACCGTCCCGTGGCGGTAGGCCCGTGCCGGCCGCAGTGTAACCGGTGCCACCGACTCCGTGCAACGCAAGTCATGGACCCTTTCTGATTGAGTCTCATCATATGGCAGGCGGACGCAGCCATGTCACCTCAGGCAGTGGGGAAGAACTGGGACACGTTGCGTCGTCGTCCCCCCCTTTATACGTAAGCCGAGTGGGCTGGCTCGGCGTACGCCAGGCCGGCGTAGGGGTGTGAACAATTATCCCTGGCTTCTGGGCATGGTTCATATCTGGGCTGCACAGGAAACCAACTGATGCGTGTGTCTCTGTTGCTATGTCTGCGCCACACGGCCCGCAATTGACAATGTTGCAATGTTGCATGCCCCCGGAGGGCGTCCGCGCACTAAGGGATTGTACAAGGAGCGCAAGGCCGCTCGGGGTCTTGGCTCATACATGCCAACTGTTGTGTGTGTTCATCGCTTTTGGTACACCATGAGCCCAAGGCCTAGCCTCAATTGCAGCGCGAAAGCCACATCACATTCCCAGTATACAAGCAGTAGTCAGACTAACATTAGGGATGAAAGCCCCTTTGTCTCAATACAGAAGGCGGAAGGACGTCTGCACCTCCGACCTTGGAATTGCATGCGGCAGGCACCCCCTGGGAGAGATACCATGGCAGATGACTCCCACACTACACACAGCGATAATGAAAGATCAACGTATCCACACCCCACACACAGAAGTCCTTGCTCGAGGTACTCCTGCATGGAATGGCCTTGACACTTACGTACAGGACAACCCATACGTCCAAACTCTGCACACTCATACGACTCATTGCTCCGAGCTGTGGCATATCATCCACATAACAGCCGCAGGTCAGAAGAGTGCCGGTTCTACGGGAGCGAACAACGCAATGTCAGAACATCCCAGGCGCATGCACAACGCCTGTCACGTGGAACTGTACCGTGACCGAATGCTGCATTTGTTGGGGGCACTGCCACTGTTGCGCATCAGTTACCGCCTGAGCTTCCGTCTTGCGTAAGTCACCTGCGTCCAGCCCTGGTTCCAATGTCGATCATGCATATTCGAGTGGCCCATGGATGTCTGCCTATCCAACACAACGAGAGCTGAACTGGATTATGACATGTGTGTGCGCGCCCCCTGTTGGACCACGACCAGGAGTGTAACCGTGATACCCGTTCATGGGATGCCTTGGTAACTGGCGTATGTGCTGGCAGTTGGGCATGTGAGATTGCACACTTCCTCGTGTGCAGTGACCACATCGAAGCGCTCCCCTATTGGGCTGTGTTGCGGATTGGTGAAACGGCGTGGACGGAGCACATCTGTCCGGACCAGCTAATGGATTGGCTCGCCCCCGTGTTCGTTGAAGTCGACAACGACGTACTCTTGGAACTGATTGCCCATGAAGCTGCGCTCGCTTTCATGGATGAGTAACTACGTTCCTGCAGCCACAAGAGATTGTAACCCATAGGGCAGGTCCCAACACCCTTTTGCATCTTGGAGAAATGGACACATATCCCACCATAACAGTGGACATGGCTGCATTCGCCTGGACTCAGAATGCATGTGCGTGCAAGACTGCGGGTTGACACACACCTGTGCAAGGTGAGTGGACAGCGGCGCTTGGCAACGTTCCTCAACCTGACACCGCTGAAGGGAGAGTACACACATGGCAATGTAGTACTACATGTGACCTTGTTGGACTCCTTCACCTGCTCACTGTCAGCAGAGCAGACAGTCAGCGCAGTCCGGTGGTACAGGACTATGCAGATCCCATGGGCTGTGAGTGGTGTCCCCTGACACGGTGCAATGAGCATTCGCCAAACACCACATGACTCGTCCAGCAAGGCAAGGTGGGCTGAGACCGTTGGCATCCGTAATGATTGGTGTTCATTTGTGCCTCCCCATGTCTTGCACCTCTACATGTTCCTTTGCTGCCTGTTAGTGTATGATGCATTGGTCTGCATGTTGTGGCCCTTGTCTTGCCCGTACTGACACGCACATGCTAATAAAGTGTACGCAATTTCACTAGTGTTCAACTGTGATGAGTGTTGATTAGCATGCCAAATCGTGTGCCTCAATGAGCATTGTCCGTACACAGGGAGGGACTGACTGACGCATTTCACTTAGGGGTGGGTCACTATTACTAGCTCCACCTCCGTGAGCCAGACATTGTGGTTGGGAGAGTTGCTGGTAGACCTGTGCGCTTACGTGTCTCCAGCAATGTGAGTATGGTGTCCAACTTCTTGCCATGTGGATCAATGTGTTCCATCAAACCAGGCTGTGTCCACACAGTTGTGTGTGTAGGTTTGCGAAGAGATGTTCTGTTGTCACATGTGATGTGGGACACTACTTTAGGCCTCCTACCGACTTTGACATATTTGAAAACACAGCCCTATTTAATACATGGACGTGGGGCTACGTTGGGGGGTGGCGAGATTGTTGCTCATGATCAATGAGGCCACAGCTAGTTCACACCTTCACAGTCATCTAATTGGCCATGTGTGTCACGGTCAAACATGCTCATTGATGTCATTTCCCAGGGTGTACCTTTTTGTGCAATCAATGTCCCTACAGTTCCCACACACAATATGGGCACAGTCCCATACTGTTATACTTGATTGAACATAGACATGACACATCTGTGTGATTAGGACTGTTTTATTCACATCCTGTGGAGTGTCGGAGCTGGAGCAGTACATGGCCATGCACACCCCACATTACATGGTTGCCCAGTGGAGGTCCAAACAGAGTCCTTTAGGGAATGACAAGTTCATCGGTAGAGGAAGGGTTGAGTCCACAGCCTGTTTGCTGTGTCATTGGTAACCAGAGCAGATATGGCAGTCCATTTCGGGGTCCAGGTGAATGTCGCAGAGTGTTCCGGGGGACAGTGGAAGGTGTTGTACCAGGGCATGATGCAGAGGGCTGTACCAAGCAGAAACAGGCCATATGGCGGGGGATGAATGCTACAACCTCCTTTTTGACACAGTCATTACCATCCACATCTTCGTCCTCTGATGTCTTCTGTGTCAGGTGTGCCAGGTGTGTGTGGTGGTGTTATGGCTGCATCATTGTGTGCCACTGACATATCAGGGGGCGGAGGTGGTATGGCTGCATCACTGTGTGCCACTGACACATCAGGGGGCGGAGATGTGTGTGTCGAAGTTCCTGCAGCAGTCATCTGGGACAGGCTCTGTGGCAGCAATGGCAAGATGAGGATCTGCAGGGCATGGAAGGTCCCAGCTACATCTCGCTGGTGATCAGCCGTGGCAGCCATCCTTCCTGCCTGCATCCGCTCCATGTTCTCCATTGTCCTGCGCATCTGTGCCAACTCTGTGCTGTCGTCGCTGGAGCCTCTGACTAGACAGTTCTTGTATCCGAGTAATGGCTCCAGCGAGGTCAGCCAAGGATTGTTGTAGGGCATGGAGCGGACTGTGGGTGTCCGTTAGGGACTGTAAGGGGTCCCTGATGGGACTAAGACACCCACGTATGGCATCTAGTTTGGCTGCCATGAGGTCGAAACCCACCCACACCTGTTCAGCCAGCCCTCTCTGGCAGTCTGACACACGGCGTTGGAATGCCATGTGTTCTTCGGTGAGGTGCTGGGAGCCAGCCGTGGTGGTGGGTGCTTCCTGCTGTGTGGTCTGTGCAGGGGGTGGCATCACCTCGATGCAGCTGGGCTGGCCTGCTCCTGGTGGTGGGGTGCGGAGGCTGTCCACGAGCCGTTGGAGGGTGTCGGAGCAGATGGCCAGGGTTGCCTCCTCATCATCACTGAAGAGATGTCTGGTCTGCTCTGCAGGAGGTGTTGATTGTCCCTCTGCAATGTGAAGGGGAGATGCAGGTTAACGGTGTGTTCCATGTATGTGCACGCATTGTTCATGTTTACATACAGACTGCATGGCAATGTACATTGTGACTGTTTTGGAAGAGCTGGGTATTTGATGGGAGACAGTGGACATTTCGACTACATGACGGGTGTGAGGTTGTACTCGTACATTATCATCTGTCAGTTTCCTGCTATACCTGATGTGGTTGGCCAGTTTCAACGCACATGCGGCACCAGTTGTGCCCTCTGTTCTGTGGTGTAAGTGTGGCACTTTGTACCACATTGTCGTCAATGTTGATGTGCTGTGATTGCTATGTGTGTGTGCTGCATTGTGGGAGAGTCGCCCCTGCAGCTCTGATTTAGCGGCCCCTTATCCCTTTGTAGCGGTGTGCCTTTGACTTGTGTGCTTTTACGGTGCTGAGATGTTGGCGACTTGGGTCATTTGTGCTCTTGGACGGATTTTGGACTCTTGTGCATTGTTTGTCTGCAGATGTAGTGTTGACGTCCGGGGTTGTATGTGCACGTGGATGTGTCATGGTGTGACCTGCTCCTTTGAGGATGTTATCCACACTGGGCCACCTCAGTGTCGTGGCGTGCACCATGTCATGTATTTTGACGGCAGCCATGCTATTGGTCATGCAGTGTCACTTGCATTGTCAGTGTGGCTCACAGAGCCGCTGCTTTGCTGGGTTCAGCACATGTGCATGGGTAGGTTGTGAGATTGGTGAGGGGGGCATTTGTGCACATGGTGGACGGGGGCCTACTTGGTGTTTCTATGTGTGCTGCAGTGTGCGAAGGCCATCAGGGACATGTTCCACAGTCATTGTGGGTGTGCAGTGTGCTACACATAATTGTGCATGTGTGCCATTGTGCCAGTCTCCCCCGTCCCCCCAGTCCCGGGTCGTTACCCTGTTGCTGTTGGGTCAGGTCATATCGAGCAGTGTCCGGACCCCCAACTCCTTGCACCGTCTCTGCACTGATGACTGTGGCCACCATTTCCTCCAGCTCATCCAGCTCCTCCTGTGGTGCAGGACTCACACCTCCTCCTGTGGCGCAGGACTCCCACCTCCAGTCGCTGTTGCTGCCTTCCGGTTGGCATAGAGTTTCTGCTTGGTTTGGCTTTTCACATCATGCCAGCGCCTCTTGACCTCCTCCATTGTCCTCCTCAACACTCCTACTGCATTCACGTTGTTCATGATGGACTGCCATATTTCCGTTTGTGTTGCCGATGACACAGTGGAGGTGACGAACAGTTGTTGGTAGTGTTCTGTCACCTCCGTGACGATCCGGTTTTTCTGCGGACTGAACCCCGTCTTCCTCTTCTCCTTGCCCTTCCCCGGCGTTCCTGGCTGGTCGCTTGTGGGGTTCGCGTTGTCCTCTGCACTCGGTCCGGGTGCGTCCATGGTGCTACGCAGTTACATTTTTTTTTTTTTTTTCCTCTGCTTTTATAGTGCATTCTCACGCATGATGCGTGGGATTCGCAGGCCTATCGCTGGTTTTCGCTTATTTTTGTATCGCCATTGGGGACATCGCCACTTTTTTCGCGTTCGTGTTTCGCATTTTTTCGGCGTCACGTTAATTTTAACGCGGGCATTTGTCGTGTTATCGTGAGACTATCGCATGGTGCCGCCGGGTTGGGAATAGTGCGTTAACACGGTGTTATTTTTCCGCGATAGACTGCGATGTGAGAAGTTGCGTTAAGCGAATTTGGCGATAGTTAACACACGTTCTTGAGAATATCCCCCATTGTGTAGCCTGTTCAAGAATAAAGACCCTTCACTCCTGACGCCACCGTCATTTAGTGCACAACATGGCGATGTCAGCAAAGGTCAAATTCTCAGTGGAGGGAGAACAGCAAGTAGTCACTGGCGGAGAAGAGGAGGTAGAACAAGAAGGTGACGCCATCTTGTGCAGCCTGCATCACGTCACTTCAGATGACTGAACATAGAACTCCTCAAGGAGCCTGCGCCTCTGGGATCTGGCTTCAAGACGAACACCACTCCAAGGGCCGTGAGTGCCCACGGTCATCACTTCCATGCATGTTTAACACCCATAGCCCCACCACCGCCTTGGTGCATCACAGACTGGGGCTGTAGTCTACACCGAGATTGTGCCTCAGAGCCGAGACAGGGAGATAAACATATGGATCCCGATTGGGCACAGGGGCAAACAAGGAGGAGGGGGATGACACAAACAGGCCTTGAAAGCCACAGAAGCAGGTGGTGCCAATTAAGCCACCGACTCATGTGCTGAGCCCCCCGTCTGTGCCGGAGATGCAGTCGGAGCTGAGGAGGCACAAGCCAGTGACTCCATGCAAGCCATTGTCACCAACCCAACTGCCAGCGTCGAAAAACACTTTGATGTCTATCAAAGACATAGAACTTCAACGTTCTACATGAGTATCACCCAAAAAAAATCACACACGGACAAGTCGCCAGCAAGAGCGGGTTTTGCAAAACAGAAAACTAAACCTAATGTAGACCCCGATTTGGAAAGAGAATATCTTTGAAAACCTCCAAGGACTTATGAAGAAAAGATAAGCTCTTGAGATGGAATCAGCAACTGGCAAGATAAGCTATAAAAGGAAAGGCAAGGCATTGAGCAACCTCAGCCTCCAACGAAGAAAAAGGCTGAGCATAAAGCTACCAACTCTATGCCCTCTGATACAACACCACCACCTGGATCTGTATCCCCTACTTCCACACACACTCAGGATGTAGACCCTAGAAGCCCTACACACTAATTTCATGACAATGAGTTTCAGTAAGGGCACCCAGCCGGTCCCAATCCCTGGAAAGAATGATATAGAACCGCAAGACCAGGATATATCACTCCCCCTATGGAACATAAATACAAGCCTTTCCCTACTGGCCAACTTTTCATTAGGGGACACCCTGTCGTGGATTCCTTAGCAGTTACAACAGCTAGGGATAGTGCAGCTACCCAGAGTACAGGTGACACCCCTTCACCAGATGAGAGCAAGCGTATCGATGAGGCAGGTAACTGCGAGGGGGATGGGGAGGGAAGGGTGCTGCAGCTTTCACAAAATGGGAGAATTGGTATTGTAACACGCTATGCAAAATTACTTTTAGCTTTGTGTTCGAGTTGTTTGTAGCAGAGATACAGAAGATGACCTAGTCTCAAATTTTGATTTAAATGTCCATAGTTGCATGAGATTGCCATGTTCAGCTATGCTGCTTTTGTCACCTTATGAACTGGGTGATCCTGGCTATCTGTGTGTGTTATGATACAGGCTCCATCAAGTAAGCTATTGATTTTACTGGTGAACACATAACCTATACCATTAATTTGCACCACCAAATCTGTTGGCAGTTATTTTTTTCTTTAACTTTTCAAATCACCCTTATCTTTCTCCCAAAAGGCCTTAGGATCGGTCTCATCTTGCATATTTGAACATTGTTGTTCATTTTACACTACATGAGCGCTTTTAGCAATTGTATTTTTTTGACAAGTGTAAGAAAGATGGTAATACGTTGCTTCAATTACTCTCCTAATATATATTTATCTGAATTACAGAAAGTACCAACACTGAAAGAGGAAGATGAACAAGAGGATGAGGATGACGAAGAAATGGCCCATGCAGAGACCTATGCAGAGTACATGCCAATAAAATGTATGCATTGCTCCTACATATCAGTATTGAAAATACTCTGGTGTACCTCTTCTGAAGTCTTAATTGATCAGCTGTAGTGTGTAAGAAATTGGATTATTGAAGTGGGCGACGAACCAATCCAAGAAATAAACACAACTCTCATTCACCCTGAGCTCAGCCTTCTTGTAGCTTTGTCAGAGAGCAGACAGGCTTAAATTTGGGGCAAAGTGTAAAATATTTATGCACTACAAAAACAGTACTAAAGTCGGAGCACCAAGCAATAAAAATCTCAAACCGATTTGGAAGTAGTAAGCTGTAATAAATAAAATTCCCACTAGGAGGAGCCAGAGATATGAATTTTTAAAGTTCAAAGTAAAGATAGCCCTGAAAAGTACAAAACGGCAAATGATGATCAATGGTCGCTGTAGACCAGGACCTAATCTTGATTTGAGGCCGACTGCGATGAAGCGCAGGTTGGATACACCAACCAAGGTTATCCTGATCAAAGAGTTTACCTCCTGACTTAATCCTTTAAGTCCGTATCCATTACAGGAGTACACTTCTAAAGCCCCCCAGGACCTCGAGGAGGCACTTATAGACTAACAGGGTGTTGAGCAGAGGCCAACAGCAGGGTCTATCCCAGGTCCAGTTGCTAGTGGTCAGCTACGTATTTCTAGGCAAAGCCTTCTTGCATAATGTTGTCTCCCTGTCACCACACAGGAGGTCAGCCAACCGATCTTTTGAGTCCACTTCTTTTTCCTAGGTACAAAAGAGCAGGTCCAGTCCTTCGGGGCTCCTCTCAATTCACTTAGAGACTGTTCAGTCCTCTTCTGATCTTCCTCGGGTCCAGGAGTGTTCTAAAGTTGGTGCATGGAGGTGCAACATTTATGCTTGGGATTAGCTAGTAGGTGGGAGGTGATGGCTACACACAAGTGAGTGAGAAGTTGTTTCACCTACTTGTTTATAGTAGTGTCGCTTGGTTGCTAATTGAAGCAAATGCATTTGAATTTTATTCAGAAGCACATGGCCGGCGACTGAGCTGTTGAAAATGGGTGCAGCTTGTTCCCAATACCTCGTACCAATGTGACAGATGAATTTTATATTAACTGTGTGGCTTAAAGATTAGGTTTTGGAAGTCCTTGAAAAAACCTGTTTTGTGGAAGCAAGTGCCTCATTTTGTTCGGTACATGACTGACAAATATGGGCCAGTGGTTATGTAATATGAGAAAGGATTAGGATAGAAATCTGAACAAAGCATCTGGATGTCTGAAGCACAATCCAAACCCCCCACAACCCATAAATCCATATTTGGCGGTGTTAACATACCCTAGGATGTTCAATCTGGCAACATGGACCAATAACTCAATATTAGCATGAATAATTTAGCTCTGCAGAATTTCCACTGTCATCCCATCTCACTGCATCTTTCCAAATACTACATACATAGCTGGTAGCCCATCACGCAGCTATAGCATTGGTGGTGCACGGTGCAACAATCTTTTTCATTATTTTTTTTTTGCCACCTGCCCACCCCAAACACAAAAAACTCCTTCTGCACATATTCCCCCCCCCTACTTCCCTCATCTCTTCTTAGCCGTTCTCTCGCATTTAATTATTTTATAGCTGTACTAATCTCTGAGTGCTTTTCATCACAGACATATTCTGCAGAGACAGTCATACATGTGTGTAAATCAATGTATGTTAAATGTTACTTAAGACAATAAGGACTGCAGAGTGTAGAAGTCATGTCATCCATGCTGGTAGGCATTATGTTTTTTTTTTTTTTTAACACCTTTATTTTTGCAAATTTTATAGCATCATGAATACAATACATTTTGGCAAAGGTAGGTCCAAACAATAACATTAACCCGCTGCCCAAAAGAACATCGAAGTCCACTGTATCAATGCTAGCATGACATATTCTTGTCACAACTACATATGAGATGGATTCTAGACGTTTCGTAATTACATAGCAAATCAGGAACCAACTTAATCAATGCAAGTAGTACATTGTAAATATAAGTCGATCACTTTCCCACCACGCCAGGTCAGTTGGTTTCATATCTCATTCTCCATGCTGATTTCCACTACTGAGCTTTCGGAATTATCAGCATAGGTTTGACACTGCTGAAGTACCAAGGCCCAAGCTGCAATGTTATCCCGAGCCCTGTCGTCATGCCTTGACATCCTAATATGGTGTTCTGCTACTGCCCATTCAAGAACATCTTTTACCCACATACTGCACTGTGGCACCCGTGTGCTCATCCAGACAAACGCCACCCACATTTTTGCCAATAGCAGGTAAGTTGCATAAACTTGTAGGACATTTTCTTGCCCCTGGGTTGTGGTACTGTGCCCAAAAACAGGCCTCTAGTATAAGTGGGATCTGCAGCCCTGATGCCCCTTCAACCCGGGGAACTACCACAGCCCAAAAAGCGCTCACCTCCAGACACTCCCTAGCTATATGTAAGAATGTAGACCTGTCTTGTCTGCACTTGAGGCACTCCGATACTCTTTGTGGGTCAATCTTACTGAGGGTATGTCAGGGTGATTTACGTGCGATGAAGGTAATGTCAAATATCTGCTTCCAGGCGCTATATTTTGGCAGAAGAATCCATTTGAGATATCTAGAGTGGTTTTATATTTCTTCCGCACAATGTTATTCATTAATGCTGCACTGTGTGCATTTTGTACTGCAAATGTTCGTTTGTATGTGTTCAAATGCCTGTAGTCTAAAACTAGACAGTATGAATTGTCGGGTTTCAATGCGGGAAACAAAGGATTATTCATGGAAGAGGTGCAGTTTCCAATCACACCTTCGTATTCAAGTTGATCTGAGATCTCCCTGACTTGTTTCTTTGAGTCATGTTTTATTGGGTACTGCCTCTGTGGAGTAGCAGTAGTTTTTAATGGTATTTCATGGTGAGGTGACTCAGCATCCCACCCTACATGATTGCGGTAAAGTGCGGGAGTTAGCGCTAACGCCCACTCCTGAGAGTATGAATGTTTTAGTGACTCTGGAACGAGGTCGGAGAAAGCTGCCAAAATTACATCTTCCCCGTTTGGGCACTCCATAACGAACTCGGGAGGCCAATCTTTTTCAGCCAAAAGGCTATCGTATCCATATGGCAGGTTCTCCCACTCCAGACGTCTCTGGTTAAATAAGAGTAGTGGTCTCTGAGAAAGCACGACTGAACTACTCAGATTTGACCGTTAAATAAGAGCCAAACCAAAGTTGGCGGCGCCATGTTGTGTAAATCAACATTTATTCAGCACATAGCTGGGTAAAAGGTCAGTGCTAGAACCGTTATGCAGAGCAAGGTAGGACAAATGTGGGTGAAAGGTCGTTTTCCACTTAGGCCTAGGTTGGGGTACATAATTTTGCTAGTTAAGGATTTTAAAAATTCATAAAAATATAATCTCATTTTATAAATTGGTTTTGTGTTTCTTTCGGGTTTGACTTTCTTGTTTGATTGTTTGGTACTGGTAAATGCTTTACACTAAGTTCCTTTGTTCGAGCCTTGCTGCTCGAAGCCATAGCTAACCAGGGTTGAGCTTAAGGTTGTGCAAACGAGCCTGACTGGACTGAAGACAGTTTTTGCGAGTGTATTCCATGTTAAGACTGCACAGCCATATCATGTAATAAACCCAAATCCTCACAGAACACCTTCAAGTTCCACAGATTCGTGGTAGCAGCCTTTCAGAAGCCAGTCGGTGAATCCTTCACCGACTGCTCCACTAGACCTTACCCCAGAGGTTGGTCCTTTTGAGCACGGTGCTGCAAGCTCTGGTGCAATGTTTGACACCTCCCACGGCACCGTGACGGGTGCCACAGGCATAAGCCTCGACACAGGCATTGATTCCGGATCTAGTAGTCTTATCGGATTAGGAAACTCCACTCCTAATGCCTGCCCTATGCCGTTATGCCTATTCAGATCCACTTACCCATTATTTCTTTGAGCAGGGTGAGGGTTTTTGTGACAATAGCAACATTTTTGAGAACCTATAGGATAGGATGCCAGTGGGCTGGGCATATCCCAGGACATTGGCTTATCCTACCTAACCCCATGGCTGCGGAAGTCTTTGCATCCTTCGCCACAGTGACCAGGAAGGCGGTGGAAATCTTAGACCCCACTCTACCGATGCAGGAGGTCAAAACCGATGTGCTAATAAGAGGGCCCTAACCCTGCAACTACTACTCAAGAACCCCTACTGCCCTCTAATGAGGCGTTGGTTGTCCTACTGATGGACATCTGGGCAAAATCAGGATCTTGCCTTTCAGTAAACAGGCAAGGGGCAAGAATACATAGGCCTCCTCCCAGGGATCCAGATTTTCTATTGCAACATAGCTCCCCGGAGAGCTTGGTGGTGCAGTCATTTTCCATCCGCCTGAATCCCAATTCTTTCGCCACCATCCCTCCTGACAGGCAGTCTAAGAGGATGGACAGGTTTGCAAAACAAATCTTTTCCAGTAGCACTCTTGCGCTACATTCAATTAATATTCGTGCGTCCTCGGACAGAGTGCGGGACATCTTGCCACCTGTCCTGGAGGAAATTACACAAAACCTACAATGTCTAATCCTTGACGCTCAAGATGTGGCAAAATGCACTAATCGTTCCAGCCTGGACATGACAGACTATTTGGGTAGGGCAGTGTGGACGAGCATGGTGCTTAATTGTCACGAGCATGGTGCTTAATGGTCATGCTTAGATTTGCTCCATGGGCTCTTCATCGGCTGTGCAGCAGTCCTTTATGTATATATCCTTAGATGGCTCAAACCTTTTCGGAGTGAAGGCTGGCTCTTCCCTCGAGGGGCACAAAGAGAGTAAGGCCACTGCTTGCTCTCTGTTATCTCAACAACTGCACCCTTATTAAGGTTTCGGAAGGGGATTTCAGCAGAGACGGCATCGATACCCTTTTGGGTGCGAGGCAGGGAAGTCATCCGACAATGTTCATGCCCCCAGGGGCAACACACTACCCATACCAATAGCCCTCCCCCTGCATTTGCCAAAAATCCTCTTTAATTTATTCTTTGTGGCACACGATCGCCTTGTAGGAGGTTGTCATCTTTCACCTTCCCAGATGGTGGAGTATCATATCAGACCAATGGGTGCTACAGATTGTGGAACACAGATACTCCCTACTCTTTCTATCCTACCCTCTTGGACATACCACCCACACCGTAACACACCCCGAAGGGCCACGTGTCTATACTCTGCAGAGTAGTTCAGACTCTTGGCCAAAGGGGGGAATAGAGAGAGTGCCGGAATCACAGGTTGAGATTGGCTGCTACTCCTGTTAGTTTCTGGTGCTGAAAAGGATGGAGGCCATCATCTTATACCAGCTCTTCACCGTCTAACTTTCTCCCTCTGGAAGGACAATTTCAAGATGCTCACCCTGACCCAAGGCCTTGCTTCCCTGGATCCAGGAGACTGAGTGGTGGCTCTGGACTTGCTGGTCGCATGTTTTCACATTCTTGTCCTGCAGTCCCACAGGCATTACCTGTGATTCTTAATAGTCTCCAAGCACTTTATCTTTGCTTGCCTTTGGTCTTACCATGGCACCTCTGGTGTTCACAAAGGTGATGGTATTGGTTGCAGCTTTTCTCATACCTTGACGAGTGGCTGCTGAAGGCAAACTCTCCTCAAACAGTTGCAAGCCACCTCCAAATGACGGCAGATCTGTTGACATTGTTGTGTTTTTTCATCAGTGTAGTGAAGTCACACCTGACTCCTTCGCAGAGACTACCCTTCATCAGGGCCATACTAGATTTGGTGCTTTTTCAAGATATTCCTCTGCCTAAATGAATTTAACCCTGGACTTGGATCTCTGTGAGTGTTGCTGAGGCTTATGGGCCTCTTGTCCTGCTGCATCCTGCTTGTGAACCACACCAGGTGTCACATGCGGGCTCTGCAATGGGATCTGAAATGTCAGTTGGCTCAGCACCAAGGCAACCTATCAGACTGAAGACGGCAGACCCTTCTCTTTACCCCACCCAGAGCCAATGGTCGTGACTGATGAATCATTGCTGGGTTGGGGAAGGCATCTGAGAGAGGTGGAGATCACAGGACTCTGGCGAGACTCGCCTCCAGATCAAGTTGTTGGAGTTGTGGGTGTTGCGCTTGGCATTGAAGGCGTTCCTCCCGGCAATCCAGGGAGAGCAGGTGCAGAGTCTCATGGACAACACGACAGCCATATGGTATTGCAACAAACCAGGCGGAGTGGGGTCGTGGGTTTTTTTGTGCCGGGGTTCCTTGTGTCTCTGGAAGTAGCTGAATGCTCAGGGCTTCTCCCTGACAGCCCAGCACCATGTTTAAACGCCAGGGACGGCGAACTCGGCTGACGTTGCTTAGTGGATCACAAATGGCAGTTACACTCAGAGGTGGCACATGACTTCTTCCAGCAATTGGAAGAAACCTGGCTTGATCTATACCCCAAGGCAGTCCTCCCTCTGACTCCCATCAACATTGGGTGTCGGGGACACCTGTACGCCTTTCCACCCCTTAGTCTTCTGCCCAGATTGCTAAAGATCATAAAGAGAGACCGGGCCAAGCCTTCCTGGTGGCTTCAGACTGGGTGAGGAGAGTGTGGAACCCACAAATTCTGGCTATATGCATTTGTCCTCCTATTCAGCTGCCCTTTGGGAGGATCTTCTGTTCCGGTCTTGCCGAAATGGTTGGTGTCATCTTGGTAACCAGGCATCCATCCACAATCTATCTGTGCAGGACATTGGAAGAAGTTTGTTTCTTGGTGTTCCTGCCAACACATCCAAGCCCTGAATGCACAGTTATCAGATGTTCTCCTGTTTTGTTTGTCCTTAAACCAGCAAGGCATTGCTGTAGCAATAGTTAAAGCTTACCTCTCAGCCCTTTTGGCTTTCCTTAATTTACCTGATCAGCCATCTCTTTTCAATTCACCTGTTGTGATGCTTTTTCTGAAGGGGCTCTTCCACATGTTCTGCAAACACTGTTCCTGATTCCTTAGTAGGACCTTAATTTGGTAGTTGCGTACCTTGTGTAGTACCTTCGAACCCATGCACGATTGCCCTCTTTGCCGCCTCATCAAAATGGCATTTCTCATAGTCATAACATCGGCCAGGTGAATAAGTGAACTTCAAGCCTTGTCAGTGATTCCACCTTATACATCTTTTTCTCCAGATAAGATAGTCCTGCAGACAAAAGTCACGGTAGTCCATATAGTAGTTCCATAAAGAGTCACTTTGTTGGCTTTCTATACACAGCCTCAGCACTCAAAGGAGGAAGAACTGCTCCACCGCGGAGACTACTGACCAAATGACCAACTTTTTGTCATTTTCTCTTGGGCTATGAAGGGCAAAGTGGTGCAAAAGCGATCCATCTCAAGATGAATTTTGCTGATTCATCATACAGGATTTCCTGGTCTGATCCATTCTACAGACCCAATATCGGAGGGGGCGGACTGCTTTGGTATTAAGAATCCACTAGAAAGAGCTGTATTAACAGAAAAACAGCTGCACAGGTGTTATTTGTACTGTACAAACCCAGCACTCTATGGCCTTACTGCTCCGAGACCATAACCAATAATAAAATCCTATACAAGAAGGGAGTGCTAAAAGAGTCCAAAAAATTTCTTGTGAATGTTCAAAAAGATTGATATTGAAGTGCTTTCTTGAGAACAGTATCCCATGTACAAATAGCTGTGCTGATTTTGGATGATTTACTGAAAGAATAAATAAAAGAAGACTTTGGATTGAAGCACAATTTCATGGCTCCTGCGTTTTTGGAGGACTGTTTATTCGTACATGGGATTAGGTTCTCAAGAGAACACTTCAATATCAATCTTTTTGAACATTCACAAGAATTTCTTTGGACTCTTTTAGCACTCCCTTTTTGCTTTGGTATTTACCTTTGGTAACCCTTTTCCTGCTAGAGACTATCTAGCTGCAGATTCCTCAACCTCCCTGTTCTGTGGAATAGACTCGTACTGTACATTAATAAGATGCCAAATGTAACAATCTGTACACTGCACTATCTGATTACCATAGCTCTGTGTCTGACGACGCAGACAGAAATCCGAAAGAGGCGGACATTGAGTGGTTGTGGCCCGATGTCCTATCCGGAGCTGACAGATCTAAGGTAGAACAGCATGATGCCATCTGTCAACATGTCTGGGAATTGCCTAAAAGCTTTCTGGATCCAGTTTGATGCCAGGGGAAATTCACAAGAGTAGGAATCTGTACGTTGATGGCCTCTACCAGCAAAGGCATCCGCAAAGGTAAGTAACTTCTTTGTGCATCGATTGTTATCCTAAAACATACCTAACTCTGCTCCCTGCCATATTGTGTAAATTTGCAGGTAGTTATAATTGTTCTCTTGCTGGATCAATATTTGTCCCTTGTTAATTAACACGACATGTTCAACCACGATGTGTTCCAACATATCCGTACTATAATATCAGAAATATATAGTCAGTTGTGGCCCAATTACAACACCACATCTTGTAGACACGCCACACTTCTCTCCAAGCACTTTACCACGTATGTTTTGTCATATGAAACATAGTGCCCCAGTTAGTTGAAAAGCACCCTTGACCATCAGATATATTGTTGATTAAATGTGAAAATTCCAACCTCTAGGCATCATCTAATTAAATTGCTACGGACTGGGAATACAAAGTCATTGTCTATTAAACTCCCCAAATATTATAACTGGGCACATTGGATACTCTTTTGCATTATAAGGTTTGTATCATTGAAGGAATAAGCCTTACCACTCAACTTTACTACTAAACACATTAAAAGTAAGTGATTATCAATTAATTCTCCTGGGTATGTCTGTTATTAAAGCCCATACACTCTTCAGATCAGCAATCAAAATAATGCAATTCAAACTAATTTATATGCTACAAAGATGCCAAGCTACCTTTACCATGATCATTCTTAGATGAAGTTGCAAACCCATTATAAACAAAATCTTGTATTTCTGGTTTTTGTAAACCTATTTGTGTTTAGAAAACATGATGGGTTCTCCACCCTTGAATAATCATATCTAATCCTGCCGTGTCCTAGATCAAAAATCAGATTAATCTTTATTTTATCCTCAACCATGTTCCTGTCTGCTTTGTGGCGGGCTGTGATAGATTGGAACTGATATTTATCATTGTTTTGATGCCCTTGTTGCTGGTCTTTAGCCAGTTTTTACCTTTCCATACTTGTGCCCGTCTAGCTTCCAGCATCTGTCCATATGTCTTTGCAGTTTGCAAGCTGTTGATGGCCTATTTTGTCTGTTGTTGAGTTTGTAGATATTCTGATGGGAATTTAACTGGGCATGCAAAATTAGCACATTCATCAATTCCAGCACATCAGAAGTTGCCTACATAATCCTGTAAACCTGCAGGCCTCTGCAAAAGCAAATGTAATCCGGAGTCTGTGTATGTCCATTAACCAGTGCTTGGTTTTTGCAAATTTCACTACAATCATTAGTCTGTATGACTTTCAATGGGGGAATAGAATATAGTAATGTCTGTATATAGCCCAGCTCAGTGGACATTGGTATTTAGATATTGGGGGTAGATCCTCAAACCTAAGTATCAATATCTAACATATAAAATATACAAATCGTATAGAATCTGCATTTCATTTTGCAAAATACAGATCTTCCAAATTTTAGACCTTTCATACATTACAGCGGAAGGAAAATGCTGTCTCTACTTTCAAAACATGCAGACTAGACTTACATTATTTATCCCAGGCCATAGACACACAAGCAAAACCATTTTTTTAAATTTTATGTGCGTGGTAAATTATCTTCATTTGTTCCAAGTTTATTCCTTGGATTGCACCAGAGAAAGTAGTAAACCTTCGACTTGAAGACTGTCTTCAAAATCTAATAATCTGAAACAGTTAGTTATAGATTCCTTACCGTAGAATTTTCCCCAGGCGTCAGACTGGATCCGGAGAATTTTTTCTTATCAGTACCCCTGCGCGTCGATAGGTGGTGTCGGTCGACTCCGTCAGCGTCGTGGTCGCCGGGATGACGTCACGGTGCCTACTTAGACGCCTCCCCTGCTTGCTGACATCAGGTCTTTCTTTTTCCGCACCAGCCTTGGGCAGATCCAGAGAGAGCTACTCCTTTAGTCACTTTTTGACTACGCTTTTTTAGAGTCTTCGACTCCTGCTGTGCGAGGGATGTCCCATCGTCGGACCGGCTTCAAGCCTTGCGGGCCTGTCACAGGCTGATGTCGGTGACTGACCCGCACCTCGTGTACCTTTGGTGTCTGGAGCGCGACCACTACCCAAAGTCATGCTCCGACTGCTGGGCCATGAATCCCAAGTCTTTGAGGGAGCGGTCTACTCCGCATCGCTCCCGGTCTCGTTCGAGAGGAAGGTCTCGAGACCGCTCGCGGAGCCCCCACACCTCGTCCCACTCAAAGTCTTCGAAGTCCTCGGGTAAGTCGAAGCACAAGAAGAAGGTGAAGAAGCACCGGTTCTCTTCGCCTTCTCCCCATTGGTAGGCTGACGCGATGCGGGATCCGGAGCGTCTCCGCTCTAAGGCTGTCTCCTTTGCCTGATTTCAGGGATGCCTCCGCGTCTCCCCCCGTTTCCGGAAACCGGGGTGTCCGCTGCCCAACTTCATACATTTTACGAAGCCCTCCGCTGTATCTTTGGGCAGCCCAACTCCACCAGTGCGCCTTCGGGCCCCACGGAGTCGGTCGGGGGCCCTGGGCCTTCGATGCCGGCTGCTCCGGCCCCGGAGGATCCCCCTGGATCCCGGCGACTACGCCCCCGGCGTCGGCCGTACCCCTGGCTGGAGCCGGATTGATGTAGAATCCGACGCCGGAGGGTACTTTTGTTCCCCTGTTCATCCCTGGCGTTCCCTACCGCCCAGAGGGTGGTGATGAGGACTGGGAGGGGTCATCAGACCCTTTAGCAGACCAGCTTGAAGAGCCGGACTGGAGAGAGGACCTGGGTGACCCCAGTGGTCTGGACACTTCTCCAGACCTTGGCATGCTTTCTCCCCCTACTGTGGCAACTGAGGAGGGAGCGTCCTACGCTGTGGTGGTGCGAAGGGCAGCTTGAGGCCTTGGGCCTTGAGCTCCCTTCGGTGGCGGTTAGGACTAATCTCCTGACAGAGGTGCTTCAACCTGTGGCAACTTCCTCTGAACCCCTCCTGCCCTTCAATGAAGCCCTCACTGACGTCCTTCTGGGCACCTGGTCCAAGCCCAGCACAGGGGCTCCTGTGGAAAGGACGATTGCCCGCCATCACCGCCCGGTCCCGGGTGAACCAGTTTTCCTCACCCAACACCCTTCCCCCAAGAGCTTGGTGGTCCAAGCTTCTTCTAAGGGCGCATTCCCTTCTGCTCCCCCAGACAATGAATCCAAGAAGCTGGATCATCTTGGGAAGCGCATGTTCTCTTCCTCCAGCTTGGCACTGCGGTCCGTGAATACTGCGTGCCTCTTGGGCCGATACTCCCATACTGTCTGGGATAAGGTCACGCAAGTGCTGCCTCAGTGCCCGGAGGAGGCCCGGGCCATTCTCTCCCAAGTGGTAGCAGACGGGAAAGATGCTGCAAAATTCACGATTCGCTATGGACTGGATACCACTGACTCACTGGGCAGAACGATTTCCACGTCGGTAGCCATTCGGCGCTACGCCAAGTTGAGGACGTCTGGCTTTTCGGGGGATGTCCAGTCAACCCTGCTGGACATGCCCTTCGATGGCCGTCGCCTTTTTGGTGACAAGGCAGACTCTGCACTGGAGCGCTTGAAGGATTCTCGAGCTACGGCCAGATCCTTAGGCCTCGCTGCATCTTCCCGTCCACCACAGTCTGCCTTTCGCCCTGTAAGCAGGCCGATGGCCCGGCGAGTGGAAGGGAATACGGGACGCACACAGTAGTAGCTTTTCAGGCTCTTTCTTTTATTATATAGCCGTCTCTTATGGACACGTCCTTTTATCAGTCCCATAAAGTTTGAGAAAGGTTCAGAAAGGTAAAATAAGGTTGAGTTCAATGGATGGAAAAACAACAACAACAAAGAAAAAGGGTAGGAGGTAGTCTTCTCCTTCTTGACCGTCTTCAGGGGCTCGATCTGGGGTCTTGCTGCCTCTTACGTCCAGGTGCACCACAAGAAGGGAAAGGAAAAAGTACCGGGATTAGTTCAAGGCCTTCTGTTAGGGATCTATGTGCCACCACCACCACGCGTTGTGTAGGGGAAGGGAACTGAAGAAAACCACCGGGTTACAGGGGATCCGTGACCGGGAAGCGCGTCCAAAACCACACGCGACTTAAAACCCCGGAAAACCCCACCACCCCCACCAAAACGATCCCTTTAACGCTACTTGCCTTGGGCCACGACCCGGGATCAGGGCCGTGGCGTTGGGACCCGGGGCGTCCTCTCCCTTCTCTGGGCCGCCGGGCTTGTACACAGTGTATGCTGCCACCAGTGCCTCCAAACTCCCGTCTCCCGCTCCGCTGGGCTCCTCTCCCAAGTCCGCACGCTCTCCACTCTTCGGTGCTTCCTCCTCTGCTCCTCTGCTGGGCGCCTCTCCCAAGTCCGCACGCTCTCCACTCTTCGGTGCTTCCTCCGCTGCTCCTCTGCTGGGCTCCTCTCTCACTCCTTCTCGTGCTCCGCTCTCTACCTTCACCTCCGTTTCTCCTCTGCCTTTCCCGCCGCCAGCGCCACTGTATGAGTCTCCCCCCTTTTCTTTGTCCGTCCGCGACGACGTCCAGACGTCGTCTCTCCCCAGCGCCACTAGACCGCTGGGCACTTCCGGTCGTTCTACAGGGTCCCGGCCCGAGTTGATCCTCTTCCGGTCCGGCGCTTCCCCGACATCCTCACACATCTCCCCCCTCAGGAATGGACGTAGGGGCCATTCAGAAGACGGGTGTCGGGACAGATAATCAGCACAGACCTGTTTCGCGCCGGGGACGTGGATGGTCTGAAATGAGAAAGGTTGTAAGACGAGAAACCATCGAAGGATGCGAGGATTTGTATCCTTAGTCTTTGCCAGCCAGGTAAGAGGGGCATGATCTGTAAGGACAAGAAACCTTCTTCCCAACAGATAGTATTGCAAAGATTCAATGGCCCACTTGATGGCGAGACACTCCTTCTCTATTGTCGAGTAATGGGATTCTCGGGGGAACAACTTCCTGCTGATATACAACAAAGGTTTTAACTCCTCGCTAGAATCAGGTTGGAGAAGCACAGCACCCAGACCGTGGCCAGAAGCGTCGGTCTGGAGGACGAACGTGAGGTCGAAATCAGGGCACCGCAGCACTGGGGCAGTACATATGGCATGCTTTAGGGCTCTAAAGCTGTCCTCGTGTGTGGGAGTCCAGGAGTGTATACGTGTGGGGTGTGCTTTTGACAGGAGATCCGTTAGGGGACTGGCTATGGCAGAAAAGCGGGGTATGAACCTTCGATAGTACCCTATAAACCCCAGGAAGGAGCGGACCTCCCGTTTTGTTGTGGGTCTAGGGATGGTCTTAATGGCTTCTAATTTATTTACTTGGGGCTTGATGTGTCCTCCCTGAATGGTGTAACCCAAATACTGTATTGTGTTTGTACCAAGTAGGGACGACTTAGGATTAATGGTGAGGCCAGCGGATTGCAATGTCGTGAAGATGGACCCTAGATGTATGAGATGTTCCTCCCAGGTGAGGCTGAAAATAACAATATCGTCGAGATATGCTGCGGCGTATTGTTGGTGGGGTTTAAGGACCTGATCCATTAATCTTTGAAATGTTGCTGGCGCCCCATGTAACCCAAAAGGGAGTACCCTGAACTGGTAAATGCCCGAGGGGGTTGCAAATGCTGTTTTTTCCTTGGAGGTGGAGGCCAAAGGGATCTGCCAGTACCCTTTGGTTAGATCGAGGGTCGACATGTACCTGGCTTTTCCCAATCGTTCGACCATCTCGTCTATTCTGGGCATGGGATACGTATCGAATTTGGTTATCCCGTTTACTTGTCTAAAATCGATGCAGAAACGCAGACTGCCGTCTGGTTTTGGCACGATTACCACCGGGGAACACCAATTGCTCTGGGAGGGCTCAATTATCCCTGACTAGAGCATGTCGGTCACTTCTCTTTCCACTGCATCCCTACGGGCTGCCGGGATGCGGTATGGTCTTTGTTTTATGATCTTATTCTCCAGAGACACGATCTCGTGTTGGACCAAGGGGGTTAAACCAGGACTGGTGGAAAACAAGTCAGGGAAGGACTCCTGCAAAGCCCCTAACTGGGTCTTCTGTGTAGGTGATAATATCTCCCCTGTGGGTACAGTCAGTGTTGCGTGGTCTTGGACAGGCAGGAGGGGTATGTCCAATGGTTTGTTGGTACAGGTCAGGTAGACTGGAGCTCTCATCAATAAGGAAGGTTGTGATTCCTCCCATTTCTTCAGGAGGTTCACGTGGTATATCTGCCTACCCCCAACGCGGTGGGGAAGCAATACACTGTAGGTGACGGGTGTCACTTTTTTTTCTACTACATATGGCCCTTGCCACTTCATAAGCAGCTTGTCTTCGGTGGAAGGGAGCAAAAGAAGGACCTTCTCACCCGGTTGGAATTCTCTTAGGCGGCTGTTTCGGTCATAATATCTCTTCTGTGTTGCCTGTGCCTCTTTCATGTGGTCATGCACCATCTCCCAAAGCTGGTTTAAGGAGGATTTCAGGTCCGCGGCATATTTCGGCAGGGGTTTTCCCTCTTTGTCTTCCTCCTCCCACTGTTCAGCTGCCATGTCCAGCAGGGTCAATCAATCAATCAATCATGTCACTTATAAAGCGCACTACATACCCGCGAGGGTCTCAAGGCGCTGGGGGAAGAGGGGGGGTGGTGCTGCTACTGATCGAAGAGCCAGGTCTTGAGGAGTCTTCTGAAGGCCAGTAGGTCTTGGGTCTGTCGGAGGTTGGTGGGGAGGGTGTTCCAGGTCTTGGCGGCGAGGTGGGAGAAGGATCTGCCGCCGGCGGTCGTTTTCCGGATGCGGGGGACTGTGGCGAGGCTGGTCGAGCGGAGCTGGCGGGTGGGGGTGTAGAAGCTGAGTCCTTTCGCCCAAACAGCAGCTCGAAAGGGGAGAACCCAGTGGATCTCTGCTCGTGCGTCCGTAGAGCAAAGAGAACCAGGGGTAGCTTCTGGTGCCAGTCCCTCCCTGTTTCGGAGATGACCTTGCTGAGCAGGTTTTTAATCGTTTTGTTGTACCGCTCTACAAGGCCGTCTGTCTGTGGGTGATACACTGAGGTCCTAATCCTTTTTATTCCCAGTATCGAACAAATCTGCGCCATCAGGCGGGACATAAAAGGGGTCCCCTGGTCCGTTAGGACCTCGGACGGAAATCCCACTCTTGTAAACAGGGCTACCATGGCTTGTGCTATAACGGGAGTAGTCATACTTGACAAAGGAAAGGCCTCAGGATAGCGGCTGGCATAGTCCACTATAACCAAGATGTAGCGGTGACCCCTGGCTGAGGGAGTAAGGGGGCCAACCAGGTCCATCCCAACCCGTTTGAAGGGGATATCGATAATAGGTAGGGGTTGTAAGGGGGCCTTTGTGACAACCCCAGGATTTGTGTATTGACAGCGAATACAAGCAGCGCAGTGCTTCGCAACGTCTCTGTATACACCTGGCCAGTAGAATTTCCCCAGAAGGTACTTTAGCGTGTTCTCCTTGCCGTAGTGTCCACCCCCTGCTTTGTTGTGGGCCAATAGGAGTACATGCTCCCGAAAGGAGGTTGGTACCACCAATTGTGTTTATAGGTTGTGGATCCCCTTTTACAGCTCGATACAACAAACCCCTTTTTACTAGGAAATAAGGTCCTACCTGCTCCGGTGGTTGTTCATGGACCTGTTCCCAGGCGTGTGTGAGAGACCTGTCCTCCCGTTGGGCTGCACGGAAACTACTGGGTTTCGTCCCATCAGGGTCTGCAATGGAAAGAGGAAAAGCAGGACATGACAACAGGAAGGAGGTATAGTCCTTTTTTTCTCTTCGTTTCTCCTGCTTACTTTTTTTTTTTTTTAGCCCTGATATCTGGTTTCTCTAGTTCAACCTCGCTAAAAGGGGCTTCTTGTAACCAGGCCTGGGTGCTTCGTTTTATTCCCTCCATGTATGACTCGAATTTGGGATGATCTGTCCCTATAATCACCGCCTCTGGTAAGGAGGGTATTACCCCTACCCTTCTCAGGTGAGGGTCATCATCTACTTCTAACAGGACTTCAGCAACGGGGTACGTCTTGGTGTCCCCGTGCACACATGTTACCCTCACTTGTTCTGCGTCCCTGATTTGGGGAGGGGCAATCAATGACCTATCCACGACAGTGACATGACACCCCGTATCTAACAATGCTTGCCTTTTCTTGCCGTTGAGAAACACCTCCCTCTTGTACAGGCGAGGACCCGTCCCGGTTACTAGAATCCTACCCCGGGTATATCCCACCTCCATGGGTTCTACTGCAGGGGTACGGTGAGGGCATTGTCTGGCGATCTGGCCCCATTCGGCACAATTGAAACATTGGGGGCCCTGTCCGCTTGTGCCTGACGGTGGGACGTACGGCCTGAGGTCTGGGCGGGGTGGTATCTGGGGTTTGCTTTCTACTCTTAAAGGGGGTCTCGGGGACGGATATGACTGGGTTCGTGTTGAGGGAAGAGGGTACTGGGACTGTGTAATACCGGCTCTGAAATCAGGGGCCCGGTGAAAGGCACAAGCGATCTCTACGGCTGATGTGGGAGTGAGGTTCGGGTGTTGCTTCACCCATGACCGTGTACTGAGTGGTAGGGCATCTAGGAACTGTTCCAGATGGACTTTTTCAACGACTTCCTCTACTGTGGACGCATGCGTGGTTAGCCATCTATTGCCGATGTCCCTTATCCGGTAGTATAATGCCCGAGGATTGTCACCAACGGACCATTTTTCCTTTCTGAACTTGTTCCTATAGTGCTCTTGATCGAACCCTAGCCTCTCCAGTATTGCCTTCTTCACATCTTCATATGCTGTTGTCCCAGCCGGATTGGCTGCCTGATAGGCAGCCTGCAACTCGCCAGAGAGGAGTGGGGCGATGTACTGACCCCACCTCTCTTGGGGCCAAGCTGCCGTGGAAGCCACCCGCTCAAAATTCAGAAGGAAGTAATCAGGATCGTCCCCTTCCTGATACTTCTGAAGAACTGTTCCAGGGACATTCGGACGTACGCGGGTATTCACTATGGCGTCGGTAAGCCTCAGAATGGCCGTATCCTGCACCTGTTGGTTCGTGGTAAGCAGGCTGGCCTGGTCTTTCAACGCCCCTTGTAGGGCTTCTCTTTCCATCTGTGCCGCCTGCAGCTGCCGTTCGAAAACCAACTGTAGGTGCCTTTGTCCTTCGGCCAGTTGTGCAAGGACATCCTCCACAGGCACGGGTTGTCATGATTCGACACGCAGGGGTAGGGGAGAAATCCCACTTCTGACACCACTTTGTAAGCAGGCCGATGGCCCGGCGAGTGGAAGAGAATACGGGACGCACACAGTAGTAGCTTTTCAGGCTCTTTCTTTTATTATATCGCCGTCTCTTATGGACACGTCCTTTTATCAGTCCCATAGAGTTTGAGAAAGGTTCAGAAAGGTAAAATAAGGTTGAGTTCAATGGATGGAAAAACAACAACAAAGAAAAAGGGTAGGAGGTAGTCTTCTCCTTCTTGACCGTCTTCAGGGGCTCGATCTGGGGTCTTGCTGCCTCTTACGTCCAGGTGCACCACAAGAAGGGAAAGGAAAAAGTACCGGGATTAGTTCAAGGCCTTCTGTTGGGGATCTATGTGCCACCACCACCACGCGTTGTGTAGGGGAAGGGAACTGAAGAAAACCACCGGGTTACAGGGGATCCTTGACCGGGAAGCGCGTCCAAAACCACACGTGACTTAAAACCCCGGAAAACCCCACCACCCCCACCAAAACGATCCCTTTAACGCTACTTGCCTTAAGCCACGACCCGGGATCAGGGCCGTGGCGTTGGGACCCGGGGCGTCCTCTCCCTTCTCTGGGCCGCCGGGCTTGTACACAGTGTATGCTGCCACCGGTGCCTCCAAACTCCCGTCTCCCGCTCCGCTGGGCTCCTCTCCCAAGTCCGCACGCTCTCCACTCTTCGGTGCTTCCTCCGCTGCTCCTCTGCTGGGCGCCTCTCCCAAGTCCGCACGCTCTCCACTCTTCGGTGCTTCCTCCGCTGCTCCTCTGCTGGGCTCCTCTCTCACTCCTTCTCGTGCTCCGCTCTCCACCTTCACCTCCGTTTCTCCTCTGCCTTTCCCGCCGCCAGCGCCACTGTATGAGTCTCCCCCCTTTTCTTTGTCCGTCCGCGACGACGTCCAGACGTCGTCTCTCCCCAGCGCCACTAGACCGCTGGGCACTTCCGGTCGTTCTACAGGGTCCCGGCCCGAGTTGATCCTCTTCCGGTCCGGCGCTTCCCCGACATCCTCACACGCCCCTTTTGTGGCTACGGAAGGGGCACCCCACCACGTCCGGCCCAGTCTAGCCACCGCTTCACGCAAGCTACCCAGCCTCTGCGTGGCAGCGGACGTGGGACCCAGCGATCTCGCGTGTCTAGGAGCCAGCGGGCAGACCAGTCCACCACCCCTCCTCCCCCCCGCCACCCCTGCAGCAGCCTCCAAACCCTCCTAGTCCGACCTTTCAGGGCCATCAACTGCCTGTGGGTGGCAGGATTCGCAATCACCTCTCCTACTGGCACCCCATCACGTCAGGTGGGTTTTGCAAATAGTCCGAAGGGGCTACTCCCTCCCCTTTGACTGCCCCACCCTCCATGCCACCGTCTTTCGATCGCATGTCGGAGGATCATTTGGCGCTTCTACGCCAGGAAGTTTCAGCTCTCTTGGTCAAGGGAGCTATCGAAAGGGTCCCTGCGCCAGAAGTAGGTCGTGGTTGCTATTCCCGCTACTTTCTGGTGCCCAAGAAGGACAAAGGCCTGCGTCCTGTCCTAGACCTCGGGGCCCTCAACCGCTTCCTCCAGAAGGAGAAGTTCAAAATGCTCAGGTCCTGTCTGCCCTCGACCCTGGAGACTGGATGGTGGCATTGGACTTGCAGGACACCTATTTCCATATCCCCGTCCTGCCAGCCCACAGAGCATTTTCAGCGCACCGTGCTCTCCTTTGGTCCTACCAGTGCCCCTCGGGTATTCACGAAAGTGATGGCAGTGGTCGCAGCTCATCTGCGCAGATCAAGGGTTCCAGTCTTCCCCCATCTCGATGACTGGCTGTTGAAGGCGGGCTCGCCCCAAGCTGTCGTCTCCCATCTCCAGACTACTGCTACGGCGGTCCTCTTGCACTTGCTGGGGTTCACTTTGAACGTGCCGAAGTCACACCTGACTCCCTCTCAGTTGCTTCCTTTCATCAGAGCTGTTCTGGACACAGTGCAGTTTCGGGCCTATCCTCCTGAGCAGCGAGTCCGGGATATTCAGGCCATGATGTTTCAGCCTCTTTCCCAAATTTCGGTGAGATTGATCCTGAGGCTGCTGGGCCTCATGGCCTCCTGCATCCTGCTGGTGGATCATGTCAGATGGCATTTGCGGGCTCTGCAGTGGGAGTTGCAGTGGGCGCAGCATCAGGGGAATCTATCCTACTATGTCCAGATCTCGGAGGGAACTGCACAACTGCAGTGGTGGTTAATGGACCAGGATTGGGTCAGAGGCAGATCCCTCTCCCTTCCCAGAACTGACCGTAGTGACGGATGCGTCACTCCTGGGATGTGGCGGCCATCTAGGAGAGATGGAGATCAGAGGAGTCTGGTCTCAGGCGGAGTCCGGCCTCCATATCAACCTGTTGGAGCTCCGAGCGCTCCGCCTGGCACTGAAGGCATTCCTTCCTTCCCTCCCTCAAGGGGAAAGTAGTGCAGGTGCTCACAGACAACACCACTGCCATGTGGTACTGCAACAAACAGGGCATGGTGGGGTCATGGACCTTATGTCAAGAGGCTCTTTGCCTTTGGACATGGCTGGAACATCAGGGCATGACCCTGGTCAACGCCAGGGCGGACGAACTCAGCTGTCGGTGCCTGGTAGATCACGAATGGCGTCTTCACTCGGAGGTGGTGCAAGGTCTCTTTCAGCGGTGGGGAGAGCCTTGGTTCGATCTGTTCGCCACCGAAGAGAATGCGCAATGTCAGCAGTTTTGTGCATTGGCGTTTCCAAGGCGTCACTCGTTCAACGCTTTTCGTCGTGAGTGGAACTGCGGCCTCCTGTACGCCTTTCCGCCTGTACCACTTCTGCCCAGAGTGCTGAAGACCAAGTCGTTCTTGTGGCTCCGGACTAGGCACGAAGAGTCTGGTACCCTGAGCTGCTGAGCATGGCCATTGATCGTCTGATCAGACTGCCCTTCGGGAGGATCTTCTGTCACAGCAATGGGAGACGGTCCTCCACCCGAACCTGTCCAGCCTCCACCTCCTTGCGTGGAGATTGAGCGGCAACAGTTGACAGCTTTTGACCTTCCGCCCGAAGTCTGTAACATCATCTTAGCAGCCAGGCGTCCCTCCACTAAGACGGTATACGCCTGCCGATGGAATAAGTTTGTGGCATGGTGCACAGCAAAGGCTGTGGATCCCCTTGCTGCCCCTCTTTCAGAGGTTTTTATTCATCCTTTCTTTGGTCCAGCAGGGCTGTGCTCTAGGCTCTCTAAAAGGCTATCTTGCAGCTATTTCTGCTTTCCTACGGCTACCAGATCAGCCCTCTTTATTCAAGTCCCCTATTGTAGACAGATTATTTAAGGGCATTGTTAATCTCTTTTCTCCGTCTCCTTTCATAATGCCTCGTGGGACTTGAACCTTGCCTTAACTTACCTTATGTGCGCTCCTTTCGAGCCTCTTCACAACTGTCCTCTTAGGCTCCTCACTCTGAAAACTGCCTTTCTTGTCGCCATCACCTCTGCTCGCAGGCTGAGTGAACTTCAGGCTCTTTCTTCTAACCCCCCTTTCCTTTCTGTGCATCCGGACAAAGTGGTGCTTAGGACGAGACCCTCGTTCCTTCCTAAAGTAGTTACACCTTTTCACATAGGACAAACTATCACTTTGCCCACCTTTTTCCCACCTCACACCCTTCCGAGGAGGAGGAGAGACTCCACCATCTGGACCCAAAACATGCGATGTCCTTCAATATTGACCGCACAAAAGATTTCCGGGTGGATGATCAACTCTTCATTGGCTATGTGGGTGCCAAGAAAGGTCGGGCTGTCCAAAAGCGTACCATCTCTCGATGGGTTGTCCTTTGCATCAAAATCTGTTACGCTTTAGCGAAGAAGTAACCTCCAGTGGAGCTGCGTGCTCATTCCACTAGGGCTACGGCAGCAACTACTGCATTGTCACGTGGAGTCCCACTCCTTGACATCTGCCAGGCGGCAACATGAGCATCTATGCTCAATTTCACCAGACATTACTGCCTGGACAGTCCAGTCCGGAGGGGCGGCTATTTTGCCCGTTCTGTCCTCCAGGACTTTCTGGTGTGAACTTGGTTCGCAGACCCTCCTCCAGGGTTGGTATTGCTGGGGTATCTATTCTAAGGTAAGGACTCCATAACTAACTGTCTCTTTCAGATGAACAAGTTACTTACCTTCGGTAACGAGGTATCTGTAAGAGACATAGGTTAGTTATAGATTCCTTACCGCCCCACCCATCCTCCCCGCTCTGCGAACTGACTTCTAGGGATAGGGACTCCCTTACAGGGCCCTAGTTGTGGCGCACCAGTGGTCAGTGTCTTTCATGGCTCTGCGCTTCTGGCATGGAAAGTCATTTCAGAACTGACATCAGCGCACCGCCATCCCGGCGACCACGATGCTGACGACTGATGCGGAGTCGACCGACGCCACCTACCGACACGCAGGGGTACTGCTAAGAAAAAATTCTCCGGATCCAGTCTGACGCCTGGGGGAATTCTAAGGTAAGGAATCTATAACTAACCTATGTTTCTTACAGATACATCATTACTGAAGGTAAGTAACTTGTTCTTCTATTCATCCACCTAGCACGCTCCAGTCTCATTTGCAATGGGCGCAACCATTTAGTCGGTGGCAACTTTCTTTTGTACACGTTTAATAAATTCTTTATAAACCGTTACCCTTTCTCTCAAGAGTTCTCACCTAGAATGTTAAATCTATAGTGTATACTCACCTAGGATGACGTTAAATCCATAGTTTATAATATCCTTATTACTCGCCAAACAAGATAAAAATAGAAGTAGTATAAGACTTCAGTGGCTACCATATTAGTTTTCTGAACCGCTGAACTTCCTCAGTGCAATTTTCTTTGTTTGTTTATTTATTTATTTGAAAGGTTTTATATAGCGCTGGCTAGACCCATGGGTATCAGAGCGCTTTACAGGAGCAGAGGCAGTACAATAAATAAAACAATTGTTTGAACTGAGGATGTGCAAAGGGACTGTGACTATACAAATGGGGTATTAGTGCTGCTCCATTGGCAGCACCTCGTAGGCAAGCTGATTTGCACCCATCGGTGCCCAGAGTTCCTGATCCTAATCTCCTTGCCAGTAGGACTTATTCCCATGAAAAGCTGTTTGATTAATTTCCCCTCCAAAGGCTGCTACGCTCCAAGTACCTTCAGTGCAATTAGCGGAGACTAAGCTTGCCGGGGACTATCTTTTAGGCTGTGCACAACACTGCTTAATGTAACTTCTTTGACTAAGCATTATTACATTTATAATTGTTTTACTTAAACTTGGCTAAAGGAGACAAGGAAGCGTCCGTACCGGACCCTCAAACGACAAAATGTGTCAAAGTCCCAAACATGGTTGAAATGGATATTTGGTGATTATATACCACAAATGGTTAACCATCTCTATGTAGGATTTAGTTGACAATCATAATGTCAAATACATGTTTTTTATTGGGCCACCAAATGCTTCAAAGGCGCTCTGACATTAAAATATATATTCCTCAGCGTGAGGCAGGTGAGTTCAGAGTTATTGCACCCCTAGTTCTTTCCAACTTTAAATATGTGGGGAGAACTAGACTTATGTGATAGATTGGGACTGAACACACTCTTTTAGAATAAGCCGTTCTCTGGATCTAATTCTTATGTTGGTCACATAGTCATATCATCCAGCTTTTCAATGGATAGTCCAATGAAGTACTCTGCCTGTTGCTAGACGTCTACGTACCTTCCACTGAGCACAAAGAAAGAATAATTCATGCACCAAGATAAGGTGGGCCCAAGAATAAGGTCCGTCCTGACGTTATCGGTGCGGAGACGTTCCGGCCATTTTCCTGACTCATTGGGGTTGGAACTGGCAATTGCCCTTATTCTTGGGTCCACCTTATCTTGGTGCATGAATTATTCTTTCTTTGTGCTCACTTTATCTACGTGAAGTACACGTTGTTTTTCTTTCAAATTGAAAGGACGGATTCTACTACAGCCTGTGCTGATTTGACGCACAACGGTTACATTGACGCCATACCTTAGGAGTGCCTTACATTGGTGCATGAATTCACTTTACTTTGTGCTCACTTGATTTACGTGAAGCACATGTGGCTTTTTCATCTCATTTCAATGGGCGTTTTCTACTACAGCTTCTGCTGTCCTGATACACCACGGTTTCATTGATGTCACACTTCATGAGTGTCTTACTCATGCCCTGAAGAAGTCCGTTTGTACGGACGAAACGCGTCGGCTGTTCAGTCCACTTTGATTGTTTTTCTAACCCAATGAGAATAAAGGAAGAACTAAAAGGACATATTATTGAACACGGATTGATTTTTTTTCTTGTGTGTTTTTCTTTGCGGTGCACCTTTGCTTTTGTTAAAAATTGTGATATTCCTGTTTAGGATTGCACTGTGACAGTGGGTGCGCTAACAGTGTGCACACAGCTTTCTGGATACCTCCAAGTGCATATATAAAATATAGGGATAGAAGGTCAGGTGCTGTTCTTTATAGGGTTCCACTGTCTGTTTGTTTTGGTACCTTCCACTTCTACATTCAAATGAAATCACTTGAAAATGGAAGTAAACTCTTCTGTCCTCCAGAAAGTATCTAGCCTTTCAGGGGCATTGCCGAAGGGAGCAACAATCAGTTTAATTCCTTGGTCACCTTCACTCTTGATGATTTGAATCCACTTGAACTGTCTTTTTCCTACCATTCAAGGCCTTTCCCTGTATTATACTGGAGAGATGGCTGATACAAAACTGGATTCTAAGCTGTAGGTGCGAATCTGGTAGCCAAGCTATTTCCCTGAAGCCAAAATTATTCATTTGTAATGAAAGTTTCCAAAAAAGAATTTAAAAAATCCTGCTGCTCAATCTACTCTTCACGCTTAGCTGAGACTAGTCTACCACATGAGATTCTTAAAATTGTGTAGGGGGATTCTAATCTCTTTACTTCTCAAAAGAAAGTTTCTCCATCTTTGTGTGCAAGTCTTTTTCTTTTTTTATGGAGAAACTTCAAACTGTTATACTTCTTTCTCTTATAAATCTAGTATGCTCATTTACTCTAAGGATCTGGTAACTGATAAATACACTGTCGGAATTTAGTCCTTCTCTTATATTAGAGTGCACAGTTTCGGCAATCGGTTCCTTTAAATCTGTCTCTTCAGAAATCCTTGTCCGGCAAGGATCCTAAAGTTCTTTGCTAATAGCAGAACTCCTCAGCTTTGCAGACTGATTGATCAATCTTTTAGGTCTGTATTGATTCATAGTGAATGAAAAATGGCATGTCATTTTGTAATTGAGGAAACATCGCTAGATTCTTCTACTTCAAGCAATTATAAACCCATCATCTTTGAATGTTAACCTAACTGAAAAGAAAGTCCATGTTCAACTTTCCTCTTTCATTGCAGAGAATGATCTTTGGCTACTGCTGAAGCTAGATTTGGCTTTATCATGGAACATAAGTTGCAGTACTGGCAGGATGAACTTTGCATGTTATTGAATCATGGCGGTACAGCAGCCCTATTCCTTCTTGACCTGCCCGATGCCTTCGCTACCTTATCCTCACAGTTCTGACTGACTGACCGAGTGGTGCAGGAATCAGAAGGAATGCTTTAGACTTGATCTTTTATTTTTATTTTTTTATTAAATCGATACCTGGTGGTTACTCTGCTACCTTACTGGTCTTCTTTGAAATGAAGAACTTCTATTGTGAATCTTACATTGTATAAATTATGTGTAGTCCTTTTGGCCAGACTTACTGCTATGTGTTATGTGGCTGTCACCTGGCCACACCGGAACTCAGATTTTCCATAAATGAAGTTTGTAGGTACAGCAGTTTCAAATTGGATGACACTTAACTCTGAACTTAAACTTTAAAAAAGCTGTAGGAGGTTGTTTTTCTTTTATTTAGTCATCTCTCTGGTGGCCTAGTTTGGACAATATCCCATGCCTGATAGCACCACAAAAATTGTGACTTGACATTCCATGTCGACTCTTAACTTTATTCTGCACCAAAACACTTGAGAGAGAGAGAGAGAGAGAGATGCGCCAATTTGGGAGTGCAACAGTATAGATTTAGGGAAAGAACATAGGCCTGAGTACCTGGTTGGCAGGAACCCAGGGCACACTTAGAGAGCATCAACAATGCAAAAAGGGGCACTTTCCTACAAGGCTCCCCTACCATCAACCAACCTCCGCAGCGTACAGCAAGCAAGGCACGTGCCAGAAGCAACCCCCCACTACATCTGCTACATCCACCCATGTGGGCGTGAATATCTCCAGATGTCTACCCCAATGGAAGGAGATAACATCGGACAAATGGGTGTTGGACATAGTCAGCTTTGGACATGCCCAAAAGTTTGTGCAGAGACCACCAAACAATACTCCAAAAGGGGCGCACCCACTTCGTCTTCACTTACTGAGGAAAGAAGCTCCAATAATGCTCCCCAAGGGTGCAATAGAAAGGGTTCCTTGTTCTCAGGAAGTCATGGAATTATACTCCAGCTTTTTCCTTGTACGAAAGAAATCAGGAGAATGGAGCCCCATCCTGGTCCTCGGGGAAACTGAACGAATTTCTGCGCTAACTATCTTTCCAAATGATTACTCTTTCTGACTTTTTCCACTTGCTGAACAGCGGAGATTACATGACCTCCTTGGATTTACAGGATCTGTACTTCCACATTTCCATACATCAGAAGCACCGCAAGTATTTACTTCACTGTAGCCAGTTCCCATTACCAATTCAAGGTCCTTCCCTTTGGCCTCCACTCCGCGCCTCTGATTTTCACGAAATTCCTCGCCCCGGTAGCAGCCACACTCTGCAAGCAAGGTCATCAGTTATTCCCCCTACCTAGGCGACTGGCTGCTCAAAGCCTCAACACCACAACAAGCTTCCAAAGCTACCACACACAGCCTGCCTTTCACGGTTTCACAGACTAGGACTGACTGTAAATTACCCAAAATCCTCGGCTATCACAAGTCAGACGAGAATGTTTTTGGGTGCCAACCTCGATACAATCAGAAACCAGGCCTATCGCAAGACAGGCAACGAAGATTGTGAAGCCTAACCCTAAAGATCTCCAAAATAAAGTCTGTTTCAGTGCAGCTGTTCAAGTGCTCCTTGGCATGATTTCCTCAGCAATAAACTTGGTCCCATTGGCACGGCTAAAAATAAGGCTACTGCAAGAGGTGCTCGAGATGCAATGGATCCAATCGAAAGGCTCCTTTGAAGTTTTAATCAACATTACCTCAAAGATGCGGGAGACACTAGTATGGTCTTCTTAAGCATCACATCTCTTACAAGGCCTCACATTACTGACTTAAATACCAGACTTCGTCATCACGACCGATGCCTCCTTGGAGGGCTGGGGCAGCCATTTACAGGACCTGCAAATCCAGAGAAAATGGTCCGCACTCCAGCAGTCAATGCATATCTAGAGATCAAAGTGATTTTTCTCACTCTTCAAGCTTTCCTGCCGCGAATACCAGGAGCCTCTGTGCTGGTCCGTACAGACAAAACAACCAGCATATATTGCATCAACAAGCAAGGGGGAATCCAGGTCCCTAACTCTCTCTCTCTCTCTGGAGTCTCAAAATCTTTGGAACTGGCTGACAGCCCAAAGAATAACTCGAAAAGCCGAGCACGTGTTAGGAGTGAAAAAAACACCTTAGCGTACACTCAGCAGAGACTGGTGCCATGAGTGGGAATTGTATCAACTGATGTTGTGCAGGATCTTCTCACGCTGGGCCATACTGGCATTAGATCTCTTTGCGACAGACAAGAATGCTAAATGCCAGTTCGACCCCAGTCGATACCTGCTCCCAAGGTTGTGGGGGAATGGCCTTTCAATGAGATGGTCTGGGATTTATGCATAGGCTTCCCCCCCTTCCCTCTCATACCGAGGATCCTCACCAAGATGAAGATGGAGCACTGTCTCCTCTTTCCAATAGCTCCCAAATGGCCCAGGGAGCATAGGTTTACAGAGCTCCTGCAGCTCTTGAAGTCAAATCCCACCCGCCTACCCAATATCCAAACCCTCTTGACAAGGAACAACGGCCAGATTCTGCACCCAGAACCAGCCTCTCTCCAGTTGCATGCATGGCTCCTGAATTCAACGAATTCTGAGATGTAAATCTCTCCTTTCTGTAGAGACCTTCTGGCAAAAGCGAGAGCCGAATCCACAAACTAGGCATACAGATTGAAATGGAAAAGATTCTTCTTATGGTGTCGGCAATCTAACCTGCATCCCTTGGAAGCGTCACCTGATCAGATTCTGCCATACCTACTCTCAATAGTCAAATCAGTATTGGTACATGCATCTGTAAAAGTTCACCTAGCTGCAATTTCAAGATACAGACGTTCTGCTCATTCTCCCTCTCTGTTCGACTAGGATAATCAAACAATTCATGAAGGGGTCGTTCAGAGCTTTCCCTCCAGTAAGGGCTCCTCCCACAGAATGGCATCTTAACGTGGCTCTCTCGCAGCTTAAGAAGCCTCCATTTGAACCCATTCACAAGGCAAATCTGAAATTTCTCACTTGAAAGGTCGCCGTGTTGTTGGCTCTCATGTCTACTAGAAGACTCTGTGAATTTTACGCTTTTACAATTCAGGGAACATTGTCACGTTTCACTGCCGATTATGTGCTTCTTAGAAGAAAACCAAAGTTCATCCCTAAGGTTCCATCGCAATTTCATCTCAATGAACCGATCATACTTCGCACTTTCTTTCCAAATCCGGGATCTCCAGCTGAAAGGTCTCTCCACACCTTGGACATTAAGCTTTCTCTAATTTTATCTCCATCGCACCAAATCATTCGAAAAATCTGATCAGCTATTGGTCTCTTACAGACTCTCTCATAAGGGTACGGCAGCCACGAAAGCTACCTTTGCAAGATGGATCTCTGCCACCATACAATTTTGTCACAGTAAAGCTAGCAAACCACTCAAGAGCAAAGGCGCACTCCACAAGGGCAGTTCTACCTTGGCTGCTCTGTTTGCAGGTGTCCCGCTGGAGAAGATATGCCGTGCTACAACGTGGAAGAGCACCCACATGTTCATGCAGCACTACTGCCTAGAGTCTGCGTAGAGAATTGATGCAGCCGTAGGACAGGTGGTTTTGCACCATCTGTTCCACTGATGTGAGCCTCTGTAAATATGGGTGATGTGAATATGTCTTTGCTAATGTTTATCATAGCGTTGTATGCTGCATAGTTGTCTTTTCCTATATAGACTATTCAGGCAATGTTATGCATACATGGCAGGGGTGTGGAATTTAATAAAATAACTACTTGTCCATGGGGCAGGTTGCTTCATAAATATACTTGTCCTGTAACAAAATCCACTTGTCCCATGTAATGCAGAGACAAATTATGGCAGCAATCTCATTATATAAGAGCTCTGAAATAGCCTCTCTTATTGTGCCAGGGCTCCTTCCATAGTAGGGCTTGAATACTAGCACTTCCCTTATGTTGCCACGTTTAAGCAGATCTACATACTGGGGCTGAAGGTAATGATAAGCAATATTTCCAGGGTTGGAATGCCCTTTTGAGTCTGTGCAAACCTACTAACTTGCATGTTTTAACTGTTTTCACCAACTCTTCTCTACTCTTTTCCCATACTGAGAAAGGTTGGACATTTACTCCTGACAATGGCAGACATACAACTTACTCCAGTATTGGAGCTTTCATAGATTCCCATGCTTAGAATCATTCCCCGTCGTCGAGATGGGAGTCTCGGTAAAATAAAATAGTAGTAAATAACTATTACAAAAGAGAAACAGGCCTAGGCCTGAACTCATTTTGCAACCAGACCATGTCTTTTTGTAAAAGAGACCAAAAAGAACAGGCAACCAATCAGAGTAGCCTCACCCTCTAGAACCTTGGTGAAAGAACCTCAGCCCCTCAGATTTTCTACCGCACGTTGTGCTACAGGAGTCTCCTTGAGCTTTGCTCTATTTCAACTCTTTCAACTGTTTTTTTCTAGCGTTTTTTCTTCAGGTTTTCTTTCTAAAGCCTGTGGCAATGTCTGATAAAGGGAAGAAAGCTTTATTTCAGGTTTGTGCCACTTGTGGCAAGAAGAGGCTATATGTTGAAGATAGACATAAGGACTGCATATATTGCCTCTACCCGGATCACAAGGCTGCGGAGTGCAAGATTTGCCGCACCTTTTCCACCAAGACTCTCCGGGACCGTGAGGGTCGTCTGTTAACCTGGCTCCACAGACTCAAGACCAGGAAAGATCCACTGTCAAGCGAGAGTGAGGAGTCGTCTTCTGTCGCCTCATCAAGAAGGTCAGTCAAAAGGGGTAGGAGTTCCCCTTCACCATCTGTGGATCCCCCTCTAAGGCCTCAAAAAGACCCTGAAGGAGTCTGAGGTTCAGGGTCCTATCAAATCTCCTCACTGCGGTGTAAAGGAGAGGGAAGGACTAAGTACACCACCTGCGACAGTTCCTGGCCAGGACAAATCTTTTAAAAACCCTCTTCACAGTCTTCTGGAAAGAGTGGTCATTCGTCATCGACGCTGCGCAAGCCCTCGACGACGAAGCCTCCAAAATCGCAGGCTAAAAGTGCTCCGGCGTCGACGGGAGGGTCGACGTCTTCTATTCCGGTGTCGACGGGCTCGTCGTCGAGCACTTCAAGAGCGACGAAAATTTCATCGACGATGGCGTCGACGACGATGGCGTCGATGGCGTCGACGACGACGGCGTCGACGACGACTTCAGCAGGGACATTGACTGTCTCGTCGACGATGTCTACGACACCCATCATGTCGACGACGGTCTGCACACCTCTTCCGTCGACGGTGGCTCCATCTGCATCCTCGTCTACGGTGATTCCGTCCAACACTGTCGTCGACGAAGAAATTCGCTTCGGCGTCGACGGATCCGTCGACGAGCGTCGTCGACGGAAAAATTTCCATCTTGGTGAGGAGAAGACAAATATCACCAGAAATGACGTCCCCTAGAATGGTGGATTCTTTACCTCCTGCATTACTTCTCGATGAGGATGAGGACTCTGATGGAGGCTATAGTCATTTTGGGGATGCCAATAGCCCTTCTCAGCTTATTGTCAAATGTCAGGAGACGGATTCGGAGGGTTATTATCAAGATCAGTCATACCAACAACCCTTTGCACGTCAAGAGAACACTCAACAAGAGATGATGTCTGTACCAACTTTCTTTTGGCGGATTTACAGGGGATGCTTTTGGACTATCAACGGAGATGTTCAACTCGTACTCCACCTCCACAACCCGCTCTCTTGTCCTCAACTCTGCCTCCTCCTCCTGATACGGTGAGGAGTTCACCACCTCCATCTGCTCGACTGCATACCCAATTTCATGCATCTTCTGATGTCCTTCCTCCAGATCAACACCAGGATGTCTCCTCTGAGGAAGAAGAGGGAGAGCTGGTTAATCAAGATCAAGGTGATGAATGGGATGATTATGTAATCCCTGATCCCGCTTCTCCGGCTCCGGCCCCGATTGATTCTCCCCCTGCTGACATTGGGGGTTTTCACAAATTGATGGAGAGAGCGTCTCTACGTTTCGAGCTTCCTATGCCCTCACTCCAAACAGAGTGCTTTCTTTATGATTTTAAAGAACCAAGTAAGAGAGTGGTGCGCTCTATTCCGATCGTGGGGCATGTCTGGGAAGAAGGCATTAAGGTCATGAAGAACCCGGCCACTGTAGTTCCAGTCTTGCCGCGTCTGGATAAGAAGTATAAGGCTCCAAATGACAGCCCAGCTTCCTTGACGGGTCAGCCACGACCCGACTCGGTCATTTCGCAAGCAGCGCAGAGGAAGTCAAGGAATCCTTCAGCGCCGTTATCTACACCACCGGACAAAGAGGGCAAACGCCTAGACAACGCGGGGAAAAGGTTCTCCTCCATGGCCAGCCTTGTCATCAGAGCTGCGAACGCTTTAGCAATTCTTGGAAGATACGACCGCCAGATGTGGTGTGACCTTGCGCCTTACCTGGACCAGTTATCTGATCCTTCCAAGTCTGAGGCAAAGAAGATCTTGCAAGAAGGGGAGGTTACGTCCACTGAGGTCATCGATTGCGCAATGGACATTGCCACAACAGCTTTCCGGTCCCTGGCTGGTGCAGCTGTGCTTCGTCGCCAGGGTTGGCTAAAGGCCACGTGGTTTCGTCCTGAGATCCAGAATAAGATCCTGGATCTTCCCTTTGACGGAGAGGAATTGTTCGGCAAGCACATAGACGATACCCTTCAAAACATCAAGAAGGATACGGAGACTGCTCGGTCCTTGGGGACCCTTCAATACAAAAAGCGCCATTCCGTGGAGCGAGAGGCAGAGGAGCTCCATCCTATAGGGGATCTTACCAACAACAGAGATACTCCTCTTATGGCTCCACACAACAATCTTACCGTCCTTATCAGAGGCAAGGCCAGACGTCGACTTTCTCTAGAGCAAACACTAGAGGGAAGCAGAATCGTCCCGGACGGGACGCCCTAAGAGACAATAGCGGCGATCTTGCTCTTTGCGCTGTGCCCTCCTCTTCCTCCAAGACATCTGTAGGAGGCAGGGTATCTCAATACCTCCAAAACTGGGAACGTATAACAGATCGTTGGGTCCTGAACATCATTCAGTGTGGTCACACTCTGGAGTTCACTCATCTTCCACCATCCAAGGCCCCTGCCGCCAACTCCGTAAAACACCTACATCTCCTCCGGCTGGAAGTCCATCAGCTTCTGATCAAGGGAGCAGTGGAGCCGGTCCCTCTCTCACAGAGAGGAAAGGGGTTTTATTCCAGATTTTTCTGGTGAAGAAAACATTGGAGAAATGGCGCCCCATTCTAGACCTCAGGGAGCTCAACACTTATCTCACGAAGCTATCTTTTCGGATGGTATCTCTCCAGGACATTCTACGTCTTCTCAACAAGGGAGATTTTATGGCCACTCTAGACCTAGAGGATGCGTATTTCCACATCCCCATTCATTCGGCCCACAGGAGGTTTCTACGTTTTACAGTCGCCAAGAGCCATTACCAGTTCAAAGTGCTGCCGTTTGGTCTTCGTTCAGCTCCGAGAGTTTTCTCCAAGGTGCTGGCACCAGTAGCAGCTTTCCTCAGGAAGCAGCATTTCCAGGTCTTTCCTTACCTGGACGATTGGTTGCTAAAAGCTTCGTCCAGGGAGGCAGCAGAGGAAGCGGTCAATGCTTGCACTGGTCTCTTCTCCAATCTGGGCCTGACTCTCAACAACGCCAAGTCTTCTCTCTTCCGTCCAGGAAGGTTCAATTTCTGGGAGCAGTCTTGAACACATCTCTCAACAAGGTTTTTCCATCTCTGGACAGACAAAGAAATCTAATTTCCATGGCTCATTTAGTGCGAGGAAGAAAGTGTCTTTCTGTTCGCCGATTCAAATCCCTTCTAGGGATGATGTCCTCATGCATTCCTTTAATACCTTATTGCAGACTGAGAATGCGTCCCTTGCAGGAGCACCTAAACTTGCAGTGGAAGCAGGTGACAGGTTCTTTCGACGACCAGCTAGTGATCACTCACGCAATGAAGCGAGCCATCCTCTGGTGGACAAGAATAAGGAATTTGTCCCAAGGTCTATCCTTCGTAAACACTCCAGCGCCTCAAGTGGTGACGACGGATGCCTCTCTGGAGTGTTGGGGCGCAGTATTGCAGGATCTGCAGGTCAGTGGTCATTGGCTGCCGGAACATCGCCTCCTACACATCAACCTCTTAGAGCTTCGAGCGATTCGCCTAGCCCTTCAGGCTTTTCTTCCTAGATTGCAGGGGTTGTCGGTTCTTGTCCGGACGGACAACACCACAGCCATGCATTACATCAACAAGGAAGGTGGCACCAGGTCCTTCCCCTTGTCACAAGAAGCCCAGGCGATTTGGGAGTGGGCTATCCTGCACAGAATTTCTCTGAAAGCAGAACACTTGCCAGGAGTGCTCAACGACAAAGCGGACAGGCTCAGCAGGCTGAAATCTGTCACCCACGAGTGGGAACTGGATCAAGCTACGCTGCACGGAGTCTTTCACCGGTGGGACAGACCCTCCATAGACCTGTTTGCCACACCAGAGAACAGGAAATGCCGGTCTTACGCCAGCAGGCTACACCATCGAGGGTCTCTGGGGAATGCGCTTTCGATCGCTTGGTCAGGCGCATTTGTATACGCTTTTCCCCCCATTCCGCTGATTCCCAGGTTGCTCATGAAGATGAAAGCAGAACCGTGCAAGATGATCCTCATAGCTCCAACATGGCCGAGACAGTTCTGGTTCACCGAACTTCACCTTCTCTCCTTGGATCGTCCTCACCCATTGCAGCAGATTCCGCACCTCCTCACGATGTTTCAGGGTCAGGTTTGGCACCCGGATCCTCTCTCGTTACAGCTCTCAGCTTGGCTCCTGAGCAGCGAGAATTTCTTGACTTAGATCTGCCAGAGGAGGTTAGAGATGTCCTTTCGCAGGCGAGGGCTCCTTCCACTAACAAAACTTACCGCTTGAAATGGAAGCGATTCTGCATCTGGTGTCATGGAGCAGGGTTGGATCCTTTCCTGTCGCAGCCACACCAGGTTCTTCCTTATTTCCTGTCCTTGGCTAAAGCAGGTTTGGCTCACTCTTCCATTAAAGTGCACCTGGCAGCGGTCTCTCGCTTTCGGCGCACCTCATCTGGGCCGTCCCTGTGGTCAGCCAGAATTGTTCAGCAATTTCTCAAGGGCCTCTTCAGAGTATTTCCACCAGTGAGACCTCCACCTCCCAAGTGGCATTTGAACTTGGTTCTTTCTCAACTAATGAGGCACCCATTCGAACCTATTCATCGAACGGATTTAAAGTTCCTCTCCTGGAAACTTTCTTTGTTGCTGGCACTAACTTCAGATAGGAGGATTGGAGAATTGCAGGCTCTTACAATTCAGGAACCTTTTCTTCAGTTCAAAAACAATACAGTGATCATGAGAACTAATCCTAAATTCATTCCTAAAGTGCCTTCTACTTTTCATCTCAACGAGCCAGTGATTCTTAAGACCTTCTTCCCTCAGCCTTCTTCTCCTGCTGAGAGAGCTCTTCATTCTCTGGACGTACAGAGGTGCCTGAAATTCTATTTAGACCGAACTAAGTCCTTCCGTAAGACTTCTCAACTTTTTGTGTCATTTAGCGCTCCCCGCAAGGGTTTTCCCCTTTCCAAACAGGGGATAGCTCGGTGGGTTGTTAGCGCTATTCGATTCTGTCATACAGCAGCGGGCAAACCCCTGGAGGGTAGAGTCCGGGCTCATTCCACAAGGTCTGTGGCATCCTCTACGGCTCTGTTTGCTGGTGTCCAGATTAAAGACATTTGTAGAGCTGCTACCTGGAGCAGCACTCACACATTCACGAAACATTACTGCCTGGACGCTTCACTGCGAGATGACACGGCTGTGGGCCAAGCAGTTCTGAGGAACCTATTCCAATGAGTGGTGAGCTTTCCTTTGCATCCCTCCTTCCTTCTTTTTACCTTTTACACATTTTATCTTGTTTCTGAATTCATTTGCTATTACCCTGTTTATGGCATAGTCAGTGGTAACTATCTTTCTGCATATTATTCATGTAGAAATGTTTTAACAAACATTTATCAAAGGGTTATGCTTCATTACAAAGTGTGTGTGTGTGTGTGTGTGTGTGTGTGTGTGTGTGTGTGTGTGTGTGTGTGTGTCTGTGTGTCTGTGTGTGTGTGTCTGTGTCTGTGTCTGTGTCTGTGTGTGTGTGTGTGTGTGTGTGTGTGTGTGTGTGTGTGTGTGTCTGTGTCTGTGTCTGTGTGTGTGTGTGTGTGTGTGTGTGTGTGTGTGTGTGTGTGTCTATCAACGCTCCGGTTCCCATAAGAAACACTGCACTCACGGGGCCCGTTTGAAAATGCTTTATTTACAAGGACGCGTTTCGGCGTTCTGCCTTCCTCTGCTTGTATTTCAAAACCGGCACATCCTGTCGTGATGGCTTTTAACAGGTGAGTTCAATCTCAATTGGTATGGCACATGAACATCAAAAGAGGACTCGGACCCAGCGTCTTTTTCCGTGATGAATTCTGGGATTTAGAGTCCATGAAAGTTGGTAGGGTTTTTTATATATCATGCATCTCATGCCTGTATGGCTCAATTAGGGTTGTAAATAAAGCCTCCCTGGGCATACCCTCCAAAGAATGTCACAATTGTTCTTTCATTGCGGCACAATGTTACCGTCCTCTTTTATGTGCCCTATCAATCGTCCCAGCCATACCTCCTATGTGCAGTGGAATGCATCTTCTCTGGGGACCCCTCCTCCAACCACCGGGTCACGCTGCACTTGGCGCGGGAGCAGGTCAAATGGCCATAACTTCCTCAGGCATGATTCCTGTCGACATCTGTCGGCGTCAGTGCACTGGCTTCCTGATGGCGGTGCAATTGCTAATTGTATCACAGCTCCAAGGTCACCTCGGCAATGTATGCACTCTTGTAGACGGGTGCAGTAGTATGGAGGTGGGTCCATACAAACATCAACGCTCCGGTTCCCATAAGAAACACTGCACAAACGGGCCCCGTGAGTGCAGTGTTTCTTATGGGAACCGGAGCGTTGATATTTTGTATGGACCCACCTCCATACTACTGCACCAGTCTACAAGAGTGCATACATTGCCGAGGTGGACCTTTGGAGCTGTGATATATATATATATATATGTATATATATATATATATTTACTGCTAGCTACTCTGATTCTAAGCATGGGAATCTATGAAGGCTCAAATACTGGAGTAAGAAAACAAGTTACTTACCTGTAACTTTGGTTCTCCAGTATTGGAAGCTTTCATAGATTCCCATGCGACCCACCCTCCTCCCCTGGGAAAGCTCAGCCTCTTTCGACGTAATTATTGTACAACGTACACGAAAATCTGAGGGGCTGAGGTTCTTTCACCAAGGTTCTAGAGGGTGAGGCTACTCTGATTGGTTGCCTGTTCTTTTTGGTCTCTTTTACAAAAAGACATAGTCTGGTTGCAAAATGAGTTCAGGCCTAGGCCTGTTTCTCTTTTGTAATAGTTATTTACTACTATTTTATTTTACCGAGACTCCCATCTCGACGACGGGAATGATTCTAAGCATGGGAATCTATGAAAGCTTCCAATACTGGAGAACCAAAGTTACAGATAAGTAACTTGTTTTCTTCTTCCAGGGTTGGGGAAAAAAGTGGTTGGAGGGAAAGTGAACTTGCAAACAGTCAGATTTTCACATGAGCAAATCTACACCTGCAAATTTGCTCATGCTAAATGCAGTTCACAAATATTTTCTAGGAGTGCTATTTCTTGGCCTACTTCTGTAAAGTCTTGTGAATTCATGAAAGCCGTATATCTGCACTTAATGCAAGAACATTTGTGCACTTTTGAGACTTTTTTTAAATAATTGGGCCCTTAATTAGGTCTGGCGTTAACCATGACCTTTTTTGTTTATTAAAATTCTGTCTGTCTCTATCGGCTAACTTCAATGTGAGTGACAGCATTCTGTTCTTTCACAAGTAGCGTATCGACACACAGTTGTTTTATTCAAAGCCATGAAGTACTGTGGCCATGTGTGCTTTTTGAGACCAAAAACATGTTTTGCTTTTGCCAATGTTTGTTATAATGGTGAGGTCCTGGCAGCTCCCACACCAATAAGGTTTTACAAAAATCATGCCAAAACAAGTCACGCATTGACAAAACCAAAAGGCTAACCAACAATTTCAGACCTACTGACTTTACCAATGCTTGTTTATATTTGTTTACCATATTCTTATGAAAACTGGTTACACTGATTTTTCAGAAATACTGTCGTACATCAACACATTTTACTAAATGATGCCGCAAAGAAATTATTCCTAAAATTTTACAGTAGTTTAGCGAAATGTTTTTCATTTTATTGTGAACGTTTTATTTTGAAAGCAAAGAATCATCAATTTTACTTTCAAGCTTCTGCAAATATGTGCATCTAATCAGAGAGCATTATCCATAGTCTCATATTGCTAAACATTGAAAAACATGTGTATACATTTTTATACTGGAACCACTGTCCGTAGTGAAGTCTGAGCTTACAACATTTACTTAGTGTGCTCGCCCTAATAATAAAGGCTTTGAATTAATGAACCATAAATACAAGTTTGAACAACATTAGCACACAAACAAATATTACCTTAACTGCAGGCAATGCCTTTCCCGGATCCATAATGTGGTACTGTAAACTGGCAGCCAAAGGGTTTGTTCTGTAGGGGGTTGGGCCTTCTTGTCCCAAGGACAAAATACACATGAAAACTTGTTGCACTTGTCCCCAAACAATATGTCGAGGGTGTGGGGCTATAGGAATTCCATATCTCTGCATTGTTATATATAAATATATAGATGTGTTTATAGATGTTAGACTATTACCCAACATCCTCAACGGTACTTCTATTACTTCTATATTTACATATATTTACCTACGAATACTGCTTGCTGTTCTGATTCAAGCATATGAATTTATGAAAGATCCAATACTGGAGAAGAAAATTAATTACTTGCCTGTAACTGCAGTTTTCCAGTATTGGTATCTTTCATAGATTCATATGGGACCCACCCTCCTCCCCTCAGAGGCTCCCCTTTGAAGATCGATATTTATTCCCTCTTGTGCTCTAAAATCTGAGGGACTCTGCCTCTTTTGGGACTGTTGATTTGTTATAGTTCAAGTTAAGTCATTTTTCAAAAAGGACACAGAGAGACTATTAAACTGACTTTGCATTGCCATTATAGCCTATGATACTGTTACACACTGCTTTACTATGGTACCGTGGGACTCCCACTTCGGGGAATGATTCAAGCATGTTAAGCTATTAAAGATACCAATACTGGAGAACTGCAGTTACAGGTAAATAATTTTCTTTTAATACATTGGTGTTGTATTTCTTTATTGAGCGGGTCTCTTAGTTACTGCCTTTTATGTGTGCAGTAGAGGCTTGGCACTACCCTCTGATATGCCTAACTGCTCATCCACACTACCACAAAAGAGCATTTGGGGTGTCATTTGTTCCTCTGTAAACCAGTTCGGGTTTGCATGTACTCTTTACACAGTCTACCTCTTTTTGGTCCACTATATAAAGAGCCAGCTTCTTACTAGAACTCACTACGATTTGTTCAAGGATGTGGTTGGTTCTTGTAGGAAAGTACCCCTTTTTGTGCATGGTTGCCCCCCCCCCCTTTTGCCTAATGGTGATGTACTTTGAGTGTGCCCTGGGTTCCTGCCAACCAGGTACCCAGGGCCTATGTTCTTTCCCTAAACTGTACTGTTGCAAAAACCAATTGGCAACTCTCTGGCCACATGTAAGTGCCTTGTAAAAGGTACCCTAGGTACCAAGGGCACTGTGACCAGGGAAGGCCTCTAAGGGCTGCAGCACTTATTGTGCCACCCTTAGAGGCCCAGTTCTCTCGCTCTCTCACTCACTCCCATTGCAGGCTGCATGTTTTGGTGCAGAACAAAGTGAAGAGTCGACATGGCACACATCCCTGTGTGCCATGCCTACAACCCACTGCCCTGGCATTGGTAAGCCACCCCTCTACAAGCCTCAAAAATCCACTCGCCCACACGCAATGTAGAGTGAGATTTTAGCAGGTCAAGCTATTTTTAGCATTTACTCGACTGTGCTGGCGAGCTAATTTAAACTGGATGGAACAGGTGTTTTGTTCATTCCGAAAGTGAATGAGCAATAAAGACGCCTTTAAATCTTTTTTGTCTTGACACGTTTGCTGTCTGTTCAAGGCCTGAGGTCAAATGTCAGTTTGTCTTTTTACTAATTGTTGCTTTTCTGCTCATGGACAATGTGTTTTACTTTTCATTCTCTTATTATAGTTAGTGCTTTCTGTCAAGTGAGTTATCTGACAATTGTGAAACAAAGCAGTAGAATGTCAAGTTTTTTTCGTAATAGGACATTTAAACAGTTTGTAAATGAATAGTACAATTTCAAAATATATCAGGAATTATGATAGAACTTTTTTTTAAAACTATTTTTATTAGCATAATTATATGCAATACAGTGACAATCAAGAATCAGCAGTGCATAGATGCAGATCAGACATTGCAGTAATGGAGGTAACATGGTATTATACAGTATTAACATCTGTGTAGCTGCAATGAGGTTGGTTATCTGTATTTGCAATCAGTTTTTACAGCCTGGGAAAAGTACAAAGGGAGCAAGGGAATATGAGGATTAGGAGGATGGGAGAAAGAGGGAGGGAAGGGGGCGGGCCCCTCATCCCTCCTCGGTTCTCGGGCTTTGCCTCATTATGGTGTATTCTTCTTCCACCCCCTCCACACTTAGCCCGTAGTATTTTATCCAAGGGGTCCAGATCTTGCGAAACTTTCGGGGGCACCCTCTTGCCTGGTAAGTCACTTTTTCGGCTACCATGTAGCGATCCATATGGGTCCTCCACTCATTAAGTGTGGGTGGGGTTGGGTCTCCCCACTGACGAGCAATATTTCTCTTGGCCACTACGAGCCCTAAGTTGCATAAAAGGAGTTTGTGGCGTGGCAAGTCTATTTCGGTGGGAATGCCCAATAGGGTGTATTTTGGTTCTAATTCTAGTTGCGCCCTTAACACTTTATTCAGTCCCCATATTATCTGGCTCCAGTACCTTTTGGATTCTCCTACAATCCCGAAGCATGTGCATGTATGTACCCTGTTACGTTTTGCACCGCAAGCACTGAGGTGTCTGTGCTCTGCCATGCCGTGAAGACGCATCCTATCAAAATAAATTCTATGGAGAATCTTAAATTGTAGTAGGCGTAATCGCTGTTTAATCGCTACTTCCCTCGGGTGCATCAAAGCCGCCTCCCAGTCAATATCTTCTAGAGGCCCGGTGGTAACTTCCCATTTGGTCCTGAGTGGTCCCAGTTTGTCTGGAATATTGTTCATTAGTGTTTTATAGGTCCAAGAGATGGCTTTGAGAGAGAGCTCCTCCTGTAGTAGTCTACCTTCTAAAGGGGCGAACTCTGAGATATCTGCAGTGTCTATCCCCTCTGCTTTCCATGCATGTTGTAGCCTGAGATATCAGTATCTCTGGGTGTCACACATTGTATACGTGTTTTTTAACTTGTCAAAGGAAGCTAGAGTACCGCCCTCTATGATGTCCCCTATTTTAGTGATCCCGATTAAGTCCCACTTTCTAAGCTCTTGGAGTTTACCAATCTCCGGCAGTCTCGCTCCCTCCCAGAGGGGGGTCTGTCTTCTAATCAGTTTGTCCCATCCCATCTGCCTTAGCCGGCAGAAGTTGGCGAACTCCCTTGCCTCTGTATATGTAATGGAGATGTGTACGTTTTCTAAACTGGAGTCGTTCTAGGGCGTACGTGGGGTGATCTCCCGCTGCATGTCCCCATTCATTAATCACTATAAGATGGGCGGCCCTGTAGTATGCCCACAGTAAGGTGCGCAAGTCTGCATTTATCGTGCTAAATAGGTCTTCGGGTATTCCACAATGTGTTTTGGAATGCATATAGCAATTTCGGAAGTATATTCATTTTATATAATGTAGCTCTGCCCATTATCGTTAGCGGGAGTTGCCTCCAACTCTCAACATCCCCGTGAAATTCTGTGAGCACCCTCCTGATATTCTGGTTGAGATTGGTCATATCATTGATGGTAATATATAGACCCAGGTATCTGAATCCCTCTTGGGCCACCTGAAAACACCCCGGGATCTGTCTCTTGTCCATAGGTCCTCCTACTGAGTACAAACTGGACTTGTCCCAATTGATACTGTACCCCACCTGTTGACCATATTCCTGAAAGGTGCTTCGCACTATCAGGAGCGTCTTATCCGGGTTTGTAATATATAAGGGGATATCATCGGCATAAAGCGATATGCGCTCGTCTGAAAGGGCGCCCTCACTATCTGTAAAAAAGTAATTTCTGGGTGTTTCCTAATTACACAGGTCAACAGTTCCAGGACCAGTGCAAATAGCGGGGACAGGGGGCAACCCTGCCGGGTGCCTCTCTGGACCTGGAAGGTCTCCGAGGTTGTTCCATTAACTCTGACTCTGGCCACTGGGTTAGTGTAGAGTAATTCCACCCAGGCAATAAAGGCTGGGCCAAATCAAAATTTCAACAGGGTTTGCCTCAGAAATGGCGAATGTACCGTGTCGAAGGCCTTCTCCGCATCTAAGGAGAGGAACACGTGTGCTGTGGATATATTCTTTAGTGTCCATCCAATTAGCTAGTCTGCGAAGATTAAGTCTTGTCCCGTCGTGGCATAAAGCCGGATTGGTCCCAGTGAATAAGGGATGATATAACTGTCAGGAGGCGTGTTGCCAACACAGTGGCCAGTATCTTTGTTTCCACATTCAGTAAAGATATAGGTCTATATGACCCAAAGTTGGTTGGGGGTTTTCCTGGTTTATGGATCACCACCACTGTGGCCCTTCGCAGGTCTGGCGGGAGTGTCTTTTCTTCTAGGGATGTCTGGAACATGTTTAAGAGGTGTGGAGCCAATAGGGTGGCGTTGCGTTTAAAAAATTCTGCCGGGAGCCCGTTGGGGCCTGGGACCTTTCCCGACTTTTGTCTGCTAATTGCTTCCCTTCTTCTAGGGTCAAGTCTCCCTCTAAGACCTCTCTATCCTCTCGGGAGAGGGTGGGGGCTTCTACTGTTTGTAGGTAGGAGTCTATTTGGACGGTGCCGGGCATTGGCCTGGCTCTGTATAGCTCTGTATAGTATCGGGCAAAGGCGTTCGCTATACTTGGGGATGTAGTGTATATCCTGCCTTACTCTTGTATGGAAGCTACCCACCTCGCCTCCCGCTCCCTCCTACTCAGCCAGGCCAGTAGCTTTCCCGCTCTGTCCCCTGTCTCATATAGCTGGTGTTGTGTGGCCAAGAGTTAGGCTTTCGCTTCCTGGGTGATTAGGCTTTTTTTTTTTTATAAACTCTGTTTATTGGCATTTTCAACACTACATTACCATCGTTGCAGGGTGTTTCATACATTACAATTGCAGTCCACAGTTCCATCTTAGCGATACTTTGCAAACTTGTACTTACATTAATATCCAGCTTAACACAACCTTTATAGACATGGATAGTTTGTGACCCATTACAACCACCGTCGTCCCCATCTCCCCACAACTCTCGCGTTCCATCCCTATCAGTGTTTTGTGCGATTCATGGAACCATATCCTCTGCCGTCGCTTCCACTGCCGTCGTTCTAAGTAAATACCTGGTAAGTGGGTCCCACAAATCACGGGGCGGGAAACCAGCGGCAACAGCTCCACGTAAATATTATATTGCTCTTGGCTATAAATGAGATCCTTTAACCAATCCTTAAATTTGGGGGCTCTGCCCTCCCCCATCGGCATGCTATCCTACGTTTGGCCATGAGGAAGCATAGCGCCAGGAACCTTTTAACATTACCTCTATATGTAGGGAGATATCCAATAGACCCATTTCGGGGGTGATAGTGAGTGGTGTCTCAATCATTTCTCCTATGGCTTTCCCTACCTCTGTCCGATATTGTACTATAGGCCCACATTCCCACGCCAGATGTAGAAAACCTGCCCTTTCCTGTCTGCATCTGTCGCATCTGTCATTCTCTCGGAGTTTGAATCTGTGTAACTTGACAGGGGTATAGTACATATAGTACATTCTGTGTAAGAACTTAAAGTGAATGATACGAAACCTGCTGCAAGCAGTGATGCGTTCTGTCTGCTGACTGCAGAACTCCCAAACGTCCTCCGTAAGTGGGTGCCCCAGTTCCTCCTCCCATCCCAGTCGCGCCTTCGCTGTGTTGTGTCCCTGCCCCTATGGACCCCTTGTAGATGCGGGAGACAGCGTGTGAAGCCCCTGCATGTATTATGTGATGCAGCGGAAGTAATGTGGGGGGTTCTTCCGGGAAGGCGGGGGTAGCCGCCCTCACAGCGTGCATCAAACGGACATACAAGAAGCGGTCTAATGCCGTGGGTGTTATATTGTTAAAAATGCGGATTCCGCTTTAAACTGCCCTTGCTGATACATATCGCCCCATGTGTGTATACCCATGCGGAAAAGCAGGCGCTTACAAATCCCTTCCTGCGTTACTGGCAAATTATGTTGATCCTGGATAGGGAGTAGTGGGGAGTAGAGCACGGTGACTTGGGACCGTTTGGCCAGAGCCCGCCAGGCATTATTTGTACAAGCCACTGTGGAACCCCTACCTTCAGTATTCCCGCTCGCTGCCCCAAGAAAGCCCGACAGTGACAATGGCTCCATGAACCCCCGCTCCGCCCGCCAAATGCGTCATGAAGGGCGGAGGATTGAACCAAAACGCAGCGAAATGTGTTTGAGCGCTAAGATAATAGAGTTCCGGGTCAGGTGCCTCGAACCCTCCCTGAGTAAATGGGAGTGTAAGAGTGCTCCACTTAATTCGTGATTGTTTCCCTCCCCATGCTAGGCGTATGAGTTGACTTTTAAGTCTAGTGAAGAAAGGGCGTCCCGGGGAGTAAGGTATATTGGTGAATAGATATAAGAATTTTGGCATGATGACCATCTTCATTAAGGCTATTCGGCCGGCCATTGAGAGTGGGAGTGCTATCCATCTAGTAATGAGGTCCTCTACCTTATCCAGTGTCACTCCCTAATTGGTGCGCAGCAGTACATCTCTATCCCTGGTGACCGTGATACCCAGGTATCTGATCTCTTCATCACTCCATAGAAGCGGATAGTCCATGGGGAACCGGTTAGTGCAGGTCGTCAGTGGCATGATCTGGGATTTCCCCCAGTTAATGGTTATGCCTGAATAGGCCCCAAATCTTATAATTTCTCGTATCATGGGGTTTAACCCCTCTGCCGGGTTACGTATGTATAACGTAATATCATCCGCATAAAGCGATATTAACACAGGCCTAGTTGGGTAGTCCAGTGCATATTGCTTATGATGTTGTCGAAGCATAGAGGCTAGCGGCTCCATAGCTATTGCGAAGAGTAGGGGTGAGAGTGGACATTCCTGCCTCGTACCTCTCGTGATATTAAAGGGGGGAGAGCGGTCACCATTCAATAATAGGGAAGCACACGGTTGATTATATAACCGTTTAATCCATTGGAGGAATCCCGGAGGAAATCCCATGTGCGTTAATACTGCAATTAGGTATCCCCATTCCAAGGAATTAAACGCTTTGGTGGCGTCTAGAAAGACCGCCACCACCTGTTCATCCTGGTCAATCCCTTGCAGGATGGAAAAGAGGGTCCTCAAATTATGCGAAGTCGCTCTACCTGGTATGAATCCTGCTTGATCTGGACGAATTAATCCATCCATCAAGAGGGTAAGCCGATTTGCTAGGATTTTCGCAAGTATTTTGGCGTCACAGTTGATCATAGAGAGTGGCCGGTATGAGTCCGTGGAATCAGAGGGTTTTCCCGGCTTCAGCAATGACACCAACATCGCTTCTCGCATAGTGCGTGGGAGTATTCCTGTTTGAGCCGCCTCTTCATAGACGGACTTGAGAAAAGGAGCCAGCGTATCTATATAAGTTTTATAGAATTCTATTCCTATACCATCTGGTCCCGGTGCTTTGCCGCTATTGATTTGCATTATTGCCTCTCGGATTTCATCAAGTTCGAAATCTGCCGCTAAAAATTCCCTCTGCCGGTCGCTGAGCCAGGCCAGTTCCACCTGCTGCAAATATTGCGGAGTTTCCCCCTGTCGCTGGGCGCGTGAGGTGTATAACGCACGGTAGTGTGCAAGGAAAACTACAGTTATAGCCTCTTTATCTCTGCACTCCCTCCCCTCGCTGTCACGTATGACCAGGACGTGATTAGCAGTTCTAGGGGGGCGTATAGTTTCGGCTAGCGCCCTACCGGGGCGCTCTCCCTCTCCATATCTCCTCACCCTATGGTATTTCCCTAGGAAGAGACATTCCCTTTCCGCTTCAGCCTGGTACTGTGTTATAGCCTCTCGTATTTTTGCATGCATAGGTCCAGTGTGTATCCCTTGGGCCTCCGTCTCCCACTGTCTGATCTGACGCTCCAAGTTATTGATGGTAGTGCGGATATCTCTGAGGACTCCCCCTGCCTTGGCCATACAATGCCCCCGGATGGTAACTTTCAGGGCTTCCCACACCGTGGTTAGGTGCTCCACCGATCCCACATTAAGTTTCAGGAATTCGTCCAACGTGTCCCCCATTTCAGTTCTGAACACCGTATCAAGAAAAGACGTCGGCTGAAGGCGCCACTGTCGAGCCTGGGGAGAATATCCCGGAGGTACAATGGTCATGAGCACAGGGGAGTGATCTGAATATGTGCGTGCCAAATGACGGGAGTCCAGGGCACGCACTGCAATATCTTGCGTTACCAGCCATAGGTCCAATCTAGACCATGTGTTGTGCACCGCTGAGTGAAATGTCCCCTCAAGTCGCGTTGGATGTTGGTGCCGCCACACGTCTACCATTAAATGGTCAGTAAGGATTTGCCGTAACTGGCGCTGCGCTAGAGTGTAGTGGTGCGGCAGTGGGTTGGAACGATCCATTGTGGGATCTATCGTGAGGTTAAAGTCTCCCCCCCAGATAATGTGAGTAGAGCCCAGACTGACTATGCGTGCCCACAGCGCGACGAAGTAGTCCTCATCGTCCACATTGGGCCCGTAACTGCATACCAGCGTGACTGACGCCGATGCCAACCTACCCCAGGCGACGCAATATCTGCCCTGCGGATCAATTGCGGACCCCTCTTCAATGTAGGGTACGGACTTTCTAATAAGTATAGCCGTGCCCCTAGAGTAGGCAGAGTACGAGGAAAAGTTTCTATGGGAAGCCCATCTTGTGGCGAACTGTGGCTGCTCATGGGGCCGTGTATGCGTTTCTTGTAACATGGCTATACTAGCCTGCTGCCTATCCAAATACGCTAAAATATGTCGCTTCTTCCTGGGATCTCCCAACCCTCGTACGTTCCAAGTAATGAGTCGCATTCCTGTGATGCCATGATCTACCTGCCCGTCACCCATCATTTAGCTCCGAAGGTGCATCTGGCCTGAGTAAGTGTGTATCACTGGCTGTCTGTGTTAGTATGTGATGCTTGGAATACAATAGGACTTTGTCATGATGCAACATTCCTGTAATGCCCACGTTATCCCCGTTACAGTCCTCCCACAACGGCTTCCCCAACTTGCCGTGTATAATACTCCCTCCCCATTTCCCACCCAAACAAAACAATATGAACATTCGTATCAACATTACCCACAGGGATCGTTGTGTGCATTCGCATTCTAAAGCAAGTGCCTTGGGTTTTGTTGAGGGTGTCCAATAACGTGTTATGCAAATGCTTTGTGTTAGCGAGTATACTATAACCCTTGACGTACAGACATTATTAAATTGCAATGTCACTATCCCCGTGGTAAGATTACAACTAAAGACAACAAGAAATAAACACCTCACGTATGAGGTAAAGGGGTACTCCCGTAGAGACGTGTGCCCTAGGGGGCGTGGCGTCTCCTCCCACGCCGTAGTGACAGGTGCGGGAGGGGGCCCTGGAACTACGGTACACTGTCCGGCGGTCCCTCGCCATCTTGACTCATAGTCTCATTGCTAGGGTGCAGTGCATATTTTGAACACAATGAACAGTACCTGCAGTTTGCCACCAACGTGTGGTCTGGCCTGCGACAACAGTTCTACCTGTCTAGGACGGCCTGATTCACCGGGTGCCATCATCTTCAGACGTCGTCTACTTGTGTCGGGTCTTCTCTGTCGGTTGATGATGAGCTTCCCGCTTTTTTTGCCGCCATTACAGTGTTTTTAAGGAAGTCCGCAGCCTGCTGTGAGTTGGCGAAAATACGTTGTTGACCGTCGTGTGTGATCCGTAGTCTGGCGGGATAGAGCATTGCGTATTCCACCCCTTCCTGCTGGAGTTTTTTCTTTATGGTGACAAATTTCTTTCGCGCCTCTTGCACATTCAAGGTGAAATCCGGGAAGATTGAGATGGCGTTATTTTCAAAGACGACATTTTTGAGTTCTCGTGCCTTGCGCAAAGCGGCATCCCTGTCCCGGTAGTTAAGGAGTCTTGCTACTATGGGTCTGGGCGGTGCCCCCGGCGGCGGTCTGGGTGCCAGCGTGCGATGCGCTCTTTCGACTATGAGCAGTCTGGAGAAGGCCTCTTGACCAAAGCAGGTAGTCCGCAGTCGTTCCATGTACTCCTCCATCCTGCCCGTATTGGTGGACTCTGGTATCCCCGTCACGCGAATGTTGTTCCGCCGTGAGCGTGCTTCTATGTCTTCATTCTTTGCTGCGATCACTTTTAGCAATTTGTCCATTTCGGTGATGTGTCCCGATGCCTGCACGTGGTCGTCCTCTAGGGTAGATATGCGTGTTTCAGCCTCCTTAATCCTGCCATCCTGCTTTTCAAGTTTTTGGGTAATGTGATCTATCCTGGCACATATAGTGTCCATTTTACCCTCTCCGGAGGCAAAACTGGTTTTCATTGTGTGGAACAAAGTCTTCATGTCCACTTCTTCTGGACTGTGGGCCTCCTGACTAGGAAGTTCTGAGTCCGCCTCCGGCTGTTGTCCCCTGGGCGTCTTGCGTGTCTCAAAGTTAAGTTTGGGCTGTTTGCCGTCCGGTTTTCCCATGGTGATGGCTGACAAGGGATGCTGCGGGTGTCGGTATGAACTCGGTGTTTCCCAGGCGTCGTGGGCCGTCCCCCGTAGTGGATAACTTTCCGTAGGCCCCAGCCGGTATTTGCCCTGTTCCTTAATGCCGTGCCTCCAATGGGCGGATGCGATGTCCAGTCCACGCTTGCTTATCTGTCAACCTGGTGCTGGGACGAGGCTCCCCCCAGGTACTCCAATATTCCTGATATTTGCTCACCCCAGCTTAAAGGGCCCTCCGCTCCCACCAGTCCAATCAACACGCAGCCTCTAGTAGCAGCGGCCTGCACTGCATAAATCAGCAGCGTAGGGTTTCTTGTATGGCCTCGTGCGTAGTGGGGGGGGGAGGAGGGGCTGCTCCGGTAGCCATACACGCAGGAATCCTACTGTTATGTGCGTGTAGGAAGGTCAGTTCTTGTGTCTGCAGTTCACTGGGGCCTCTTGTGACGTAAAAAAATTGCTTGGGTGACATGTATTCAGGCCTCCTCAGCGGATCACTTATATGGTGAGCAGTTTCCTTCGTTCATGGCCTGCTCTACGGATGTTTGTCTGTCCCCCCGGGGCCTCTCCCAACAGCTCCGTCCTTTATCAGATCTCCCCAGGGCACCGATCCTCCCAGTACCTCCGCATCTGTGGCAGTCTCGTGTGGGGCAACCGGCAATGTCTCCACGTATCGTCCTACCCACTACAGTGACGAGGGGGGAGAAGCGTCCAAGCAATCCTCTCCTATATCGCTAGGCTTACTGCTGTCTGGCCGAAGGGAGGGGGGGGGCGCACTCGCCAACGCGGGAACTGCGAGGGCCTCCGCGCGTCTTCGCGGCCTACCTTCCGTCTGCTGGCTGCAATCCCTGGCCTCACGTAGATGCGCCCGGTGATTAGGCTTTTGTATTCTCTCCGTGTTACTATCTGTCGCAACGCGTGATGATCTATATTTGTACCTATACGTTTTTCTAGTTCTAGGAGTCTCTGCTCAATGGCCTCTATTTCCTGGGTCTGTTTCTTTTTTTTATGGGCTATGATATTTTGAGCTCTGTCCCTTATCACCGTTTTATAGGCCTCCCATAGAGTTACCGCCGAGGACACTGTGCCCTCGTTTTCTCGGAAATACAGTTCCGAATCTGTTTGAATCTCGAGGGCAACGTTTTTATTATGCAAGGCCCAAGCTTGTAGCCTCCAGTCCCCTTGATTCCCTACCTTTATTCCTCCCACTGTCAACCATAAAGGTGAGTGGTGAGATATGCTCCATGCCGAATATTCTACCTTCTCTATCACCTCTACTTCTCCCGATGGGGCAAATAGGTAATCTAGTCTGGAGAAAACCCTGTGGGCGTCTGAGAAATATGAGTATGTACGGTCTGTCGGATGTTGGCGTCTCCAGAGATCAGTCAGCCCCAGTGTGTTGTGAAACTGTTCGAGGTGCGTGGGGGAACCTGCTCCAGCTCTCACCTGTGTACGGTCTAGTTGCGAATTTATCACATCGTTAAAATCACCTCCAATGATATGCGTGGAGGGACCCGAGTCTGAGTATCCGTGCTACGTTGTCTAGTGTGTGTTGCTGCAGTCTCGGGGGGAAATGGGAAATGGAGAGGGGGCATACACACTGACCAATGTGAGTTCCCTCCGGCCCCAAGTACCTTGCACAGCCACGAACGTTCCACTAGGGTCTGTCCACAGTCTGGATGTATGGAAGGGGGGTAACTTTTTAATTAGTATCTCCACTCCCCTCGATCCCGATGAGAAGCCCGCATGCCCCAATGTAGTGTACGCCCCCTTCCCCGAAAAGGAGCAGTGTGAACCGATTAGGTGTGTTTCTTGTAGGAAGACAATGTCTGGCTTGAGTCGTTTAATATATTTACTGACAAGCCCTCTTGATTTTATTGCCTAACCCATTGACATTCCACGTCAATATCGAGTAGTTTCCCTCACCCTTGGCTTGTATCTATGCTCTTCCCTGATTTTATGTTGTTCCTCTTCTGGTGACTAATTTCTTTTTATTTTTTCACTTCTGTAAGCTGTGTCTCTGAACTATACATGCCTGTACATTTTGCATAACTTAGTAAGACAAACCCCAACTCTAACCGTTGTCTTCTCTGCGGTTGCTCTTCCCCTACTCCCTCCCCACACTCTCCCTCCACCCATGCCATTCCCCAACTGGTCAACATGACAACCGTAGCGCAGGCGAAGCTTGAGAGGTCTGTCTCCTCCCCCCTATTCAAAATCTAAACAAAACTCGTAAGTTCAAAACAGAGTCTGTCGCCTCTTGGGCGTAACGTACAGTATCTACGTGTACTTAGCTAGTGTCTTACTGTCTCTCGGCGGCTGCCCAGCCCCAGTATTTTAGCCTTCTTCACCGTTTTTGGATATTTGCTGCTGCTGGGTCTCTGTGGTGGTGGTTTGCTTACCATGGTCCTCAAGTTGGTGGATAGTCTGCAGAATTGGGTGTTCTCCATCTGGATCCGATGAATACTCCTGGTCCAAAGGCCTGAGGTGGTCTGATCGCGGGAACCATCATGTTGTTGGTTATCTTTATCTCGTATCATTTCTCCATCTGAGTCGGATATCTGTTTTTTTGTGTATGAGTCTTCTTGCTCGGGATGGTGTTTTTAGGTATATCCTGCGTGAATTGGTCAGCCTGCGTGGTCTCTTCTCCCTCCGTGTCCCTGAGCCCGTGCTTTTTAGTAGAGAGTTTGTCAGTTCTTGCCTATGCCTCGCAGATGGCCTACTCTGGAGTTTGGAAGAAGTGCGAGGCACCCTGGAACATAACTTTGAGCTTTGCCGGTAATAACAGTATATATTGAATCTTGAGACTCCGTAATTTGGCCTTGACCGAGTCAAAGGTTCTTCGCTGTTTATGTACTTCTCGGGAGTAATCTGGGAACACCATCATCCGCGTATTTGCATATTTAACATCTCCCTTTTGCCGTATTTCTCGTAGAATAAGGTCTCGATCTTGAAAATTAAGGAAACGTGCGATCAGGGTCTCGGTGCGGCCCCCGGGGGTGGCTGGAAGCTCGGCAACCTGTGCCCTCTCAATTATGAAGCAGGTTGAAAACTGTGTTTGGGAGGGAGTTTTTGAGCCACGTCATGAGGAAATGCCCCGTGTCTTTTTCTTCTGATTCCTCAGGGAATCCGACAAACTAACTTATTTCTTTGGGCCCTATTTTCAGCGTCATCCACTCTGAGGTTACTTCTTTCAATGAGGCAGCCATTCCTGTGACTTCCTTTCTCATGGTGTGGGATATATCTTCCACTTCGGATATGCGTGCTTCTGCTTGAGTCACTCTTTCCGAGACTTTACACAGGTCCTGGCGCAACAGACACACCACCGTACGAACCTCTTCCATCTTTCCCTCTAGAGCTTCTCTTGAGGCATGTATGGCCTGCAATATGGCCGCACTGTCCGGTGTGGCTGTGACCTCGCCCTCCGCTACTTGTGGTTGATGGACCACTTTGGCATACTTATCCAGCTTGCCTTGCCTCGTGGGCTTCGGGTCTTTATCTCGTGTCATGTCTGCCTCTATAGCCAGGATATTCGTGTGTTCTCGGCAAGGTTCAGATTTCCCAGGGGGACCAGGGCGGGGAGGAAGGAACCCCTCGACAACTATGATGCGTTTGTGTGGGCGGTGGGAAAAAGACTGCACACTGATTTATTCGTAACGGCTCATATGGGTCAGTCACCGGTTACTTCTTCAGCGCATTCAGGTCTTACATGTGTCTTCCAGGTCCCTCTCGGGCCTCTGTGTCCGTTGTATCATCCTTCCCAAATGGGGGGGGTCACCATTCACATCTATCCGCGTGGGGAGGGATGAGCACGATGCTCCAGCACAGCTTCCGGAATGTGACACTTTCCACTGTTCTGCTCGTTGGCTCTTCGCGTAACTCTGACCCCTTTTGCTAGCAGTTATAACTCTTATTGTAATCAGGTGCCAAAGCCAGAACCCCGTGAAGCCCGTAGACCAGGTTCACCTCCTGATCTCTCGGGTATTAGTTACCTCAGTCTGTTGCGATGTTGGGTTCAAATGTGGGGAGGGGGGCTGGTTCCTTCTGTGTCACCAGGGTAATTGTGTCTGTCACTGGCACACTCTCTCCCTGAGGCGTGTCTCCCTCCTCTCACATGCGGGTCCCCCTCACTGGCGTATTACTTTAGGTCTGGTGAGGGTGGTATATCCGATATCTGAAAGAAACAGTTAGTTATAGATTCCTTACCTTAGAATTACCCCCAGGCGTCAGACTGGATCCGGAAAGTTTTTTCGTCAGCAGTACCTCTGCGCGTTGAAAGGTGGCGTCGGTCGGCTCCGCGTCCGTTGTTGGCGTCGGTCGGCTCTGCGTCCGTCGTGGTCGTCGGGATGACGTCGCGGTAGCTACTTAGACGCCGCCCTCGCGCGCTGACGTCAGTTCTTTCTTTTTCCGCGCCAGCCAGCGCAGATCCGGAGAGAGCGGTACCTCCAGTCACTTTTTGACTGACTTTGTGATGACTTTTGTCGACACCTTTTTTTAGTCCTCACGACTCCTGGTGCACGTAGGGATGCCCGGCTTCAAGGCTTGCGGTTCCTGTAACCGACTGATGTCGGTGACGGATCCGCACAGCGTGTGCCTCTTTTGCCTAGAGCGCGACCACGACCCCAAGTCGTGCTCAGACTGCCGGTCCATGGCTCCGAAGGCTTTGCGGGAGCGGTCCTGAAAGCTTCTTGAGCGCCGGCAGTCGGCTCCGCACCGTTCGAGGTCCTGGTCGCGAGGGAGGTCGAGGGACCGGCCGCGGAGCCATCACCACTCTTCGAAGTCTTCTAAATCTTCGCACTCTGGGTCAGGTAAGTCGAAAAGAAGAAGTCAAAGAAGCATCGTTGCTCTTCGACTTCTCCCCGTCGGTTGGCTGACGCGACAAGGGATGCAGGCGGTGCCCCTCCCGCGGCTCCGCGTACGGAGCCTGAAGAGCCGACTCGGAGTTTCCCTCCCTACCCGGGACCCGGAGCTACTCCTGCCCAGCTTCATAAGTTCTACGAGGCGATGCACGCCATCTTTGGGCCGCCCGAACCCGCCGGCGCGCCTTCGTGCCCCGTGGACTCGGCTGGGGGGCCTAGGCCTTCTCCTCCGGCGCCGCAGGCCCCCCTTGGATCCAGGCCTGGATCTGCGCCGGTTGACCTTATTACGCCTCCACCGGCGGCGCTTCCTCCGGCACCGTGTCCGCATTGGACGCGGGTCGGCCCCCCGGCCGGCGTCGACCCCAGCCTCCATCCTGATGTGGACACGGAGCCGCTCCGGCCCCGAGCGGGTTTCTTGTGCCCCTGTTCACTCCTGAGGTCCCTTTTAGACCAGATTGGCACCCAGAGGACGAGGAGGAGGACTGGGAGGGGTCAGGTGACCCTCTGACCGACCAGTTGGAGTATGACCCGGACTGGAGAGAGGACCTGGGGGATGCCAGTGGTCTTGATACATCTCCTAACCTTGGCATGTTGTCTCCTCCTACCGTGGCTACGGAGGAGGGAGCGTCATGTGCAGTGGTGTTGCGTAGGGCGGCCGAGGCTCTCAACCTCGAGCTTCCTACCGTGGCAGTCAGGACTAACCTCCTGACAGAGGTGCTTCAACCGCAAGTGAGCTCTTCGGAGCCCCTGCTTCCGTTTAATGAGGCCCTCACTGACATCCTTTTGGGCACCTGGTCCAGGCCCAACACGGGGGCTCCCGTGGATAGGATGATCGCCCGGCGCCGGGCGACCCCACCTTCCTCTCCCAACACCCCACCCCTGAGAGCTTGGTGGTCCAAGCCTCTTCTTCCAAGGGCGCATTCCCTAACGCTCCACCAGATAGTGAATCCAAGAAGCTGGATCATCTTGTAAAGAAGATTTTTTCTTCCGCCAGCTTGGGACTGCGGTCGGTAAACACTGCATGTCTATTGGGCCATTACTCACTCTGTGTGACACGGTTGCGCAAGTGCTGCCTCAGTGTCCGGAGGAGGCCCGGACACTACTCTCCCAGGCTGTCGCCGTCGGGAGGGACGCAGCCAAGTTTACCATCCGTTGTGGGCTGGATACCGCCAACTCTCTAGGCAGGACGATTTCCACGTCGGTAGCCCTTCGACGCTACGCCTGGATGAGGTCGACTGGCTTTTCGGGGGATGTCCAGAATACTCTCATGGACATGCCTTTTGATGGCGACAAAGCAGACAACGATCTAGAGCGTTTCAAGGACTCATGGGCTACGGCCAAGTCCTTGGGCCTCTCCAGCCACCCTGCGCAGTCTGCTTTTCGCCCCTTTCGTGGCTACGGAAGGGGTGCCCCACTACGTCCCGCCCAGAGCCACAGGAGCCACGTCCCCAACCTTCGCGCGGCCGGGGACGTGGGAACCACCGGCGTGGTTCATGGGGCCAGTGAGCGGGCAAGTCCACCAACCCCCTCCCCCTCTGCAGCAGCCTCCAAACCTTCCTAGTCCGACATTTCAGGCCCATCAAACGCCAGTGGGCGGCAGGATCCGCCATCACCTCCCCCACTGGCGCACCATCACGTTGGACAGGTGGGTTTTGCAGATAGTCCGAAGGGGCTACTCCCTCCCCTTCGCGGCTACCCCTCCAGCCATGCCACCTCGGTACCATCGTATGTCGGAGGTTCATTTGGGCCTTCTCCAACAGGAAGTTACGGCTCTCTTGGCCAAGGGAGCCATCGAGCGCGTTCCTGCCCCAGAAGTAGGTCTTGGTTGTTACTCACACTACTTTCTGGTACCCAAGAAGGACAAGGGCCTGCGTCCTATCTTGGGGACGTCAACCGCTTCCTCCGGAAGGAGAAGTTCAAGATGTTGACGCTCGCTCAGGTCTTGTCTGCCCTCGACCCTGGAGACTGGTTGGTAGCGTTTGACTTGCAGGACGCTTACTTTCACATCCCCGTCGTGCCGGCCCATCGGCGTTACCTGCGGTTCACGGTAGGTCACGAGCACTTTCAGTTTACCGTGCTCCCCTTTGGCCTTACCAGCGCCCCTCGGGTGTTCACGAAAGTGATGGCGGTGGTTGCAGCTCATCTGCGCAGATCAGGGGTTCCAGTCTTCCCCTATCTCGACGTCTGGCTGTTGAAGGCGCGCTCGCCCCATGCTGTCATCTCCCACCTCCAGACTTCGGCCGACCTCCTGCATTCGCTGGGGTTCTCCATCAATGTGCCGAAGTCACACCTGATCCCCTCTCAGAAGCTCCTCTTCATCGGAGCGGTTGTGGACACGGCGCGGTTTCGGGTTTATCCTCCCGAACAGCAAGTCCGGGATATTCGGGCTATGATTACGATCTTTCAGCCTCTATCCCGGGTTTCGGTCAGGATGACCCTGAGGCTGCTGGGCCTCATGGCCTCCTGCATCCTGCTGGTCAATCATGCCAGGTGGCATATGCGGGCTCTGCAGTGGGACCTGAAGTTCTAGTGGGCGCAGCATCAGGGGAATCTGTCCGATTGCGTCCAGATCTCGGAGGGCACTGCACATCAATTGCAGTGGTGGCTCACGAACCTGGATTGGGTCAACGGCAGATCCCTCTCCCTTCCCCAACCAGACCACACAGTGGTGACGGACGCATCCCTTCTGGGATGGGGCGGCCACATGGGAGAGGCTGAGATCAGAGGCCTCTGGTCTCCGGCGGAGTCCGAGCTCCACATCAACCTTCTAGAGCTTTGGGCGATTCGTCTTGCACTCAAGGCATTCCTTCCCTCTGTCCGGGGAAGAGTAGTGCAGGTGTTAACGGACAACACCACCGCCATGTGGTACTGCAACAAACAAGGCGGGGTGGGGTCGTGGACCCTCTGTCAGGAGGCCCTCTGCCTCTGCACATGGCTGGAACATCAGGGCATATCCCTGGTGGTTCAACACCTGGCAGGTTCACTGAATGCCAGGGCGGACGAACTCAGCCGCAGGTGCATGATGGATCACGAATGGCGTCTTCACTGGGAGGTGGTGCAAGGTCTCTTTCAGCATTGGGGAGAGGCTTGGTTAGATCTATTCGCCACCGAAGAGAACGCGCAATGTCAGCAATTCTGCGCGTTGCAATTTCCAAGGCGGCACTCGTTAGGCGACGCTTTTCGTCGCGATTGGAGTTGCGGACTTCTATACGCCTTTCCGCCTGTACCACTTCTGCCCAGAGTGCTGAAGAAGATCAAGCGCAACTGGGCCCAAGTCATTCTTGTGGCTCCGGATTGGACACGAAGAGTCTGGTATCCCGAGCTGCTCAACATGGCCATCGATCCTCGAATCCGACTGCCTCTTCGGGAGGATCTTCTGTCGCAGCAGCAGGGGACGGTCCTCCACCCGAACCTGTCCAGCCTCCATCTCCTTGCGTGGAGATTGAGCGGCGGCAGTTGACGTCGTTTGACTTGCCTCCCGAAGTATGTGATGTAATCTTGGCAGCCAGGCGTCCCTCCACTTAGACGGTATACGCCTGCCGATGGAACAAATTTGTGGCATGGTGCACAGCAAAGGCTGTGGATCCCCTTTCTGCCCCTCTGTCTGAGGTTCTCTTGTTCCTCCTTTCTTTGGCCCAGCAGGGCTCTCCTCTGGGCACTATCAAGGGCTATCTTTCGGCCATTTCTGCCTTTCTAAGGCTTCCTGATCAGCCTTCTCTCTTCAAGTCCCCGGTTGTAAATAGTTTCTTAAAAGGCATAACTCGTCTCTTTTCTCCTATTCCCTTCGTTATGCCTCAGTGGGACTTGAATCTAGTCTTAACATATTTGATGTGCGCTCCCTTTGAGCCACTTCACAACTGTCCTTTAAGACTTTTAACTCTTAAAACTGCTTTCCTGGTAGGCATCACATCTCCCAGAAGAATGAGTGAGCTCCAGGCTCTTTCATCTAAACCTCCTTTTCTGGCTGTACATCCGGACTTAGTTGTCCTACGAACTCGTCCATCCTTTCTTCCCAAGGTGGTCACTTCTTTTCACATCGGGCAAACCATCACTTTGCCCACCTTCTTTCCGCCTCCGCATCCTTCTAAAGAGGAAGAGATGCTCCACCGTCTGGACCCATAATGTGCGCTTTCCTTCTACCTGGATCGCACAAAACAGTTCCAGGTGGAAGACCAACTCTTTGTTGGCTACGTAGGCGCCAAGAAAGGTCGGGCCGTACACAAGCGGACCATCTCTAGATGGGTCGTTTTGTGTATTAAAGCCTGCTATTCTTTGGCTAAAAAGGAGCCTCCAGTGGGGCTACGCGCCCATTCCACCAGGGCGACGGCAGCTACTACTGCTTTGGGACGAGGAGTTCTTCTGAATGACATCTGTCAGCCAGCTACGTGGGAATCGCTGCACACGTTCACCAAACACTACTGCCTGGACAGCCAAGTCCGGAGAGACGGCTTCTTTGGCCATTCTGTTCTCTAGGACTTTCTGGTGTGACATTGGTTCGCAGACCCACCTCCGGGGTTGGTATTGCTAGGGTATCTATTCTGAGGTAAGGAATCTATAACTAACTGTTTCTTTCAGATGAACAAGTTACTTACCTTCGGTAACGATATATCTAAGAAACATAGGTTAGTTATAGGTTCCTTACCGCCCCACCCATCCTCCCCGTTCTGCGAACTGATTTCTAGGGTTAAGGTCATCCTTTCAGGGCCCTAGTTTTGTGCACCAGTGGTCAGTGTCTTGCATGGCTCTGCGTCTCTGGCGCGGAAAGTCGTGTACAGAACTGATGTCAGCGCGCGAGGGCGGCGTCTAAGTAGCTACCGCGACGTCATCCCGGCGACCACGACGTCAACGACGGATGCGGAGCCGACCGACGCCACCTTTCGACGCGCAGAGGTACTGCTGACGAAAAACTTTCCGGATCCAGTGACGCCTGGGGGTAATTCTAATGTAAGGAATCTATAACTAACCTATGTTTCTTACAGATATATCGTTACCGAAGGTAAGTAACTTGTTCTTCTGGTGTCCTCAAAGCGGGGAGGGGGGCGTGAGCCCTCCGGTCACCGCAGGGGGTATCCGTCCCCAAGCCTGTTGTAGCTTCCTGCGGGGGGCAGTCCAGGCCCTTCGTTCTCTTTATTTTCCTTTTCAGGCCCCTTTGCCTCTACTCACCTTGTCTCTGCCTCTGTCGCTGGCCACATCATCCGCATGTACTGGCTCAATGCTCCGGTGCCTCGCACCGACCCGACGTGGAACGCATGTTTCCCGGCCTTCATTAACGCCGTTACAGTGAGTTCAGGTGGGGTTAGTCTTCCGGGCACTGTCTACTCTCTTCTGCCGCAGCACTCCAGCGGCCACCTGTCCTCGCCCTGTCTCATACCCCTCGTTCCCGCAGGTGCATTTGGACTCACCCCAGAATCGTGACTGCAAGCCAGGCCCATTGGACCTCTCGGTTCTTCGCTTCACCTTCTCCGTCCGCCCCCGGCCACCTTATCTCAGTCTCTAGTTCCTCTGACGGGCGAGGGGGGGGGGGGTAGAAGGGGTGGGAGAAAAAGGAGGATACGGATCCCCGAATTCAATCCAGCAGGCATTCTATTCCTTTGCGAACTGCCGAGGCGCAGGCCTCCGTCTCCAGGCCCCTCCCGTCCGCCAGCACTCTCACCTCCCGCTCCGCAGAGGACTTCTTCGCGGTCGTCTTCTCGTCGCCGCCGTGCGGGATATCGGGGCTTTCTCAGCCCATGACCCTCTCCCGGTCAGCCACTATGTTTACAGGCAAAGGGGAGATAACCGGGCGGGGGGAGAGAGCTCTTCTCACCTTAGTCCTCACCCCCGTCACCGCCCGAGTGCCTCCAGGCAGATCGTCGCCATCTTGCGTCCTCTGGTCTCGCTGGCTTTACGTTTCTTTTTCTAAAGGCTGTATTTCACCTGCTGTCGATTCTTGCAGGACCCTTTGCAGCGGCAATGAGCATGGGGAGCTGCTCCGTTCCCCCAGAGCCTGCGATTGGTGTCCAAGGCCAGGATTAATTACAGGATTCGTATCGGGCTGCAGGAGCCGCCGAGAAACACAGCTACTTGGCCATTTTGCTGGCCACGCCCCCGATAGAACTTTGTTTTGTAATTCAGAAGTGTGATGCAAACAAAGTTTACATTGGAGCAAAACAAATCACAACACTTTACTTGGTGATGTGCAAATGACAAAAATTTGCAGAAACTTGATCTCCAGACATTGTACTCTATGTAGTTTTAAAACCACATGTCGGTGGGAAATTCTGTGGACATTTCAATGTAAAATCAGCTGATTGCAAATGACAGTGTGCTGCTACCTTATGCTTTAGCTATGTATTTATTAAAAGCGACAGTTTTTAAACATTAGTTCAGAAACATTCCTGCCCCTGCACTGATGATGCAGTTAATGAACTGAGGCAAGTCAGCGGTCATGTGTATCCTATATGTGGCTAGATTTATATTATTTATGAAGCAAAGATTTAGTCTATTAAACTAAACAAGAGTTTTCTGTACAGCAGACATGCTAAACTCGTGTATTTGATGGTGCTCTCATATGTGATAAAGAAGAAAATGGCATCTCAGTGAATTAAAATACTTGCCCAGGATCACACAATTTGAAACCAGTTTAAGGGTCAAGAGCATTATAATTCGGTCCAGTCGATTATTCATGTGCTAGACCTGCAGGTCTAGTAACATTTTTAGGATTTTTCGAGGCCCTCTCTAGCTGGGTGCACTATACTAATGGTGAGGGTACAGTGTCTAAGTCAATTCTTCGACATTGTAAGTGCAGTATTGCCATAAAGAGTATGTGGTCTGGAAGTTTGTCATTACAAGTTCCACAGCACCATAATGGCTTTACTGAAAATTGGGAAGTTTGGTATCCGACTTCTCCGCACATTAAACCCACACTGATGCCAGTGTGGGATTTAATGTAAAATGCACTCAGAGGGCATCTTAGAGATGCCCCCCTGAAAAACGACCTAACTCTAGTGTCCTGGCTGAGTGGCTGCTCGCTAGCTGCCACCACCAGACCTGTTTCTGGACCCCTGGCTCGATAGCCTGCCGCTCTCTGGGTCCTGAAACAAAGCACATGCTGAGACGAGGTGCCAAGGCTCCTCTCCCAGGATGGGCTGGGTCCACGAAGGGGAAGCTTAAAAAGCTTGCCGCCTTTGTGAGCTACCCCAGCCATTTGCTGCTCCCAGCAACTGGCCCCCACTGGTTCTGACCCCCACTTTGGGCAGGAGAATCCGCAGGAAAATCAAGTTAGGAGGAGAGGTGTGCCCACCTTTGCCAACCCCACCCCTCAGGTGGGGGAGGCGAGGTGAAGCACAACTCTCAGATGGGGGGGACCCAGCCAACCAGAGTGAGGCTTATGCCCCCACCCACTGGAGGGTGGCTTAATAGGGAGTGTACCCACCCCAATGAAGGGACCCATTGGTCCTGACCTGTACCTACCTGTAACGCCCCTAAATGTAGTATTTAGGGGCAACCCAGAACCTTGCCGCCTCAGACAAGAAGAAACAAAAAGGACGGAAGAGCCGTGGTGAAGAAGAGGAGTACACCAACTGACTTGGCCCCAGCCCTACCGTCCTGTCCCGACCTCGACCTGCTACAGCGAAATCCCAGTGTATCCTGCAGCCAGCACCCCCCAAGATCCTGGAGGACCTGCCCTGCCTTCCCAAACCAGACTTTGTCTTCCATGAGCACCGGATTTGCTCACCCACAGACTGGCTCCGGCCAAATTTGCGAGACTGCACCCGACACCCACGGTTCGAGTTCGAGTGGCCCAACACCTCGAGGTGGTCTACCTGGCAATCCTGACCTGGGATCTAGTGATCCCTGACCTACCTCAAGTCTCCAACCAACGCCTGAGGTCCCTTTCTGGAGGATTCCCCGCGACCGGAGCCCGTAAGAGGAACCAGACGCCAAAAGACACCCCTGCATCTGATGTTCCACGGCCTTGGGTAGCCCAATGACTGTGTCTCGGCATCCCCAGGCATCCCAACTTACCTCTCCAGTCGGTGGTCGCCTCAAGAAGATCTTCGTCCCGAGCCTGCAGTGTTTGTTGTAACAGGAGAATCCCCATTGAAACCAACAGGGCACCCAATGCCAAAACAGCACCCTGTACTCTGCCACTCCAGTGCGGCTGAGGGTGCACCTTGTATGCTAAATCGGATCCCCCTTTGCCCTGAGCCTAACACCAGGAGCTTTGCTCCCACAACCTTGTAGCCTGCTCGTGAGCAGCCACCAACCGCAGGCCCCCTACCCCCCATTGGTTAACATTGGGCCTCAACACTCTGTACGCGGCCGCCCTCGTGCCTCTGGGAGTGCTTTAAGAGTGCATCCTCGACCCTGGGGGAACCCCAACTCCAAAACCTAAGTACTTACCGATAACACTGTTTTCTCCCACAGGACTGCATTGACTGCTTTTCTGTGAAAAATCGTGTGGAGTTGGTTTGTATGAAACCCTAAGAAACTGCAAATGTACGAAAACTGAATTGCTTACCTTTTCTCTAGGAAATGTCCCAGTGTGATTTCTAGGCAATCACACTGAGTAGAAAAAGTAACTTAAAAAGTAATCTGAAAATTAACGTACAAAGTAGTCTCAAAAGTAACCGTAAAGTAATTTTGATTGTTGACTTGCCTGTAAACAATATATAATATCAACAAGAGAGAGAGGGAGAGGGTCACTCTTATTCCCCCTAACGTATGAATTCAATAACAACAAAAGAGTGAGTAGAAAAGGGACGATGGGGAACGTAGCACGAGGAAAAACCTCTTATTTAAAAGAACCCTCACTCACCAACCTAGTTGGTGACATGCTTCATCATTGGGTTCCCACCAGAGAGGCCGAGTGCCTCCCTGGTGTGCTACGACGCCTGAATTACAGCGGAGCGGGTATTTTGTTGGGGTAGTGTCAGTGCAACAGTGAAGGTAGTGCAAGTTAAAAGATATCTGGTTTAATCCCAAATCAATTTTATTGGTGGAAAACCAGGTAACATTAAAAACAAGTGAAATGGACACTAGGTGCCTAGCTAAATTGACCAGGCGCATCCAGATTGATTTAAAAGTGATCAATGGTCAACATGTTTCTGCTTATAATGTGTAATTTACAAAGCTTTCATCAGGACCAGGCCTCCACGGCGGTGTACACTCGCTAAGGTGTACCCTAACCAGTGGAGGTATATGGATGGTAAAACTCACGGTTTTACCATAGGGCCTTCTGGGATTCCAAAAAGCCAAAGAACTCTGTAAGAAAACACAAATACAACAGTTTTGTAAGTTCAGTGGTATTTCTTGCCAGGTATTCTGGAGGTCTAAAATGTTTAAGAAACCTTGTGCTATTAATTGCCACAGCGTGATTGTATCACGTACACCTTTCAATCAGGCAAACGTGTCAGACATACCGCCACTCCGTGTCTATTTGTCTCCGGAGGGGTCATTATTACTAGATAAATACTAGTAACATTTAACGCTTTACTTAGTGAGCGTAATAGAAGCATTCTCAATTATGCAACAAACTTGGAATATAGTGACAAACCCGTTAAAAACGCGGATAAAGTGTGCACGCGTTTGTTAAAATCCAAAGGCAGCTTTTCAAAACATGGAGAAATTAGGGCTTACGTGAAGAAACTACTAGCTTCACGTCATGGGTCCGGGAGGGGTTAGAGATGCTGGTGGAATCTATACAAGATAAAAAGGAAGTAAGTTTCTAGAGAATCTCCGGTGAGTTACCGGTGAACCTCGTGTCAAAGTAACAATCACCACCCCGGAAACCCCCAGCCTACTTACTTCCAAAACAGCACTCTCCCGCACACAACCTATCGGTGCCAAACCTCGGACCCGAATGTTACTACGATGTTTCAGCTGGAGAAAGAAATGCCGATTCTCAATCACGTGACCCGTGCGTAAACCACCGAACGCGGTGCGTCCAGGACACGTGACTTCAAAGACTAGACTGCAAAGGTCGGGACTTAAAGCGCTTAGTAATAAAGTTGTTATTTACTTGAAACAACTCTGTACTGAAACGATATGAAGTCTAAATGACTAATTTAAGTAAACTGTGATAGAAATAGATAAAGTATGGGGTCAAATGGTACTTGTGAAACCAAATAATAATGACACACGAGTATCGGAAAATATTAAAGACACTATACTCTGAGCATAATAACCCTATTGAAATCTATATACATAGCAGATGATAATGGTATGGGCTAATCAACCATTAATTATGTATACACTCATTACACTATAAGTCAGTAACTTCCTAAAAGCGTGTCTAGAGGGCAATGGTGGTCCCAAATCAGTCAGTGAGGACACAGGTAGGCATAAAGGTGAAAAAGGGGGAGTAACCCTCCATGCTCAAGGGACTGAGTCATTGGTCAGGCATAAGGGCTGAGACTATAATCGAGTGATGTCAACGTTTCATTACTGAACCCCAAGGGATATTATCGTTAAGCCCTATCATATGTGTAGAAAGGCGATAAATCCAACGTTGTTCCTTCTCGAAAAGCGCTTGCTGTATAGTAGGACTTTGCCTCAATTGCTCAATAATTGTCCAACTCAAATCATTTGTAGTGTGATTTTGCTGTAAAAAATGATCAGTAAGTTTTGTAGTGTTTTTTCGGCATCGGATATTGCTCCTGTGCTCACATATTCGTTGTTTAATCTTACGCGTAGTCATACCCACATACCTGGAACCGCACGGGCAAGTAATCAAATAAACCACGTTTGCGGAATTGCAGTTGGTATGGGCCTTTTGTGACCATATTTTTCCAGTTTCAAGTTCCAGGTACTTGGTAGCGATAGTCAAATGGCACACGCTGCACGCCCCACATGGGAAATGACCTGTCACAGGAGGAAGTCCCCAGGCATTCAGGACTGAACGATTTTCTTCCCTTTCTGGTAAACTGGGCCGCGTATGTACTACGGTATCCTTAATGCTCCTTGCTCTTTTGAAAGAGAAGAGCGGTTTTTCCCACTTGTGATTATTACTCTCCAGGATTCTCCAGTGCTTCCTTATTGATTTACTGACAGCATTAGAAGCCACATTGTACGTTGTAACGCATGTAAGTGGTATTTCCACTGAACTTCTGGGATTTTCCTCCAGAAGGGCTTCCCTGTGTTGGTTCCTGGCCCTCTTGCAGCTTCTTTTTAAAATACTGTCGGGGTACCCCCGCTTCTGGAGTTTGATTGTAAGGTCCTCTGCCTGGGATCTAAAATTCGTCAATTCGCTACAATTGCGTCTGAGGCGGAGGTATTGGCCGAAGGGGAGGTTTTCCCGCAGCGGTCGCGGGTGGAAGCTGGAAAAATGCAGCAAGTTGTTTTTTGCTGTCGGTTTGTGGTGTGTCTTGGTCTGTAGTTGATTCCCAACTTTCATGATAACTACATCCAGGAAGACCATCTCATCCTTCTTATAAGAGTAGGTGAATTTTAAGTTCGGATCGCATGTATTTATCCACCCAAAGAACTCCAAAAGGACATCTTCAGTCCCATGCCAGATGATAAACACGTCGTCTATGTACCTCTTCCAAAAGGAAACAAAGGACGCGTAAGGATTATGGGCTGATAAGATGTATTTACACTCAAAATCGTGCACATACAGCCCGGCTACACTTGGGGCAAATGTACTGCCCATCGAAGTGCCCGTAGACTGTAAATAAAGCTCTCCCTTGTATTCAAAGTAATTCCTTTTCAAGGCGAGGGTGGCACAAGCGATCACGAATTCCTTCGGGGTTACAAAATCCCAAGGTGCTGTCTCCAAAACCTCTTTGAGAACCTTGATGGTGTCATCCTGCGGAATGCAGGTATAGAGGCTTTCGATATCTAATGAGACCAGGAAAGTAGATTCATTGGTAATGTCAATATCCTGTAATAAGGATAATAAGTTTTTAGTGTCTTTAAGGTAAGTACTAGTTGCCTGGATCAAGGGTTTCAGAAAGAAATCGCAGTACCGCGACAAAGGTTCGAGGAGGGAGCCAATGCCCGACACAATTGGACGTCCTGGAGGGGGCATTCTGTTCTTATGCGTTTTTGGCAGTGTGTAGAAGTATGGAATAACACCCCTGCTTGTTGTCAAAAAATCAGCTTCATGTTTGGTAATGTGTCCATTAGTTTCAGCCTCCTCTACCATGTCTGTAATCATAGATTTTAGGTGTGGAGTGGGATCCGTATCAAGACGAGTGTAGTTGGCCTGGTCACTCAGAAGTCGTCTACACTCAGTATCATATGCCACCGCATCTTGAATCACAACACCACCCCCTTGTCTGCTGATTTTATGACAATGGTGGTGTTGGACTGTAATGATTGAAGTGCACGAAATTCTTCTGCACGCATGTTCTTGAAGACGACCGTCTCCTGAAAAGACTCAATATCATTAAACACAGCCTGTTCAAAGGCTGTGATTTCAGGTGGAACCGCATGAGGTGGAGGAGTAAAAGTTGATTTCAACCTTAGGCCTGAATCCCCAGTGGAAACCTGGGTACCATCCTTGTTTTGTTTCTCAAAAAAACTCTTGAGTTTCAATTTGCGGAAAAAACCGGCCAGTTCACAATGGAGCTTAAAACGATCGAGGCGTGCCGTGGGTACAAAACCTAAACCCTTCTCTAAGACTGAGTTTTCATCTTCTGTAAGGACGACAGAGGAGAGGTTGGTGATTAAACTCTCTGGTTGCTGGGGCCTGCTTGCTGCTCCCGCGCCTTGCTCCGTGTGTTGTCGCCCACTACTTCGTGTTCCCAGTGCACTTGATTCGTACCTCTTCTTTTGCCGCGTCCTCTCCGGCCTCTCTCTAAAAAGGAGGGCGATACATATTTTGTTGGAATTGTGGATGTGGCACAAAATTTGGATTCCAACCCATCATCTGCTGGAACTGTGGTGGTTGGAAAGGATTCTGAAAACCCCCTCCCCCAGCCAGCGGAAAAGGTTGCCATGGTTGCTGGTATTGTTGCCTTCTGTTCCTACCTCTCCCTCGGTGACTGGGTTTGAAACTGTCCCCACTTGACCCACTAGTTGTTGATGCATCGTCATCTGAGCCATCTGTACTATATGTGTTTCTTGGTGGAGGGACATAATCGGGATTGGCATATGGATAGATTTTAGTGTATGAGAACCGCTTAAGGTCCTTCTGAAAGTTATGTGCCTTGGACTGGGTCAAGGTATCTTTGTACTCATTAACCTCCTTATTTAATTCATCCAGCCTCTTTTTGTATCCCGTGAGTGTTGTTCTGAAGTGTGTCTCAGTTAATTGAATTTCTATTAACATTGCTTCAGATAAGCGAAGAGCTGTCTTTATTATAAGCACCAGCCAGTCGCGGGTACAATGCCACGCGATCTGGGCCCATTCCTTTCTAAACTGGGGATCTTCCAGAAAAATGCGCGGGGCATTAGTCACCAAAAGGCCCTTTGGTGCCACGTTGTTCCGTAGATACTCAGTGAGTATCGTACCATGTAAAATAGTCCTGATACGGTTTCTTTTCTGCTCGGTAAGTTTCTCCCACTCTGTAGTTTGAGAGATTGTCTGAGCAATCGAGGGGTCTGAGAAAAGGGAAGAATCTGCCAAAAGGGCATCAACCTCTTCTTTAGAATATGAAAGGCCTAAGTTCTCCATGTTACTGCCAAACGGGGTCACTAGTATTGTAGGTAAAGAAAATACTCTCGCAGCTGTACGCTGCTAAATCTATAATATCAACAAGAGAGAGAGGGAGAGGGTCACTCTTATTCCCCCTAACGTATGAATTCAATAACAACAAAGAGTGAGTAGAAAAGGGACGATGGGGAACGTAGCACGAGGAAAAACCTCTTATTTAAAAGAACCCTCACTCACCAACCTAGTTGGTGACATGCTTCATCATTGGGTTCCCACCAGAGAGGCCGAGTGCCTCCCTGGTGTGCTACGACGCCTGAATTACAGCGGAGCGGGTATTTTGTTGGGGTAGTGTCAGTGCAACAGTGAAGGTAGTGCAAGTTAAAAGATATCTGGTTTAATCCCAAATCAATTTTATTGGTGGAAAACCAGGTAACATTAAAAACAAGTGAAATGGACACTAGGTGCCTAGCTAAATTGACCAGGCGCATCCAGATTGATTTAAAAGTGATCAATGGTCAACATGTTTCTGCTTATAATGTGTAATTTACAAAGCTTTCATCAGGACCAGGCCTCCACGGCGGTGTACACTCGCTAAGGTGTACCCTAACCAGTGGAGGTATATGGATGGTAAAACTCACGGTTTTACCATAGGGCCTTCTGGGATTCCAAAAGCCAAAGAACTCTGTAAGAAAACACAAATACAACAGTTTTGTAAGTTCAGTGGTATTTCTTGCCAGGTATTCTGGAGGTCTAAAATGTTTAAGAAACCTTGTGCTATTAATTGCCACAGCGTGATTGTATCACGTACACCTTTCAATCAGGCAAACGTGTCAGACATACCGCCACTCCGTGTCTATTTGTCTCCGGAGGGGTCATTATTACTAGATAAATACTAGTAACATTTAACGCTTTACTTAGTGAGCGTAATAGAAGCATTCTCAATTATGCAACAAACTTGGAATATAGTGACAAACCCGTTAAAAACGCGGATAAAGTGTGCACGCGTTTGTTAAAATCCAAAGGCAGCTTTTCAAAACATGGAGAAATTAGGGCTTACGTGAAGAAACTACTAGCTTCACGTCATGGGTCCGGGAGGGGGTTAGAGATGCTGGTGGAATCTATACAAGATAAAAAGGAAGTAAGTTTCTAGAGAATCTCCGGTGAGTTACCGGTGAACCTCGTGTCAAAGTAACAATCACCACCCCGGAAACCCCCAGCCTACTTACTTCCAAAACAGCACTCTCCCGCACACAACCTATCGGTGCCAAACCTCGGACCCGAATGTTACTACGATGTTTCAGCTGGAGAAAGAAATGCCGATTCTCAATCACGTGACCCGTGCGTAAACCACCGAACGCGGTGCGTCCAGGACACGTGACTTCAAAGACTAGACTGCAAAGGTCGGGACTTAAAGCGCTTAGTAATAAAGTTGTTATTTACTTGAAACAACTCTGTACTGAAACGATATGAAGTCTAAATGACTAATTTAAGTAAACTGTGATAGAAATAGATAAAGTATGGGGTCAAATGGTACTTGTGAAACCAAATAATAATGACACACGAGTATCGGAAAATATTAAAGACACTATACTCTGAGCATAATAACCCTATTGAAATCTATATACATAGCAGATGATAATGGTATGGGCTAATCAACCATTAATTATGTATACACTCATTACACTATAAGTCAGTAACTTCCTAAAAGCGTGTCTAGAGGGCAATGGTGGTCCCAAATCAGTCAGTGAGGACACAGGTAGGCATAAAGGTGAAAAAGGGGGAGTAACCCTCCATGCTCAAGGGACTGAGTCATTGGTCAGGCATAAGGGCTGAGACTATAATCGAGTGATGTCAACGTTTCATTACTGAACCCCAAGGGATATTATCGTTAAGCCCTATCATATGTGTAGAAAGGCGATAAATCCAACGTTGTTCCTTCTCGAAAAGCGCTTGCTGTATAGTAGGACTTTGCCTCAATTGCTCAATAATTGTCCAACTCAAATCATTTGTAGTGTGATTTTGCTGTAAAAAATGATCAGTAAGTTTTGTAGTGTTTTTTCGGCATCGGATATTGCTCCTGTGCTCACATATTCGTTGTTTAATCTTACGCGTAGTCATACCCACATACCTGGAACCGCACGGGCAAGTAATCAAATAAACCACGTTTGCGGAATTGCAGTTGGTATGGGCCTTTTGTGACCATATTTTTCCAGTTTCAAGTTCCAGGTACTTGGTAGCGATAGTCAAATGGCACACGCTGCACGCCCCACATGGGAAATGACCTGTCACAGGAGGAAGTCCCCAGGCATTCAGGACTGAACGATTTTCTTCCCTTTCTGGTAAACTGGGCCGCGTATGTACTACGGTATCCTTAATGCTCCTTGCTCTTTTGAAAGAGAAGAGCGGTTTTTCCCACTTGTGATTATTACTCTCCAGGATTCTCCAGTGCTTCCTTATTGATTTACTGACAGCATTAGAAGCCACATTGTACGTTGTAACGCATGTAAGTGGTATTTCCACTGAACTTCTGGGATTTTCCTCCAGAAGGGCTTCCCTGTGTTGGTTCCTGGCCCTCTTGCAGCTTCTTTTTAAAATACTGTCGGGGTACCCCCGCTTCTGGAGTTTGATTGTAAGGTCCTCTGCCTGGGATCTAAAATTCGTCAATTCGCTACAATTGCGTCTGAGGCGGAGGTATTGGCCGAAGGGGAGGTTTTCCCGCAGCGGTCGCGGGTGGAAGCTGGAAAAATGCAGCAAGTTGTTTTTTGCTGTCGGTTTGTGGTGTGTCTTGGTCTGTAGTTGATTCCCAACTTTCATGATAACTACATCCAGGAAGACCATCTCATCCTTCTTATAAGAGTAGGTGAATTTTAAGTTCGGATCGCATGTATTTATCCACCCAAAGAACTCCAAAAGGACATCTTCAGTCCCATGCCAGATGATAAACACGTCGTCTATGTACCTCTTCCAAAAGGAAACAAAGGACGCGTAAGGATTATGGGCTGATAAGATGTATTTACACTCAAAATCGTGCACATACAGCCCGGCTACACTTGGGGCAAATGTACTGCCCATCGAAGTGCCCGTAGACTGTAAATAAAGCTCTCCCTTGTATTCAAAGTAATTCCTTTTCAAGGCGAGGGTGGCACAAGCGATCACGAATTCCTTCGGGGTTACAAAATCCCAAGGTGCTGTCTCCAAAACCTCTTTGAGAACCTTGATGGTGTCATCCTGCGGAATGCAGGTATAGAGGCTTTCGATATCTAATGAGACCAGGAAAGTAGATTCATTGGTAATGTCAATATCCTGTAATAAGGATAATAAGTTTTTAGTGTCTTTAAGGTAAGTACTAGTTGCCTGGATCAAGGGTTTCAGAAAGAAATCGCAGTACCGCGACAAAGGTTCGAGGAGGGAGCCAATGCCCGACACAATTGGACGTCCTGGAGGGGGCATTCTGTTCTTATGCGTTTTTGGCAGTGTGTAGAAGTATGGAATAACACCCCTGCTTGTTGTCAAAAAATCAGCTTCATGTTTGGTAATGTGTCCATTAGTTTCAGCCTCCTCTACCATGTCTGTAATCATAGATTTTAGGTGTGGAGTGGGATCCGTATCAAGACGAGTGTAGTTGGCCTGGTCACTCAGAAGTCGTCTACACTCAGTATCATATGCCACCGCATCTTGAATCACAACACCACCCCCCTTGTCTGCTGATTTTATGACAATGGTGGTGTTGGACTGTAATGATTGAAGTGCACGAAATTCTTCTGCACGCATGTTCTTGAAGACGACCGTCTCCTGAAAAGACTCAATATCATTAAACACAGCCTGTTCAAAGGCTGTGATTTCAGGTGGAACCGCATGAGGTGGAGGAGTAAAAGTTGATTTCAACCTTAGGCCTGAATCCCCAGTGGAAACCTGGGTACCATCCTTGTTTTGTTTCTCAAAAAAACTCTTGAGTTTCAATTTGCGGAAAAAACCGGCCAGTTCACAATGGAGCTTAAAACGATCGAGGCGTGCCGTGGGTACAAAACCTAAACCCTTCTCTAAGACTGAGTTTTCATCTTCTGTAAGGACGACAGAGGAGAGGTTGGTGATTAAACTCTCTGGTTGCTGGGGCCTGCTTGCTGCTCCCGCGCCTTGCTCCGTGTGTTGTCGCCCACTACTTCGTGTTCCCAGTGCACTTGATTCGTACCTCTTCTTTTGCCGCGTCCTCTCCGGCCTCTCTCTAAAAAAGGAGGGCGATACATATTTTGTTGGAATTGTGGATGTGGCACAAAATTTGGATTCCAACCCATCATCTGCTGGAACTGTGGTGGTTGGAAAGGATTCTGAAAACCCCCTCCCCAGCCAGCGGAAAAGGTTGCCATGGTTGCTGGTATTGTTGCCTTCTGTTCCTACCTCTCCCTCGGTGACTGGGTTTGAAACTGTCCCCACTTGACCCACTAGTTGTTGATGCATCGTCATCTGAGCCATCTGTACTATGTGTTTCTTGGTGGAGGGACATAATCGGGATTGGCATATGGATAGATTTTAGTGTATGAGAACCGCTTAAGGTCCTTCTGAAAGTTATGTGCCTTGGACTGGGTCAAGGTATCTTTGTACTCATTAACCTCCTTATTTAATTCATCCAGCCTCTTTTTGTATCCCGTGAGTGTTGTTCTGAAGTGTGTCTCAGTTAATTGAATTTCTATTAACATTGCTTCAGATAAGCGAAGAGCTGTCTTTATTATAAGCACCAGCCAGTCGCGGGTACAATGCCACGCGATCTGGGCCCATTCCTTTCTAAACTGGGGATCTTCCAGAAAAATGCGCGGGGCATTAGTCACCAAAAGGCCCTTTGGTGCCACGTTGTTCCGTAGATACTCAGTGAGTATCGTACCATGTAAAATAGTCCTGATACGGTTTCTTTTCTGCTCGGTAAGTTTCTCCCACTCTGTAGTTTGAGAGATTGTCTGAGCAATCGAGGAGTCTGAGAAAAGGGAAGAATCTGCCAAAAGGGCATCAACCTCTTCTTTAGAATATGAAAGGCCTAAGTTCTCCATGTTACTGCCAAACGGGGTCACTAGTATTGTAGGTAAAGAAAATACTCTCGCAGCTGTACGCTGCTAAATCTATAATATCAACAAGAGAGAGAGGGAGAGGGTCACTCTTATTCCCCCTAACGTATGAATTCAATAACAACAAAAGAGTGAGTAGAAAAGGGACGATGGGGAACGTAGCACGAGGAAAAACCTCTTATTTAAAAGAACCCTCACTCACCAACCTAGTTGGTGACATGCTTCATCATTGGGTTCCCACCAGAGAGGCCGAGTGCCTCCCTGGTGTGCTACGACGCCTGAATTACAGCGGAGCGGGTATTTTGTTGGGGTAGTGTCAGTGCAACAGTGAAGGTAGTGCAAGTTAAAAGATATCTGGTTTAATCCCAAATCAATTTTATTGGTGGAAAACCAGGTAACATTAAAAACAAGTGAAATGGACACTAGGTGCCTAGCTAAATTATAGTCTCAGCCCTTATGCCTGACCAATGACTCAGTCCCTTGAGCATGGAGGGTTACTCCCCCTTTTTCACCTTTATGCCTACCTGTGTCCTCACTGACTGATTTGGGACCACCATTGCCCTCTAGACACGCTTTTAGGAAGTTACTGACTTATAGTGTAATGAGTGTATACATAATTAATGGTTGATTAGCCCATACCATTATCATCTGCTATGTATATAGATTTCAATAGGGTTATTATGCTCAGAGTATAGTGTCTTTAATATTTTCCGATACTCGTGTGTCATTATTATTTGGTTTCACAAGTACCATTTGACCCCATACTTTATCTATTTCTATCACAGTTTACTTAAATTAGTCATTTAGACTTCATATCGTTTCAGTACAGAGTTGTTTCAAGTAAATAACAACTTTATTACTAAGCGCTTTAAGTCCCGACCTTTGCAGTCTAGTCTTTGAAGTCACGTGTCCTGGACGCACCGCGTTCGGTGGTTTACGCACGGGTCACGTGATTGAGAATCGGCATTTCTTTCTCCAGCTGAAACATCGTAGTAACATTCGGGTCCGAGGTTTGGCACCGATAGGTTGTGTGCGGGAGAGTGCTGTTTTGGAAGTAAGTAGGCTGGGGGTTTCCGGGGTGGTGATTGTTACTTTGACACGAGGTTCACCGGTAACTCACCGGAGATTCTCTAGAAACTTACTTCCTTTTTATCTTGTATAGATTCCACCAGCATCTCTAACCCCCTCCGGACCCATGACGTGAAGCTAGTAGTTTCTTCACGTAAGCCCTAATTTCTCCATGTTTTGAAAAGCTGCCTTTGGATTTTAACAAACGCGTGCACACTTTATCCGCGTTTTTAACGGGTTTGTCACTATATTCCAAGTTTGTTGCATAATTGAGAATGCTTCTATTACGCTCACTAAGTAAAGCGTTAAATGTTACTAGTATTTATCTAGTAATAATGACCCCTCCGGAGACAAATAGACACGGAGTGGCGGTATGTCTGACACGTTTGCCTGATTGAAAGGTGTACGTGATACAATCACGCTGTGGCAATTAATAGCACAAGGTTTCTTAAACATTTTAGACCTCCAGAATACCTGGCAAGAAATACCACTGAACTTACAAAACTGTTGTATTTGTGTTTTCTTACAGAGTTCTTTGGCTTTTTGGAATCCCAGAAGGCCCTATGGTAAAACCGTGAGTTTTACCATCCATATACCTCCACTGGTTAGGGTACACCTTAGCGAGTGTACACCGCCGTGGAGGCCTGGTCCTGATGAAAGCTTTGTAAATTACACATTATAAGCAGAAACATGTTGACCATTGATCACTTTTAAATCAATCTGGATGCGCCTGGTCAATTTAGCTAGGCACCTAGTGTCCATTTCACTTGTTTTTAATGTTACCTGGTTTTCCACCAATAAAATTGATTTGGGATTAAACCAGATATCTTTTAACTTGCACTACCTTCACTGTTGCACTGACACTACCCCAACAAAATACCCGCTCCGCTGTAATTCAGGCGTCGTAGCACACCAGGGAGGCACTCGGCCTCTCTGGTGGGAACCCAATGATGAAGCATGTCACCAACTAGGTTGGTGAGTGAGGGTTCTTTTAAATAAGAGGTTTTTCCTCGTGCTACGTTCCCCATCGTCCCTTTTCTACTCACTCTTTTGTTGTTATTGAATTGCCTGTAAACAAACCAATTGCATCCAACTGCATTTCAGTTGTATTCCACTACGTTAGACCTGCAAAGTATTATTTCACTTACCTGCACCAGGCCTGGCTTGGTTCTAGAAATAAAATAACTAAATAATATTTTTATACAAACAAATTGGTCTGAGTTCAGTCTTTGAGTGTGCAACATAATTTCTTGCCTGTCTGTGTACAATAAATGCTTAACACTACCCTCTGATAAAGCCTTACTGCTCGCCCACACTCCCAAAAATGGAGAGTAAGATGTTATCTACTTTTACCTCTGCCTACCTTTGGGGTTCCACTGGACGCTGTGCACACTATACCTTAATTTGGTATAGTATATACAGAGCCAGCTTCCTCCAGTTCTCATTTACATTATTCCAGCTAGTAAAGGCTTTCAACTTGCTTGGTGCAAAACAGACTTCTTGGTCACAATGGTGGTGTAAAATTTAGTTTGTGTGTTACCATGAACAGTTAACTCACACTTTTAAACTTCACACTGGTGGAGTGAGCAGGGTTATAGTTGGTTACCATGCAGCTGCTATGCTCAAACAGTCTTTCTGGCTTTCTTGTCTAGCAGCATACCCAGTTGGGAGATGGCCATCTTCCTTAGGGCGGTAGCCAAATTTAGTTCCACAGACCCAAAGAGTCCTTCAAAGGTGATTTTTCCCAAGGAGGAGTCTTGTTTGCTAGTTTCCTGATTCCTTATGGCTTGAGGAAAGTGTATAGTTCCCCTATTTGGTATCATTCCTGCTTCCATTTCATGTCCATCATTTCCTGGTGGACTACCAGAGGTATTTCTCTGACCTGTTGAAAAGGATTCTTAGTTTGGATGCGAAGGAAAGCAGGCCTCGGACTTCTACCAGCTACCAAACATAGAGGCCACACTTTTCTTTTGTCTATTCTTAGTGACCAGGTTGTTTGTCTGGCCAGGTGTGGGAACCCTAAGAAATAGTGATTACTACGTAGTGGTGGGTGGAGTGCCCCAAGTTTATCCACGCCTTTGCACATTTCAACATTTGTCTCCCAAATATACTCAGACAATCCCAGAAAGCACCATTCCATGCGTCGGTCAAAGTAGCTGGAGACTATGTTCACTGCTGGAGCTCTGTTAGTCTGCCCACAGTTTGGGTCTTTGAAATTAAACTGTCTCCCTACCTAAACAGGTGCCACCCTGGCTGGGACAAGCCCATGTCAAAGGTAGGTCTATGTTATAGCTTTGTTTTTGTATAACCTCATTCACCTCCCAGTCTCACTGGTAGTGCTCCTTCAGCTAGACAGTCGCCCAAAGGTCCTTTGTTCTTTCTTTAGGCCCTTATGGTGATTGTCTGCACTCGTTCCAACTCTAGACTGGTAAGCCTAATTCGGCAGTGTATGAAAGTGAGCCTGGCTGACCTTGTCCAAGAAGATTGGCCAGTCTCCCTGCATGTATGTGTAGTTTTTCTATAAAACATTTTTGTTGGATGTTTGCCAAAATCTTTGTTTCCCAATGAATCAGATTTTTGAGTGCTCTTTTCTGAATTGATTTGTGGTAGTGACTTACATTCTTAAACATGCCTTAGTAAAACGCAAAGGCTCTTGTACCCTTATGCAGTAAATTCAGTTTGGAACTTTGTTGCTTGCTGAAAACATGCCAATTCCTTATTTTTCAGTTTCTGTTTTCGTACATCATGCATCTGGGCCTCCAAGGCTCCAAGGCATAGGGAGTGAAGTGATGATTTGTCACCTTTACCTTGTATATACAAAGCCAGAGTTACTGTGCATCCCTACTCTGAATGTGTAAGCATGGCACAGGGCTTCAGTTTTATGCTGATTTATGCCTAACCAGAAAAGCTTTATTATGAAATTCTTCTAGATGATGTAGACCTGGGTCCTCTTGGCGCAACAGCAGTAGGAACCAAGATCATACTGGGTGGTTGTGTGCCCAGTGGTCCTGGAAATGGCACTCTAGGCAATTTTGATTGGTGCTGTGAAGGTGGTTGAGTCCTCGCTGCTGTGAAGGTTTTGAAACAGGACTTGGCAAATATGCAATGACCACTCCAGAGGGCAGCCTGGATTTGGTTTATACTCTTAAGTATTCACTCCGATGTAGCTGGTAGCTTCCTCACCTTCATTTTTTGAAATGGCTGCACAGTCTTCCCAACAGAAAAAGAAGTTTGTGTGCCTGGATGTTATGGAACACCTCAACGTTGAATGCCTTGCTCTCTTTGATGTCGAACGGTATTTCAGTGTGAAACCTGCCCTTGAAGGAGAGCAAGTTGCCATTGTACCTTGTCAACGTTTGAACAGGGACACCTCCACCTTTCATTATGCCTTCCCTTCTTGAATATCTCTCTGTGGGAGTCCTCATAGAGAAGGATTGGAGGTTTGGTAGGGAGGAGACCCTCTCCTCTGATCTTCCACTAACTGAGGCTCCTGCTGCGTGCAGAGTTCCTCTTTCCATTGAAAGTGTATCTTCTCCCTGTCCTTAAGAGTGTGCATAGAAAAGTTCCAGCGGTGTAATCATCGGTTAGGGACATCGGTATCCAGAAGGAAAAGATACATGGACGATGAGTCTGTTTTTGCCATTTTCCTGCCACATGGAAGATGTTTGTCAAAAAGGTGATGCTTTTGACAAAATTCAAATATTTTATTTTAAGGGAGATTCCCCTGAAGGAGAACTAGGATTACAGGTCATAAATTGTTCCTTCATTTTAACTAAATTGGTTTTGGAATTTAAACTTTTTTGTTTTTACAGTAATGTTTTGGTGTTGCTGTCCATAAACTGCATGTAGCTTCTCTGCAGAAAGCCATGCTTCTTGTACCAAGCTGCTAAAGGATCTCTCACAGTAACCTTCAGTTATAAGGCATTAGATTGTTTAGACATGATTGTCGGCCAAAGCTCGTAACAAGACTGAACCATTTCTTCCCCTAGAGCTTAACATTACAGTTTTTTACACACATGTTCAAATTCCTCCAAGGGCAACCACATCAACATATCTACTAGTGCCCATCTAATCTACTCTTTAGAGACCTCGTTAAATTTCGATTCCATGGCCAGTCAATCCTTTGTCTCTGCAGAGGTGACCGCCATTGTGCTGATTGGCTAATTAAATGCTTAAATAAAGTACAATAAACTGTTGTCTTTATTTTTCAGTGTCGCAGCATGCTAAAATATTTTTCTTCCCTCTGTTCCCATCAGTCTTTTACACTCGTCACTTTTCAGTTTTCCACCCCATCTCTCTTGCTCTCTTCCTCACTGCCTGTTTTTTTTAATCTCTATTCCCTTTCTTCATCTGTTGTCTCTTCTTACAACCACAGTCCTCTTCCCGATCCCTTCTCTTCCCGACATCCAACATGCTCCTGTCAAAGGTTTTCCTATGATACTGCTTTCAATAATAATAGCGGCCAAGAGAGGACATAGGCGAATGGCTGTAATGCTTACAGCCACTTGAACCTGTAGTCTGTGTAGGCAAGAGTCTTTTAAAGAGCAAGTAGGCAGTACTGACACACCATTCACAATACCAATGGCCTTAATTTGGTATCCACTCTAATCTTTACCACATGTTTATTAAAAATTAATAGATACTTTATTTGCTAAATGTTTATCCTCTTGCGCAGTGCAGTTTAATTAAAAGTTTGACTTGAACTAGTATTTCATTAATGGCGGGCTCAGATATTTGACAAGGTGAGAGGTAATGCCACCAAAGTCCCTTGCACTGGATGCAAAGTGAAATCATCCCTTTTGCAACGTCTAAATTGTTGATTTCTGTTGTCGTTGCCCATGGAATGTCTGATGCCAGATTGCAGATAGTGGAGGATGTTGTAGGACTCAGAGTTGAAACTGTGTTAAACTAAAGCTTGGAGCAATGTTGATTTCATGACAGAATGTAGAGACCTGAAATAATGGTCTTCAGTAATGTAAGTTAATTTGTGTATAAAAGCATTAAGATGTGTTATTTACCTTTTTTCATGTAGTGAAAGTTGGTCTGCGCCATCCAGATCCAGTCGTAGAAACCAGCTCTTTGTCTAGTGTAACACCCCCTGACGTCTGGTTCCAAACTTCGGTACCTGAAGAAACCATTGATCATGGCTGGCTGTCGGCGTTGCAGCTAGAGGCAGTGACCTATGCAGCTCAGGTATCTAACACTAACCTAATACGAAAGAATGTATCCTTATTTTTTCTCCACACAACAGTCCATTCTTATTTCTTGTATGGATATTGTCCATCACTGAATACTTCCCGCTGATTCATAAACCCAGATCCCAGACTGCTTTTATAAGAGATGGGCATGATAGGAATTTAAAGTAGAGCCATTGGAAATTAAGGCATACTTCATTACTTTTTTATAATGCTTACTAAACCTTACAATTGTATAAAGCTGATTCACACTCTGATTGTCACGATTTTTATCGGTGTTGAGATTGCCAGCTCTACAGCAATACATTTCCTTATCAAGCAGGAAGAACTGTAATGTCTTTGAGGAAGGCATAGTCGATCTGAGGCTGGTCTTTGGTGAGTAGTATCATTGACAGTGGTGCTTCAGCCAGGCATACAAAATTCGAAGGCTGATTAGCTCTTATTACACCCCAAGGAGGAACACTAATGGGTGGAGAGTGGTGATGTTTTACCTGTCCGCTTCATGACCTGGAAAATGTCATGCATCGACTTGTTCCCCACTGCAGAAGAGGCTTTCATATTTTCATCTACTTGATCTATGGTAAATATTCTTGATACTCATTGGAGACATTTGTCTGTACTTTCCTCAAGGAACCCTACATCCATCAGTGCTTGCCGAATTAAGACCACCCTAGACAATTTTCTTATTGGGTTGGACTTGCAAGGTAATTGCACCTGGACCTGCTTCAACTCCGAAGGCTCTTGTCAATGGCAGACCTCACTTGAATGTTGGGTATGATCTTCCACCCTATCTCTACTCTTGATTGCCTGGGGTTCGGAGTACCTGTAATACGGCCACATAAGTTTGCCAGATGACTGCGTTAAGGATCCTAAAAGTGTTCTGCCTTTAAATCATCATTTGCCTTCAGGTTGAAGAGCCTACAGTAATGAGACCTGATAATTTTCTAGGATTAACTCTGACAGACTCCTCCCTTCAGGGATAGTGGACCAATGTGTGAGGAAAGCTATTTATTATATGGTGTGGTTGGGCTACCTCACCATGTAATAAACTCACCAACCCGTCTTGGGTCTAGTCAGACTCTTCTGCAAACCTCCGCTCAACTTGGTCGCTGTGACTTTGAGCAGTTAGGCTTTAACAAAGGAACAATTGCAAAGCATTTAGACGTACCAAAACATTGGAATAAGAAAAGCGACACAAAGGAAATGAGACACCAGTTTAGAAGAATCTTTCATATTTGTAATAATATTTAGACCCCTAAGCAAACAAAATCAACCAGAGGGTTCGAGATCTATCCTCACTAAGCAAATATGAATCACTGCTTTTCATTTAAATTGCAAACTGCCATTGGCAACGACCGTAAATATTTGGAAAAGGTTTGGAACTTCTACTCCGGCAGGGAGCGAATCACAGGGGCCAATGAGGCTTGAATGGACAGTTACCTTGCAGTCAAAGTAATCTCCAGTCCAGTTCCAGGTTCTATGGGTGAACCACTGTAAGAAAGTGCCCTCTTTTTGCATGGTTGCCCCACTTTTTGCTAAACTGCTGATGTACTTTGACTGAGTGTGCCCTGGGCTCCTGCCAAACAGGTACCCAGGGCCTATGTTCTTTCCCTAAAACTGCATTGAAAACAAAATTCCAATTGGCACTCTCTGGCCACAGGTCAGCCCCTTGTAAATGCTACCACAGGTACCAAGGGCACTGTGGCCAGGGAAGGCCTCTACGGGCTGCAGTACTTATTGTGCCACCCTTAGAGGCCCTGTACCTACACACACACACACACACACATGCGCACGCGCACACGCAGCTGGCAAAGTGAAGAGTCGACATGGCACACATCCCTGTGTGCCATGCCTACAACCCACTGCCCTGGCATAGATTAGCCACCACTCTAGCTGGGTGCATTACACCAGTGGTGAGGGTACAGGTGCATGAACCCTGTACCCCTACAGTGTCTTAAGCCAATTCTTAGACATTGTAAGTGCAGTAATGCCATTAAGAGTATATGGTGCTGGGAGTTTGTCATTACGAACTCCACAGTACCATAATGGCTTTACTGAGAACTGGGAAGTTTGGTATCAAACTTCTCAGCACAGTAAACCCACACTGATGCCAGTGTGGGATTTAATGAACAAATGCACACAGAGGGCATCTTAGAGATGCCCCCTGAAAAACGACCCAACACTAGTGTCCAGGCTATGTGGCTGCCCACCAGCTGCCACCACCAGACATGTTTCTGGACACCTGAGTCGAGAGCCTGGTGCTCTTGGGTGCCTGAAACAATGCACATCGTGGTACGTGGTGCCAAGCCTCCTCTCCCAGGATGGGCAGGGTCCACGAAGGGGGAGCTTCAAAGGCTTGCCGCCTTTGTGAGCTTCACCAGGTCTTTTGCTGCTTCTAGCAACTCTCTCCCACCGGTTCTGACCCCCACTTTGGGCGGGAGAATCGGCAGGAAAACCAAGTGAGGAAGGGAGGTGTGCCCACCTTTGCCAACCCCACCCCTCAGGTGTGGCAGGCGAGGTGAAGCACAACTCAGTCCCCGCCATCTTGCAGATGGGGGGACCCAGCCAACCAGAGTGAGGCATATGCCCCCCTCCCTCTGGAGGGTGGCATAGTAGGGGGTGTACCCACCCCAAGGAAGGGACCCATTGGTCCCAACCTTTACTTACCTGTAACGCCCCTAAATCTAGTATTTAGGGGCACCCCTGAACCTTGCCTCCTCAGACAAGAACCGACAAAGAAGGACCGAAGAAGCTGTGCCAAAGCTAAGAAGAGGAGGACGCTCACTGACTTGGCCCTAGCCCTACCGGCCTGTCCCCACCTCGAACCTGCAGAAGCGAAATTCCGGTGTGTCCTGCAGCCAGCAACCTCAAGAACCCCGGGGACCTGCCTTCCACAGAAAAGACTGTCTCCTGTGAGCACCGGATTTGCTCACCCACAGACTCTGGCTCCGGCCAAATCTGTGAGTATGCAGCACCACTCTGCACCTGACGCCCACGGCCCGAGTTCGAGTAGCCCAACACCACGAGGAGGTCTCACCGGCGATCCTGACCTGAGATCTGGTGATCTCTGACCTGCCTCGACCCTCTCTATACGACGCCTGCAGTCTCTTTCTGGAGGATCCCACTGACCGTGACAGGAGCTGGTAAGAAAACCAGACGCCTAAAGACACCCCTGCACCCGAAGTCCCACGCCCTTGGGTGGCCCAACCGACGGTGTCCCAGCATCCCCAGGCATCCCAACTTACTTCTCCAACCGGTGATCACCTCCAGAAGATCTTCGTCCCTGAGCCTGCAGTCTTTGTCAGAACGGGAGAATCCCCATTGAAACCAACAGGGCACCTGACGCCAAAACAGCACCATGCACCCAGCCGCCCCTTGCACCGCTGCGGGTGTACTTTGGTTGCTAACTCGGATCTTCCTTTGCCCTGAGCCTAACACCAGGAGCTTTGCTCCCACAACCCTGTGGCCTGCTCGTGAGCAGCCACCAACCGAAGGCCCCCTATCACCCATTGGATAACATTGGGCCTCAGCACTCTGCACCCGGCCGCCCTAGTGCCACTGAGGGTCCTTTGAGAGTGCATCCTTGACCCTGGGGGAACCCTTTTTCTAACCCCAGAAACTCAACCCCAAAGACCGAGTACTTGCCTGTTAACCGGTAACTTCATTTCTCTCCATAGGAATACATTGACTGTTTTCCCTTGAGAAATGTTCCAAGTGTGGAGTTGACTTGTATGAAAACCTAAAAAACTACAACTGTGCAAAACTGATTTTACTTACCCTTTCTCTAGGAAATGTCCCAGTGTGATATCTAGGCATAGCACACTTAGTAGAAAAAGTAACTTAAAAAGTAATCTGAAAAGTAATTTCGACATTTTAACTTACTTGTATTTCAATCAGTTGCATTTGAACTTGCATTCAATTGTAAAACACTGCATAAGATTTTGCAAAGCATTTATTTCACTTACCTGTGCCAGGTTTGACTTGGTTCTAGAAATAAAATAACTTTTTAAATTTTTTATACAAACAAAATTGATCTGAGTTCAGTCTTTTGAGTGTGTGACATCATGTGCTGATTGAGTGTGTACAACAAATGCTTAACACTACCCTCTGATAAAGCCTTACTGCTTGCCCACACTACCACAAATAGAGAGTAAGGTGCGATCTACTTTTACCTCTGCCTACCTATGGGGTTCCACTGGACTCTGTGCACACTATACCTCATTTTGGTATAGTATATACAGAGCCACCTTCCTACAACCACCATAGACTTCAATGAAGCGGCACTGTTGCTATGGATGCTGATCTGGTGACTAGGTCTTCCTGGGGCTGCTCCTTGGTTCACGGTCGGGTGACATTAGCCTCGGGGATCGATGTCCCTTGACTTCCAGTTGAAGTGGAGCCAGAAAACCAGTAACCACTGGTGTACTGGTCTCTGGTTACAGCAAAAACAGTGGTTGCCTTTAACTGGCGTTAACTCTCGACTTGGCCAACCAAACTACACTCTCCCAGGTCTAGCAGACTTGGGTGAAACTTTTGCGGTTCGGGACTTGGTCTCCCTGGCTACACTTCGACGGTCAGGCAGTCTTTGCTACGAACTCGCCATGGCAGGCTTCTTCAGCTTTTGTGGCCTTGGTACAGGGTATGACAGGCATAGTCCTCTCTGCTAGCCCAGTGAGCAGCAGATGCAGTCCAGTCTTTGTGCAGCCTCTCTTTGCTGGGTACAGGGAACAGCAGGGCAATCCTTCAGTCCACTCTTCAGTACAGATTTGGTCTGGGTGCCTTTTTTATGCCCAGAAGCTGCCCTTGGGGGGGGGGGGGGGCGTTATAGTGACTACTAGTGAACAGGCTACTAGGTCTTCTCCCACTTAATGACTACTTCCTGCAATGTTTGGCATCTAGCTATCCCAGAATGCAGTATTCTGTCCACTCCCAAGATGGCAGGACCTCTGTATCCCACCCTAGAGGTGTGGCTACCTAAGGGCTACACTCCCAATGGAAATCTGGTTTGGCAATTGGTTCCCCCTCTCTGTCCAGATACCAACCTGTCTACCAGAACTAAAGAGCAGCCGCACTCCGAGGGAGGCGCTGCTGCGGTCTGAGGCCCAATTATTGCAACTGGAGCAATGTGTAGTACGGGAGAGGGAGGCTATCTGGCGCGCCGACAGTTGGTACTGGAGCGACAAATCTACTCCGACACCCTTATGTAGGAGGCCCGCCTCGCGTGGCTAGCGTCCCGCAGCAGAATTTACCAGTGGGGGGATAAGTCCAGCAAATTGTTGCACAGACTGTGTCAGAGAACCCTGCAGCCTCAGGTTCTCCCAAGTATAACAGGTCCTGATGGACGGATTCTGAGTGAGCCCGCCCTGATAGCTGAGAGCTTCGCGGAGTACTTTGCAGAACTATATACCCCGAGAGAGCTCCTGCGGGAGGACGCGATCCATCGCTTTATAGAGGGTATACCGCCCCGCACTCTAACTGATGAAGCGTGAGCAGACATGGAACTGCCGTTTACTGTAGAAGAGATTTGTATAGCACTGGGGGAATTGAATTCCGGCAAAGCGCCGTGCCCCAACGGGTTCCCATGCGAATTCTTTAAGAAATATATTTCCCAGCTTGGGTCGCACTACCTCCAAGCTCTTGAGGAAGCCAGAGACCGGGGTTGCCTGCCGAGGGACTGGCGACATGCAGAAGTTGTCGTATTTAATAAGCTGGGCCGGCCTCCGGACCAGCATGCCTCCTACCGTCCCATTTCACTCTTAAACGTTGAGGCCAAGATTCTGGCCAAACTGTTGGCCAATTGGCTGCAACCCCACATAACCACATTAATTCATTCGGATCAGGCGGGCTTTATGCCGCAGCGAGCCACGCGCCACAATATCCGGCGGGCACATAATGCGATAGCTGCTATCCAGGGTAAGGGGGTTCCGGCAGCCCTGCTGCTGGCGGACATGGATAGGGCACTCGATTCCCTCAGTTGGGTATATCTATTTGCGCTCCTGGAGCGTCTTAACATGGGTCCTCTATTCTTGACGTACCTCAAACTGCTCTATACGGACCTCACGGCTTCGGTGCGGGTGGCGAGTTCCGTGTCCTCTACATTCTCTGTGGGCAGGGGCACTCGTCAGGGGTGTCCGCTGTCGCCGTATCTCTAGGCACTGGCAATGGAGCCGCTAGCGGCGTGGCTGAGACTAGACGCGCAGGTGGTGGGATTTGAGTGGGACCAGGGGCTTTCTGATCGTATTGCTCTCTACGCAGACAATGTGCTCCTTTTTCTAACGGACGTAAACAGGACGGGGCCACGGCTCCTCCGCATTATGCAAATTTTCGGAGAAACATGGGGACTCTATATGAACCCGAGCAAATCCACGCTGTGGGTCCTGGGGGAGGCGCTGGTCTTGGGGTCTTGGGCCACGGCGGTGCGAGTGTCGTCAGATGGCATGAAATACCTGGGAGTCTTCCTATCGGACTCGCCGAGAGTTGCGTGGGATAAAAATATAGTTCCAATCTGGGCACGGACAAAGGAGGAGATGAAAACCTGGTCTCGCATGCCCCTTTCCATATATGGCAGATCTGCAATTTTTAAAATGGTGTCCTTGCCTCGCCTGTTATACCAACTGCAGAATCATCCGGATCCGGTACCCCCCTCGTGGTTTCGCCAGGTCAATGCGGCATTGGGACAGTTCTTGTGGGCAGGGGGGGCGTCTAGGGTGGCGCTGCGGACCTGCTTTCAGTCCACATACTGCGGGGGGCTGGCCACTTCTGATATTCTGTCGTATTATATGGCCTCACAGCTGCTTGTATTGAATGAATGGTGGTATGGTAATCGAGAGGATCCCGCCTATGCGGTGGAACGGAGGATTGTGGGTGAATCCACTGTGCATACCATTCTGTATTCGACGTCACTGTGCAATTCTCTACCGTCTGCTACACAGGTGGTGTTTCGAGTGTGGAAGCAATCCCTTCGTAAGATGGGTTGGTGGAATAAACTAACTAGGGAGACCCCGTTGTGGCACAATGGTTAGCTACCGCAGCTTGCTGCACTAGCCGGATTCAAAGGTTGGGACAACATTGGTATCTCCACATTGGGAGATGTAATGCGTGGCCCTATACTCAAATCTTTCCAGGAGCTTCAACGAGAGTACCACATGCCAAAAACTCAATTTTATAAACACCTCCAGTTTCGGCATGCTATCTCCCCGAGTATCTCAGGGTTGGAGGCGCTTCCTGAATTCAGTCCGATTGAGGCCAAGGTATTCATGGGAGATTTACAGGATCATAAGATCTCAAAGATTTATCATACCCTGGTGACTCACAGTTCCACAACGCTAGACAAACTCAGAGTGGCCTGGGAGGGGGATGTGGGCCAATTAGATGGGGACGACTGGGCGGACGCGCTGGCTTCTCCTAGAGCAGCAGCGATATCAATGCGGCTATGTCTCATTCAATTCAAATACCTTCATCGGGTCTATTATACACGGCTTCGGTTGTGGAGGGCTGGTCTGGTAGCATCCCCGCTGTGCCTGAGATGTGGACGAGAAGAGGGGTCCCTTATTCACACCATCTGGCACTGTACAGCACTTACACAATTTTGGAAAGGGGTGTTGGCCTGCCTGGCGGAGGTACTGGGGTGGGCGCTCCCTGCCTCACCCAAACTGACGATCCTGCACATTATGGAGGAGATAGGGGGTAACATATATAAGAGGCACTTACTGTTGCTGGGACTTACTTTAGCGAAGAGAGACATAGCAAGGCTGTGGAAGGCGGCGACCCCACCCTCACTGTCGGCATGGAAGAATGGGTTATATTTCAGCATGGGGTTGGAGATCCCGATATTCAAGGCCAGGGCCGCCCGCAAAAACACACAAAAATCTGGAAACGATGGGCAGACTACCGAGGCCTGGAACTAGACCCAATACCCCCGGTGGAGGCATCTATATCTGCCCTGATTCGTGATTATTAGAATGGGGGACTGGAAACGTAATGGTGGGACGATGTTGCTGAAGATGAGACTTGTGGAAATGACCGAAGTGTGGCTGTGTGTGGGTGCAATGGGGGAGGGGGAGGGGGCTTACGGTGTTCATGTTATATTGTATATTTTGAGATAGTTGATAAAAAAATGCAAATCATCTGTCGGAGTCACTGACTTGTAATGCTTGACATGGCAGTTGTTTCCTGGGCTAAGGAGCACTGCATTGTATATGACTCTTTGACTTAATAAAATATGTTTAAAAAAAAAAGAACTAAAGAGCAGCCTCTCTCATGTGTGCCCACCATTTGCCCTTCAAAGGCGGCTTCCCCTTTGAATCTCTTCTTTTGGGCTCACACCCTGTTTGGCCTTCCTGCGAGAGGTAACACATCTTCAAGCGGCAACTCCTTTGCGTTCCTTCCTGAGAGTCGTTCATACCTCCCCCCCCAGGAGAGCAGAAGGTCGTCTTGTGGCCTGCAATGTTAAAGACACAGGAAGACTCTGGTCAACAGAGTGGCCACTTTCTAAAACTGCTATCCTCTTAAGTTGCATCAAATTGAACTTTGACACCAGGTCTGGTTGAATGCAATTATTCTTTATATATGTTAGTGCTAACTTTAATAGTCCGATTCAGATCTTTGCAGAGCTGAATGGTCAATGTGTAACCCTGTACTTGCCAATGGTGCAACACTAAACAATAATTTTGGAGTTTTACTGTTAGAACACGTAAAAACACACTTAGTTTTTTTAATATACAGCACCCTCCCTTAGGGCAAGATAGGCCTATCTTAGGGGTAACATCTATCTATTAAAAAGGAAGATCTGAACTTTTTAATTTTAAATAGCAATGTCAAGTCAGCAGGTCAAACTGCTCTGCCAGCCAGCAATGGCAGGCTGGGAGTCTTGCTTTGCTTTGTCTCTCTCATGGTGGCACAGCCAGTGCTGTTGAACACAAGGGGCTCTTAACTTACAGGCCCTTGGATACCCCTGGTTCCATATAGTAGGGACTCTTAAGTGAGTTAGCCTATGCCAGTTGGGTATAAACCAATTAAACGTAGTTTTTAAGAGTCGGAGCACATTCACTGAGTCTAGTTCAGCAGGGCCTAGTGTGTTTACAGAGTAATTACACCGGTACCCAAGAGTCAAAAAGTGGGGGTTAGCCTGCAAAAAGCCATTTCCTCTCACCATCTCACTGATTTTAATCTTTCAAATGAACTGGACCAATGTAGAGCTACTGCACATCAACGTGTTCAAAATGGGTGGCAGACTGTGCAACCAAGTCATGGGACATTGTAAACTTACGAGCACTTGTTAGCTCATATTCTACTGGGAGGAAATGGAAGAATTTCTCCAGCACCATCCCGAGTAATGTATAAAAATAGGAAGTGATTGTTGCAGAAGGAAATGTCTCAAATTTAAGTATACGCTGCACATTAAAAGCCTCATTATATGCAATCAAATTTACACAAGTGTCATATTAATTTGCCATGTCTGGCAACATATTTCCAACATATTTTCAGGCCCTCTCTGGAGGTCCAACATGTTTTAAATGTGCTATTTGGTGGGGTCTGCCTTTTTCTACCATGTTTGAGGTTACAGAAATGATTGAGGATATTGGCATTACCAAGTATATGGCGTAGGAAAGTGCCCTTTCTGCATGGTTGCCCCCTAACTTTTTGCCAGACACCTGATGCAATTTGACTGAGTGTGCCCTGGGTCATTGCCAATCAGGTTCCCAGGGCATGTGTTCTTTCCCAACCTGTACCATTGTTTACACAATTGGCACAATTCTGGCCTACCTGTAAGTCCCTTGTAAGGAGTACCTATGGTACCAAAGGCAGGGTAGCCAGGGAAAGGCCTCTGAGGGCTGCAGCATGTATTATGCCATGCTCGGAGACCTCTCACCACAAACATGCACCACTACCATTGCAGCCTGCGTGTTGTGATGCATCTAAATGTGGAGTCGACATGGCACACATCCTTGTGTGCCATGCCTGCCCAGCAATGCATGAGGCCTAGGTAAGTCACCCTTAAGGTGGGGTGCCCTATTCCTCATGTGAAGACCTATCTGCATGAGCAGACGGGTCCCTATAATATCTAAGGCCGTTCTTCGATATTATAAGTGCCCAGTAAAACCACCCGGAGTATATGGTCTAGAAACTGGACATTGCGAGTTTCCTAGCACCATACTGGCTTTACTGAATCCTGGGATGTTAGTTATCAAACATCTCAGAATAATAAACCTGCACTGATCCCAGTGTCAGATTTTTTTATTCCATGCACTCAGGGGTCCCTTCCTTCTGAACCAAACTAACCACTGGTGGCATCCTGACTGGTCAACACTAGCCTGCCACCACGAGACCGGTTTCTGGACCCCTGGGGTGGAAGCCTTCTCTCCCAGGTCCCAGAAACAAAGCCTTCCCCCAGATCAGGAAGAGCCATCTGTGGCAGGGGAGCTTCAAAGGCCTTGCTGCCTTTGCAACGCGACCCCCAGCCTCTCCTGCTATCAGGAGCAGGCCCCCTACCTGTCTCACCCCCTTTTCGGCTGGAAGACAAGCGGGAAAGAATCAGGACAGCCCAGAATGTGTGCCCACCTCTGCCAAACTCCCACCGCCCAGTTGGAGGAGGTGAGGTGAAGCCCACTCTTCAGTGCCCGCCATCTTGCAGATGGCAGGCACCCTCCAATCAGGGTCAGGGATTGTGTCCACTCCCCCACGTGGAGTGAACACACCAAGGGTGTAGTCACCTTAAAATCAGTAGCCCATTGGCTAGTACTTTGAGACCCCCTAAAACACCCCCTAAATACAGTATTTAGGTGGCAGCCATGAACCCAGGATTTCAGAATCAACGACCTAAGAAGACTGGAACCAGAAGACGTCAAAGCAATAAAGACTCCAGTCCCAACTGACTTGATCCCAGCCCTACCGACCTGCCTGCAGATCTGAATCCCCCTGTGCAGAAAACGGCTCCAAAAAGGATCAGCAACCTCAAAACTTGGTGAGGACTGATCTCCTACGTCAGCAAAGATCAAGCCCCTGCGGAATCCAGAAGCCCTGCTCCAGGACTTGCCTCTGCACCCTCCATCCACGGCCCGTGTCCAGAGTGCCCACCGATACTGAAGTTCCCCAGCGGTCCTGACCTTCAATCTTTCGAGGGGTGTCACCTCCAAGGTGTAGTGTCGATGCCTGCAGCCTTTTCATGACGACCCCCTCGACTGCGACATTCCCGGTAAGGAGAAACCTGACATCCAAAGACACCCCTGCATCCTCCGGCCCTGTGTCCTGGTGACCAGTACCAACAGTGCCCCCAACATCGCCTGGCATCTCAACTTCCTCCCCTGGCTGTTGGTTCCATCAAAGAGACCTCCTGTTTCTAACACTACAAGCTTTAAAAAAAAAAAAATCTAAGTTAGACTGTCTCAGTTCACATTGTTAACATGACAATCATGTGCTGTATTCATAAATAAGAAAGGAAACAATAGGTTTGTAACGTGTGGCAGTTTATGTACAAGCTCTTCTTAACACCTGCCATCTACTCTTGGGCTTGAAAGTTTGCAACTTATTTTTGTTTAAAAAAAAATCTTTTGAGTTACGAGGTATGGGTGACTTCACCTTTAGCTGGCAATGCCCATGGGCATTGGATTAATTAAAAATTAAAGTCTTCCATGCACACAAGGGGGTCCCCCACCGGCGTTACACAATGACGCAGACACTACAAATATTGGTGAGGTCAATCTTCCCTCTTTCCTCCCGACCACAGTTCTTGCATATTTGTAAATTTCAGGATGAGTCATGATGACATTCTTGTGTTCTATATTCTCCCACCTCCATTTCTCCCTGCCTGCATCCGCCCTCATCTGTTGCTGGGTCATATACCAATTGGTCATCATAGTCTGAGGTCCTCATCTGTTCGCACGTTTCAGGTGCAGTTCTGCCATATCCCGTTCCAGTGTGTCCCAGATCCTTTTGGGGACTGTGGACCCTTTATTTGAGCGTATTGCTATGCGGCCTTTCATCAGTAGGAGACCCAATTTTGCAAATTTGTGCTGCATAGGCCCTTGTTTAAGTATCATACCCAGCAGGCGATGGTGGACCGTCAGCTGAATGCGGATTTCTGTCAAACCCCACCACCCCCCACTCCAGACTTTCTGATACTTGTGGGGTATCCAGAAACCCATCAAAATCTTCCTAGTTGTATGCTAATTTAACAAACTGTAGGAACTGTCCTTTGGTGAACCCAAAACGCTCTAGCCTCCTCAAATGTCAAAAACCTTTTTGCTGCATAGAAGTCTCCCACAAGTAGTCACTCTCCATCCCTTCATACGCCTAGTGTCTCGAATTTGGTGGAACAATTGAAGCCAATCTAGAGGTAGGGAATTGCTAAAAGGTGCGCGCTTCAATTCCTGCCGTACCGCTCGCTCCCAGACTGCTGCTACGTGTGCAACCATTTATGGGGCGCCCTCAGGTTGTTTTCGCTCCGCCACCAAGCAAACCCGCAACACACCCTCCTCCACAGTTATCCCCATCATGTGGAGCTCCTAGTTTGGTTCGTCGTCACACCGTACGCAGCATGCTGGAGCTGTGATGCCCTGTCGTAAAGTTATAGGTCCGGCAAACAGTCAGTCCTTCCATCTCCTCAATTTCAGCACCTCTAATCGGACTCTTTTCCTCGGTCCAGCCAAGTCTTTGTAAACCAAGAGGCTATCCAGCCCACGGAAGGTTGCTCCATGTATTGGGTGCAAGGTATTTTGTAGTGTATAAAGACATCTGGGTAGGACCATTTTTGAGAGTGCCAACCTACCCATTATCGAGAGGTGGAGTGTTCTAAAAGGCTATGGAGGCCCGCAGGCGGTTCACAACCTTGCTAACATTTAGCTGATAGTTTAAAATACCCAGGTACCCGAACGCTTGCTGCTCCCACAATATCCCAGCGTCTGGTAAAACAGTTTGAGGGCCTCCTTCCAGATTCACGCAGGGGTAGAGCACAGTCTTTTGCCTATTTACTCAAACACCGGACACACCCTTAAAAGCTTCTAATTCCTGGAAGAGCACTGGGATAGACTCCTCAGGGTGGTCCAGGTATACCAGGGCATCGTCGGCATACGTAGAGAAGACGTGCCATGCTCCCTACACTCCTACCCCCCAAGGCCAACTTGTTACGCATAGTCGTAAGGCCAGAGGCTCCATTGCCAGGGCAAAAAACGTGTGACTGGGCAGCCCTGTTTCGCACCCCTCTCTAGGGTCCACTGTGTTGAGAGCCTGCCTCCCAAGCAGACCCTCAGTTGTGTCTGTGTAAAGGAGTGGTATCCGTTGCAGAATACTTGACCAAATCACATTGCGGCCAAGACCTGAAGCATATATTCCCAGCTGAGGGAGCCACAAGCCTTCTCAATATCGAAAGCCACACGGGCGCCAGCAACTGATCCCACATGCATGCCAGGACATGGCGCAGGCGCTAGATGTTCATCAATGTATTGAGACCATGGATAAATAATTCACAATGAGAGAGCAAGATGTCTTAAAAAAAAAAAACCCTAGTAAAGCCAGCATGGTTCGGCCCGCCTTAAAAGCCCACATGGGTTTAGGGCCTTTGTCATGGCTGGAAGTGTCTCTGCCTATCTTCGCAGTCATGCCATGCAAAAATGAGGCCTAAGGCTTTCACCTTGAATCAAAGAAACATTCCTTCAAAAAACCTATGTTCGAGGCATGTGTGCTGTAGATACACATGCTTTGCATACTCCTGCCATCTAGTATTGGGTCCGGATGTTTGCAAGTTGTTTTTCTTCGAAGAAGTCTTTCCTAGTCACGAGGTAAGGTGACTCCTCCTTTCGGTGATAGTGCGCATGGTCATCGACTCCATTGTTAGATTTTTTTTTCCGCCATCGGGTTTGGATGTGTATTGCTGTGCTCTGGTTCGAAACCTTTTTCTCGGGTTCCCCTCAACGCGCAATCCACTCTACCTCGACGGTATTGTTTCCGTACGCGTTCCAAATTCTCCGCGTATCGTTTTTGACATCGGAAAGACCTTCGATCGGCAAGCATCGTGGACGGCCTTCAAGGCCTACCCGCGCTCGGTAGCTCTCCGTCGATGGATCGGACTCCGTTTAAATTCTGCCCTCAGTGCCATGTGAAGTATCCGCGCACCGACAACCGGGTTCTAGCAGACATTAGGATTGCGCTGGAGGAGTTCCAGGACACAGCAGATAGGGAGGTCAAGCACCTTGGTAAATATGCAGCGGCTAGAGTGTACGGCGAGGATGATCGCCACGGGGCTACTTTGGCGGCTATACTGCGACCGCGGCGTGAGGAGTACACCATTACAGATATCATAGATGAAGATGGACTCCTCTTGCACGGACGTACAGACATAGCGAATAGATTCCACAGATACTCGCAGCTGTATACTTCCCAACCCCCCCGCGCCCCCTCCCCCGACGATGAGGCTATATTAGATTACCAAGAGCACATTCAGATGACATGGCTCACAAACACTCATCGGGAATACCTCATGGCCCCGCTTTCTGCTGGCGAGGTCAGAGCTGCTATTCAATCGATGCGAGCTGGCAGTGCCCCGGGGATTGACGGGCTCACGGTGGCCTTTTATCGGACGTTCCAGGACCAACTGGTCCCCCACCTCATGACACTATTTGGGCATATGGCGCAGGCTGAAATGATGCCCCCTCCCCCCCCCCTCTATGAGAGAGGCCCTGATAATTATGATACTTAAACCAGGAAGGCGCCCGAGGCTTGCTCATCCTAAAGACCCCTCTCTTTGTTAAACGTGGACACCAAGATATACGCTAAAATATTGGCCAATCGGGTAGCGCCACTGGTAGTGAGGCCGGAACAGGCTGGGTTTGTACCTGGGCGCAATCTAACTTTAAATCTCCGAACTATATTTGGCACAATCCAAAGATTAGATCCAGACATCAAGGCGGCGGCAGTCTTCTTGGACGCCGAGAAGGCGTTTGATTCGGTGGAATGGGCCTTCATGAAGGGAGTGCTGAGGAGAATAAGTGTGGGAGACATTTTCATCCAACTTGTTGCAACGCTTTACATTCTCCCCACGGCCAGGATTCGACTGGGTAGAGAGGTCACAGCCCCTATAGCTATTTCTAGAGGGACTCGACAGGGCTGCCCACTGTTCCCTCTCCTCTATGCCATTGTGGCGGAGCCACTAGCATGCGCGCTGTGCGAATATCATGAAATGCCAGAAACCAGTCCTAGGATGCTTGTTTCCGGTCCAGGGAAGACATGGCTTGGCAGTTCGGGCTGGACTGTTCCCATGAGGCACAGGGTCAGACTGATTTGCATATGGCCATGTCTGAACTGGGGGTGGTGGAGTGAGCTAAAGAATGATGATGGATTAAACCCAGATCAGTTGACTGGGGGTGAGTGTTTGATTGGCTCAAACGTTCCGTCCATCGTCCCCTTTTGTAGTGCGAATATCATAGCCACAGAGGACTGCGGTTCCCGGGCTACCGATAAATACTTTCAGCGTACACGGACTATACATTGCTGTATGTTCGTGACCCGGAGGCTATTCTTAACCCAGTCCTGTCGGAAGTAGTTCAGTTTGGAAAGCTATCCAGTTTTAGGATTAACTGGGGGAAGTCCCTAATATTCCCGCTGACCCCGGCGACAACTTCCACTCAGTTAGATTTCCCAATGCAGTGGACCTCAGATCCGATACGATATTTGGGGATACAGATTCATACTGACCCGGCTGTGGTTGTTGCAGAGAATTATGGGAGTGCTGTCTCAAGATTAGAAGATGGCATCAATAGATGGATCAGGCTGCCGCTTTCGTTGTTAGGCCGTATCTCTCTGATGAAGATGGTGATTCTGCCCATGTTCCTATTTCTGTTTAATATCCCTATCCTACTTCCACGCACATTGTTTTCCAACCTCCGCAAACTCATGGTCAAACTCTCGTGGGCTGGTAAGCAACCCAGAGTTAGGTGGAACACATTGACTCTACCATATGTTGCTGGGGGGCTGGGTGCGCCTGATCTGGAGTTATATTACAGGGTGGCTCAGGCCTCACACGCTTAAGCCTGGTTACATGGCCCAGCTGACTTGCCCCACTTGTTTATTGAGCGACAAGCTGCAGATTCCCTCTTGCTACCGCAGATTCTGCTTAAAACCCCAGTCCGGCGTCATCGAGTCCTAGACTTCCTCAACTCTACTGCCCATGCATGGCACAGGCTGCTGGATGCTCAGATGGGTGCAGTTATGTACTCTCCACTGATACCACTAGATTGGTTTTCAATAGGTACAGAGCGGGAGGTGGCTCGCACAATGAAGTGCGTAGGAATACACACATAGGGAGATGTGTTTCAGGCAGGAGTGGTGCGAGACTGGGAAGACTGTGTTGGGGACACACAGGGGCTCACGCTACTGGACAAGTTCCAATACTATAGGGTCAGGCATGTGTGTCAGGATATACTAGGTGAGGAGATGCAGGAGCCTAGCAATTTCCCGGCGCTTTCCCATACCATCAAAGCTGATTCCCCAGCGAAATTTATCACAACGCTGTACGCCCTGGCACAGGACCCAGGAAAGTGCAACTACACAAAGCCAGACAGGAATGGCAGAAAGAATTAGACATGACAACTGATGATAAATGTTGGGCTTATTGCTGCGAAGTCATGAGATGGGTGTCACTGAATGGAAGGCACCGGCTGATGCACTTTAAATACATCAACAGGGTGCACAACACTCCTGTCAGGCTGTTACGGTATGGCCTGAGAGACTCCCCGACATGTGACAGGTGCGGAGAGCAGGAAGCTGGGTTCTTGTACGTCATGGCTATGCCCCAGTATATCCACTTTCTGGGGGAAGGTTTTCTCGACACTGAGCGATATTGTGGAGGAACAGCTTGAACCTACCCCCTTGCTGGCACTGCTGGGCTACGACAGGGAGATTGCAGCCAGCAGTAGGAAACTAGTTGCAATGGGCCTGCTGCTTGCCAAACGTAGAGTTGCTAGGAGGTGGGCCAGGGGCCCCATACCATTACTACGTGAGTGGACTGCTGATATGCCTTATTGCAACACACAATCTGACGTTTATAACTAACTCCTCCCGCCGCAGAGTCGACCTAAAGGTTACTGGGGCTATTCCAAAGATATCTGATTGGTAAGGAAACGGGAGAGCCGGAGGGTGCTGAGGAAGGAGCAAATCAGCCCTAAGTGTCTATGACTCTGATGTGATTAGTAACTATACATAATGGGATGTATTCCATCTAATGTATTTTTTAAACCTGCATGCTCTGAATGCCCCCTTTGTCCTCCCTGGAGGTTTGTACACACATGATTTATATGATCTGATCCGTGTTTGACACCTTAACAGTTGGTATTTTCGAATGTGGTATCACACCTAACACCGCACAGGGACTGTCTCGCCATGTTGGGTACGTTTCATTTGCATGTCTAAAGTTAGTTTTCCGATTTTCATTCTGTACAACTACTACTATGCAGCACTAGTGTGAAGTGAAGGTCTTTACTATGTAAAATGCAGTAAACAAATAAAAAAAATGTAAAAAAAGGTCCCGCGCACCGACTCGCACGAAGTGTGTAACTTGTGCTTATCACCCGAGCACAAAGAAGAAAATTGCGACGTTTGCAGATTGTTTCGATCAAAGACTCTTCGTGATCGTCGGGCTCTATGTCGGGAGATGCACCGTCAAAGCATCGAGGACACGCCGGACATCTTCGGTGAAGACTCCGGCCAGGAAGATATTGAGGCATCGGCGGCAGAGGAGGAGGAAGCCTTCTTCGAACAAGACTCAAGTTCGAAACTCGAGATCGATGCCGAGGAACTGCAGCAGGGTCAAGGTGATGTAAGTACCGAAGACCCCTTGCCCCCACAAACTATCTCCAAAAAACATAAGGCTTCGGCACCACCTCTGCCTTCTGGCCAAGATCGGCACCGAGACGACGTTTCAGACGCCCGCCCTTGTGCCCGGCACCAAAACCACCGATCAAGCCTTCAGGCTCGGTACTGAGTCCCCAAAAACCCTCCTCGGACCGTAAGCCTCCGGTTCCAAGCATAAGGCCGGCTCGGAACCGAAATCCACTGCGGCCAAGACCAATCAACCTTCGGAGTCGAAACCTTCCACGCCGAAAGGTCCGCTTCCTTCGACACCGAAACCACTGGCACCGAAAACTTCGGCACCGAAACATAAGGGTACCCCGTCGAATCGGAAAATGGACATTATTCAATTAACACCCGATCCAAAGCAGAAAAGACTGCCTATCAACCCTGATACTGGTCATATCCACTTAAAATCACCCCAGAAACACAAGCTTCAAGAGGAGGAGGTCACTTCTTACAAGATCCCCTTGAAAAGAAAGACTGTGGCTACAAGTCCCTTTCATTTTCCATCACCCCCACCTCCAGCACCCCCGTCACCTCCTGAGAATCCTCTACAGATTACACCTCTAGATTCTCCTCAATCTCACCATGACGATGATGATACAGATGATGGGGGAATGCCTATGCCAATAGATCCATGGATGGATTACACACTAGACCCCCCAGGTAACACTGATCCAGACTTGTACCCAACCAAACCATCTCCTCCAGAAGACAATGCATCACACCATGAGTTCATTGCCAGGGCTGCACATTACCATGGGGTAGAGCTCCATAAGGAATCACTGGAAGAGGATTTCTTATTTGAGACACTAGCATCCACACATAGGTCTTCACAATCGCTACCAATGCTTAAAGGCATGATGCCGCATGCTGAAGACATTTTTAAAGACCCAGTCAGAGCCTGAATCCTAACACCTAGGGTGGACAAAAAATATAAAGCCTCTCCTACAGACCCCATCTTTATCAGAGGCCAATTGCCCTTAGATTCACTAGTGGTATCAAACGCTCGTAATCATTGCCGTATTGCAAATACCCAAGGCCCTTTAGCTAGGTATATCTAAAAAAGACTATTAGTTATGGATTCCTTACCTTAGAATTACCCCCAGGCGTCAGACTGGATCCGGAGAATTTTTCTTAAGCAGTACCCCTGCGTGTCGGTAGGTGGCGTCTGACGACTCCGCATTAGTCGTTGGCATCGTGATCGCCCGAATGACGTCGCAGTAAATACTTAGACGCCGCCCCTGCGCGCTGATGTCAGTTATTTCTTTTTCTGCGCCAGCCAGCGCAGCTGCCGAGAGAGCGGTACCTCTAGTCACTTTCTGACTGTCATTTTTCGACTTTTGTCGACATCTTTTTCGAGTCGTTCGACTCCTGGTGCACAGGGATGTCACATCGGCGGACCGGCTTCAAACCTTGTGGCTCTTGTCACAAGTTGATGTTGGTTACGGATACGCACCTTGTGTGCCTGTGGTGCTTGGAGCACGACCACGACCCGAAGTCGTGCTCAGACTGTCGGGCCATGAATCCGAAGTCTTTGCGGGAGCGGTCCCGAAAGCTTCTGGAGGCTAGGCAGTCGGCTTTCCTCAGCTCGAGGTCCCGGTCAAGAGGGAGGTCGCGGGACCGGTCGTGGAGCCATCACCACCACTCATCGTCGAAGTCTTCGGGTAAGTCTGAGCACAAAAAGAAGGCAAAGAAGCACCGTCTCTCTTCGCGTTCTCCCTGTCCGTTGGCCGGCGCGATGTGGTAGGTAGTCATCCGGCTCTGCCCGCGGAGCCTGTTGGGTTGGCTCAGAGCTTCCCTCCCTTCCCGGGAGCCGGAGCGACCCCTGCCCACCTTTGTAGTTTTTACGAAGCCCTCCACTACTTCTTTGGGCACCCCGACTCCGCCGGCGCGCTTTCGGGCTCCACAGACTCGGCTGGGGGTTCTAGGCCTTCGATGCCGGCGGCTTTGGTGCCGAATCAATTGGAGACACCTCCGCCCCCTCCGACGCCCGGTTGTGTCCCCAACCGACGTCAACCCCAGCCTCCCCCTCGACATGGACCCGGACCGGCGCCGACCGGTACTTTTGTACCTCTGTTCTACCCTGGTGTTCCCTATCGTCCTGAGTGGCAACCCGAGGAGGGTGAGGAGGACTGGGAGGGGTCTGTGGACCCTCTGGCAGACCAGTTGGAAGAACCGGACTGGAGAAAGCAGTTGTGAGGCCAGTGGTCTGGACACTTCTCCAGACCTTGGCATGCTTTCTCCCCCTACCATGGCTACGGAGGAGGGAGCCTCTTACGCTGTGGTGTTGCGTAGGGCGGCTGAGGCCTTGAACCTTGAGCTTCCTACGGTGGCGGTCAGGACTATCCTCCTGACCGAGGTGCTTCAACCGGCAGCGGCCTCTTCGGAACCCCTGCTGACGTTCAATGAGGCCCTCGCAGACATCCTTTTGGGCACTTGGTCCAAGCCCAGCACAGGGCCCCTGTGGATAGGATGATTGCCCGACGCCACCGCCCGGCCCCGGGCGACCTCATTTTCCTCTCCCAACACCCTACCCCCGAGAGCTTGGTGGTCCAACCTCAACTTCCAAGGGCGCGTTCCCTACTGCTCCACCTGATAAGGAATCCAAGAAGCTGGATCACCTTGGGAAGATGTTTTTTGCCACCAGCTTAGGACTGCGGTCGGTGAAGACCGCATGTCTCTTGGGCTGTTACACCCACTCTGTGTGGGACACAGTTGCGCAGGTGCTGCCACAGTGCCTGGAGGAGGCCCGGGCCGTGCTCTCCCGTGCAGTTGCTGAGGGTAGAGATGCAGCGAAGTTCGCCATAAGATGTGGGCTGGACACCGCCGACTCGCTAGGCAGGACAATTTCAACATCGGTAGCCCTGAGACACTGCGCCTGACTGAGGTCCACTGGCTTTTCGGGTGATGTCCAATCAACTGTTTTGAACATGCCTTTTGATGGCCATCGCTTGTTTTGCGACAAAGCGGACAACGCGCTCAAGCGCTTTACGGATTCTAGGGCTACAGCCAGATCCTTGGGCCTCGCTACCACCTCTCGCCCCACGCAGTCCACTTTTTGACCCTTTCGTGGCTACGGAAGGGGCGCCCCACTACGTCCTGTCGAGACTACTCCTCCCTCCATGCCTTCTGCTTTCCATTGCATGTCGGAGGATCACTTGGCCCTTCTCCGTCAGGAAGTTGCGGCTCTCTTGGCCAAGGGTGCCATTGAGCGAGTCCCTGTGCCAGAAGTAGCTAGTGGTTGTTATTCCCACTACTTCCTGGTACCCAAGAAGGACAAAGGCCTGCGTCCTATCTTGGATCTCAGGGGCGTCAACCGCTTCCTCCGTAAGGAGAAGTTCAAAATGTTGACATTGGCTCAGGTTCTGTCTGCCTTTGACCCTGGCGACTGGATGGTAGCGTTGGACTTGCAGGACGCCTATTTTCACGTCCCCGTCCTGCCTGCCCACCGGCGTTACCTACGGTTCATGGTAGGCCACAAGCATTTTCAGTTTACCGTGCTCCCAATTGGCCTTACCAGCGCCCCTCGGGTGTTCATAAAAGTGATGGCGGTGGTCGCAGCTCATCTGCACAGATCAGGGGTTCCAGTCTTCCCCCTATCTCGACGACTGGCTGTTGAAGGAGAGTTCGCCCCAGGCTGTCGTTTCCCATCTCCAGACTACGGCGGACCTCCTGCATTCGCTGGGGTTCACTATCAACGTGCCGAAGTCACACCTGATTCCCTCTCAGAAGCTCCTTTTCATTGGGGCGGATCTGGACACAGGGCAGTTTCGGGCTTATCCTCCCGAGCAGCGAGTCCGGGATATTCAGGCTATGATTCTGATTTTTCAGCCTCTATCCCAGGTTTCGGTCAGAATGACCCCGAGGCTGCTGGGTCTCATGGCCGCCTGCATCCTGTTGGTGGATCATGCCAGGTGGCATATGTGGGCTCTGCAGTGGGACCTGAAGTTCCAGTGGGCACAGCATCAGGGGAATCTTTCCGATTGCGTCTAGATCTCGGAGGGCACTGCACACCAATTGCATTGGTGGCTAACGAACCAGGATTGTGTCAACGGCAGATCCCTCTCCCTTCCCCAACCAGAGTTCACAGTGGTGACAGATGCATCACTTGTGGGATGGGGCGGCCACATGGGGGAGGTGGAGATCAGAGGCCTCTGGTCTCCGGCGGAGACTGGGCTCCACATCAACCTTCTGGAGCTCTGGGTGATTCGTCTTGCACTGAAGGCGTTCCTTCCCTCTGTCCGAGGAAGAGTAGTGCAGTTGTTCACGGACAACACCACCGCCCTGTGGTACTGCAACAAACAGGGCGGTGTAGGGTCGTGGACCCTATGTCAAGAGGCTCTTTCGCCTTTGGACATGGCTGGAACATTCGGGCATATAACTAAGCAGAGGGTTTTAGTGCATAGGAAGTTATGGCGCTCAGCAAATTTGCGTTCCGTGTGTCTGGGTGAGCTAGTAGGTATAGGTGCTGACCAGGAAGGGGAGACCCTTAAAACCCCTCAATGTGTGTAGGGAGAACCTACAGCAAAACAGTCTAACTAAATCCTGTGCACACATACAAGGTAAGTACAAATAAGTCAACAATTATTGATGTAAGCAATTAGTACAGAGTTCTTGAGTGTAGCTGAAAGTTCTTTTATTATGATGAAACAACGCAACCAGCCGCACACGCGTCTCGTCAGGGATAGTAGTCCCAGCACTCGTCAGGGCTGTAGGAGGTTGCGTGCACTCTGTAACGTCCCTAGCCGGTGATAATTCCAACCCGGCGGGAGCACGCTGTTACAAGGTAAACCAAAACCACAAAACTGAAAAAAGGCTGTCATGAGTCGGAGTAATGTAACCAGTTCGGAAGCCGGTGATAATTCCAACCGGCTATCTGATGCGTATTCAGGATAAAATGTGAGTAGATAATGATACACTTAGTAAGAATATAACATAAAACAGATGCCGATAGTAGGGGATAAGTTAAAATCCAATTTCCATTTGATTCAATTGATTCGGAGTGCTTAATTCACACGGGTTAAGCCTTTGTCAAAATTAAGGTATGGTCTAGGCACGTGTGTGTGCGCGCTACTGACCCACCACGAAACCGGCGCTGCTAGGACGCGCGAATATTCTTTCTATCAAGGACATTGGTAGCACACACATGTGCCTATACCATACCTTAATTTTGACAAAGACTTAACCCGTGTGAATTAAGCACTCCGAATCACTTGAATCAAATGGAAATTGGATTTTAACTTATCCTCTACTATCGGCATCTGTTTTATGTTATATTCTTACTAAGTGTATCATTATCTACTCACATTTTATCCTGGAATACGCATCAGGATAGCCGGGTTGGAATTATCACCGGCTTTCCGCACTGGTTACATTACTCCGACTTATGACAGACGTTTTTCAGACGTTTTTCAGTTTTTGTGGCTTTGAATTTTTACCTTGTAACAAGCGTGCCCCGCCGGGTTGGAATTATCACCGGCTACGGGACATTACAGAGTGCACGCAACTTCCTACAGCCCTGAAGAGTCTTGGGACTACTCATCCCTGACGAAACACGTGTCGGCTGGTTGCGTTGTTTCATCATAATAAAAGAACTTTCAGCTACACTCAAGAACTCTGTACTAATTGCTTACATCAATAATTGTATTTATTTGTATTACCTTGTATGTGTGCACAGGATTTAGTTAGAACATTCGGGCATATCCCTGGTGGTTCAACATCTGGCAGGTTCCCTGAACGCTAGGGCGGACGAACTCCACTGCCAGTGCATGATGGATCACGAGTGGTGTCTTCACTCAGAGGTGGCGCAAGGTATCTTTCAGCAGTGGGGAGAGCCTTGTTAGATCTATTCGCCACCAAGAGAACGCGCAATGTCTGCAGTTCCTGCACGTTGAATTTGGGCGGCACTCGCTAGGTGACGGCTGTCGCCAGTGGAGTTGCGGTCTTCTATACGCCTTTCCGCCTATACCTCTTCTACCCAGAGTGCTGAAGATCAAGTGCGACGGGGCCCAAGTAATTCTTGTGGCTCCAGACTGGGCACGAAGAGTCTGGTATCCCGAGCTCTTGAGCATGGCCATCGATCTTCGATCAGACTGCCCCCTTCGGGAGGATCTTCTGTCGCAGCAGCAGGAACGGTCCTCCACCCGGGACCTGTCCAGCCTCAACCTCTTGCGTGGAGATTGAGCGGCGACAGTTGACAGCTTTGACCTTCCTCCCGAAGTCTGTAACGTTATCTTGGCAGCCAGGCGGTCCCGCCACCAAAACGGTATACGCCTGTAGATGGAACAAATTTGTGGCATAGTGGTACAGCAAAGGCTGTGAAGCCCTTTCTGCCCCTCTTTCAGAGGTTCTACTCTTCATTCTTTCTCTAGCCATCACAGCAGGGCTCTTGCTCTGGGCACTTTAAAGCGTATCTTTCGGCCTTCTCCTCCGCCTTCCTCCTGATCAGTTCCTCCTCTTCAAGTCCCCTACTGTGTAAATAGCTCTCATGGCGTGCACATCTACCTTTTTCCTCCTATTCCTTTCGTACCTCAGTGGGACCCTGAACCTTGTTCCGACTTTACCTATGTGTGCGTCCTCTACCGATCCGCCACGATAATTGTCCTCTCAGACTCTTGACCTTAAAGACTGCTTTTCTGGTTGCCATCACCTCTGCTCGCAGGGGGTGAGTGAACTTCATGCTCTTTCTCTAAACCTCCTTTCCTTGCTGTTCATCCGGACAAGGTTGTCCTTCGAACTCTACCTCCTTTTCTTCCCAAAGTGGTTACCTCTTTCCACATAGGACAGACCATCACTTTGCCCACCTTCTTCCTGCCCCTGCATCCTTATAAAGAGGAGGAGAGGCTCCACTGTCTGTATCCAAAACGTGCGCTTTCATTTTATCTGGATTGCACAAAACAATTCCGGGTGGATGACAAGTTCTTGTTGGATATGTGGGCGCTAAGAAAGGTCGGTCTGCATAAAAACGAACCATCTTGATGGGTCGTTCTTTTTCATTAAGATTTGCTATTCCTGGCGAAAAGGAACCCTCCAGTAGGATTGCGTCGCCCATTCCACCAGGGCTGACAGGCAGCCACTACTGCTTTGGGACGTGGAGTTCCCTCTTCGTGACATCTGCCAGGCAGCCATGTAGGCTTCCTTGCACACGTTCACTGTGCTTTACTGCTCTGACAGCCAAGTCCGAGAAACCGCTTTCTGGCCAGTTTCTGTCTTCCAGGACTTTCTGTTGTGAACTTAGTTCGCAGACCCACCTCCAGGGTTGGCACTGCTTGGATATTTATTCTACGGTAAGGAATCCATAACTAATAGTCTCTTTCAGATGAACAAGTTACTTCTTCGGTAACGTATATCTGTAAGAGACATATATTAGTTATGGACTCCTACCGCCCCACCCATCCTCCCCGTCTGCGAACTAACTTCTAGGGTATGGGACTCCTCAGGGCCCTAGTTTTATGCGCGCACAGTGGTCAGTGCTTTGTATGGCTCTGCTTTCATGGGGAATGTCAGGTAGTGAATGGACGCCCGATCGCAGGGCGGCGCCTAAGTAGATACCGCAACATCATTCCGGAATCACGACGCCAACGACTAACGCGCGAGTCGACCGACGCCCCTACCGACACGCAGGGGTACTTGAATAAAATTCTCTTGATCCATCTGACGCCTGGGGGTAATTCTAAGGTAAGGAATCCATAACTAATATGTTTCTTACAGATATATCGTTACCAAAGGTAAGTAACTTGTTCGACAGGGCACACTGGGACGAAATGGAGCAACTTCTCCAATACCTCCCAGATGAGCATAAAACTAAAGCTCAGGACTTAGTAAATGAGGGTAAGCTCATCTCTAATTCCTCTATTCGTTGTGCTCTAGATGCTGCAGACACCTCAGCTAGAGAGATTAACACCAGCATCATGCTCAGGAGGCACGCCTGGTTAAGGATCTCAGGTTTCAAACCTGAGGTCCAACAATCGATCCTTAACACATCATTTGATAAGGAACACTTATTTGGCCCGAACATTGACCAGACGTTAAAGAAGATGAAAAAGGACACTGAAGTCGCTTAAATCTATGGAGCACTTCAGACTGCATCCACAGAGGTTCTTTTCGCCGCTCTACAGAGGAGGGTCCAAAATCAACGTCCCCAGATCAGAATACCTCCACTTACAAGGGTAATAACCAGTCATCTCCCTCCAGAGGATTTTTTCGAGGAGGTTATAGAGGCAACAACTTTAAGGGTAGGGGTAAGGGCAACACACCTAGAAACTCCCCTTCCCCCAACAAACAGTGATTTGCCCATACTTCCCCCCCGATTATGGCACAACTGTCGGGGGAAGACTTCACCAACTTTTCCCCATTTGGCAGTCTATAACATCAGACAAATGGGTTCTTGGAATTATCCTGGAGCTTACCACCAATACCCCAAACATTCCGCCACCATCTCACAAATTATCTCCGGAACATGTTCACTTGCTAAAACCAGAGGTCCAGCCCCTCTTACTAAAGGGGGAAATGGAGCCAGTTCCCATACAGTACCAAGGCTTGGGGGTTCACCCTCTGTATTTTCTCATCCCCAAAAAGCACGGTTCCTTAAGACCTCTTCTAGATCTCAGAGAGCTAAATCACTACATACGATCAGAACATTTTCACATGATCACACTTCAAGTCTGGATTTAAAGGACGCATATTTTCATGTTCCAGTTCATCCAGCTAATCGCAAATACCTACGATTTGTGATAGCAAACAAGCACTATCAGTTCAAGGTCTTCCTTCGGAGTAACTACACGCCAGAGTTTTTACCAAATGCCTGGCAGTAGTTGGGCTACTCACCTCCGAAGACAATAAATTCAATGCCTTCCCTATCTGACGACTGGCTCATCAAAGCCAGCACCACCATGACTGTCTCCAGCACACAGAAACCGACAATAGGTCTTCTTCATCAACTGTTTCACCATCAATGCACCAGAAATCACACCTGCAACCATCACAGATGCAGACTTACCTGGGAGCTAGTCTAGACACAGTCAAAGCCCTAGCCTCTCCCAATATAGCCAGAATACACAATATTCAAACTGTCATTCTACAGTTTCAACCCAACCAAGTATTAGCAGCCAGAGTGTTCATGCAATTACTGGGAATGATGGCTTCCTGCATCTCAGTTGTACTCCATGCGAGGCTTCGCATGCGCCCTCTACAAGAATGCTTAGCAAGTCGGTGGAATCAATCACAGGGTCTATTGACCGATCTAGTGTTGGTAGACGGCCGCACCCATCATGCTCTGCAGTGGTGGAACCCACAAAACTTATCAGCAGGCCGGCCTTTCATCGACCCTTTTCCACAAATCGTGCTCACAGCAGATGCATCTCTAACAGGTTGGGGGGCTCATCTAAAAAATTACACAATACAAGGCATATGGAGCAAGAAGCACAGCACTCTCCATATCAACTATTTAGAGCTCTTAGCTGTTTTTCTAGCACTAAAAGGTTTTCAGACTCAGCTCATAGCCAAAACTGTCCTAGTCCGAATGGACAATATGACAGCAATGTATTATGTACAGAAGCAAGGGGGGACACACTCTCTCCAACTGTCAATACTCACTCAAGCCATTTGGAAGTGGGCGATACATCACAAGATATATCTTCTGGCAGAACATCTCCCAGGAGTAAACCATCAAATTGCCGATCTCCTCAGGAGGCAACAACAAATTCATGAGTGGGAACTTCACCCCCAAGTTCTCCTTCCTTACTTCCAACAGTGGGGGTTTCCGCAAATAGACCTATTTACCACAGCCGAAAACGCAAAATGCCCAAACTTAGGCTCCAGGTACCCACACCCGCTATCAAAGGGCAATGCCCTATGGATGAACTGGTCAGGAATATTTGCCTACGCTTTTCCGCCTCTCCCGCTCATTCCATGGGTGGTTCTTAAACTCAGGCAAACATCTCTCACACTAATTCTAGTGGCGCCCACATGGGCTCGGCAACCATGGTATACCACTCTGTTGGAGCTGTCTCTAGTTCCACATCAAAAACTACACCTAAACTCAATTCTCCTCACAGAGAGCCATGGAGAAATCAGACATCCAGATGCCAAACAGTTGAATTTAGCGATCTGGCTCCTTAAGTCATAGTTTGGTTATTTAAATCTTCCACCAGACTGTATGAATATTCTAAAAGAAGCAAGAAGGCCTACCACCAGAGCTTGCTATGCAGCAAAATGGAAAATATTTGCTGTATATTGCAATAACAACAAAATCAATCCTTTAGATGCTTCTATACAAAACGTTATTTGCTACTTGTTACATTTGCAACGACCAGGCCTCGCTTGCACGTCTATTCGTTTGCACCTTGCAGCAGTTGCTGCGTACTTACAAAATAGACAACATTTGTCACTATTCAGAGTCCCAGTAATCAAGTCCTTCATGGAAGGCTTAAAAAGAGTAATACCACCAAGGTTTCCCCTGGTATGGAATCTTAACATTGTTCTCATGAGGCTCATGGGTCCACCTTTTGAACCATTACACAAGTGCCCTTTACAGTTCCTCTCATGGAAAGTTGCTTTCCTCATTGCTATCACATCACTAAGGAGAGTTGGTGAGCTCAGGCATTAACGTTGGAAAAACCTTTCTTTCAGCTACATAAAGATAGGATAGTTCTCCGTACCAACCCAAAATTCCTTCCCAAGGTAGTTTCTGCTTTTCATATAAACCAATCGGTTGAGTTGCCAGTCTTCTTTCCTCAACCTGATTCTGTGGCAGAACGCGCTCTTCACACTACTACATAGATAGAACGAAAGACTTTCGCAAAGCAAAATAACCATTTGTTGCATTTGCTCCACCTCACAAAGGCAGTCCTATTTCAAAATCTGGTATTGCCAGATGGATTGTAAAATCCATTCAAACAAACTTTCTATATTAAAGCTAAAAGAACTTTAACTATACCCCCTAGAGCGCATTCCACTCCAAAAATAGAGGCGTCAATGGCCTTTTTAGGCAACATCCCTCTAGCTGATATATGTACGGCAGCTACATGGTCTACACCACACACATTTACCAAACACTATTGTGTAGATGTGTTAGCACGTCAACAGGCTAATGTATACCAAGCAGTACTGAAAACACTATTCCAAACAACTGCAACATCTACAGGTTAGCCACTGCTTTGGGAGTATACTGCTTTATAGTCTATGCAAAGCATGTGTATCTACAGCACACATGCCTCGAACGGATAATATTACTTACCCAGTAAGCATCTGTTATTGGCATGTAGAGCTGTAGATTCATATGCGCCCTCCCGCCTCCCCGGATACCTGTACTTGTTGCAGTTCTTAAATTATACATTCACACGCATGGACATCTCTATACTACACTTACTTACTCCATTCTCACCCTCTTGCAGGAAAACAATCTAACAATGGAGTCGATGACCATGCGCACTATCACCGAAAGGAGGAATCACCTTACCTTGTGACCAGGAAAGACTTCTTCGAAGAAAAACAACTTGCAAACATTCGGACCCAACACTACATGGCAAGAGTATGCAAAGCATGTGAATCTACAGCTCTACATGCCAAGAATAGATGCTTACTGGGTAAGTAACATTATCCATCAGGTGGTTCTAGGGTTATGCACATTAAGTGGGAGGCATCCTCCTGTAGTCACACATTTGTCAAGGGTTGATACGGGACGATTCAGGTTCAATCTACAGGCACCTGCACTTGACATGAGGGCTTTTAAGGCGGGCCTAACCATGTTGTCTTTCAGAGTTTTTTTTGTTGTTGTTTTTTTTGACAATGGAACTGAATATTTAGACCCGAACTCTACTTTTTGTTATGTCTAGGGTACCTACTTATTAAAGGAAAATTCCCTGGGTTTACCCTGAGACATTTTTATCTTACGTTCTGGATCGCTGCCACCTATCCAGCTGCTTTTTATATAAGAACTATAAGAACTCCCACACTTCTTTGGTTGAGTCCACCCTGGTTGTACCATCATACCAGGGTGCGATTAGGAGGTGAAGATGAAGCATGCCACTATTAAGTGGGTGAGGCGTCTAATTCAAAATCTTTGAATTTCTCCCAGGACTGTCCTTTCTGGCAAGTTTATCCTAGCTGCCCTTTAATGTTTGTAACCATGGATAAATCCACATTGGTCCTCGTGTGCACTGGCACCCATTTTAGGCTCTCCTAAATGCTTGTTTCCGGTCCAGGGAGGACCTGGCTTGGCAGTTCGGTCTGGAGTGTTCCCATGAGGCACAGGGTCAAGACTGATTTGCATATGGCTGGGTCCAAACTGGGGTGGCGCAGTGGGCAAAAGAACGATGGATTTAACCCAGATCTCTTGACTGGGGGAGAATGTCTGAATCATTCAGCATTCCGTCCATCATTTGTTGCAGTTACACATTTACAGAGTGAGCACACCACTGAGGTGGGCAGCCAGAAGTGGACAGTCAAAGAAGGGGTTCACCATCTTGTGTTTGGTGAAACTAGGAACTCTGTCAGGGTTAAGCCCACTCCCCATATGAAGTGGTGATATAGGCGGTGTAGTCACCCCAGGGGTAGGTAGCCCATTGGCTACTACTTTACACTCCCCTTAACACCCCTAAATTGAGTATTTAGGTGGCCCTCTGACACCAGGAACTCCAATTAGACTTACTGAGAAGGACAAAAGAGCTGTGACCGCAATAACAGAGGACTGACCACAAACTTGGCGCAAATCCCTGCCTAACTGCTGGAACCACGACAATTCCAAAGACCTGACTTGTCCAGAAGCTCTGCATCCGCTCCAAGGCTGGAAGGACGGCCCAGCACTTAAACAATCTGTTAGCATCTCCCTTGAAGTGTAGGAGCTACTTCCCTGCAGCTTGCAAACACCGACTGTGATGTCCGGTACACCGATCTGCTGACCAGCGGGTCCACCGATGCAGCAGCCACCCAGGAAGAGGTCACTATGCTCCAGGAGGTCACATCTGCCTCCCCACAGAGTTAGGAGATGCCAGGACCTCGAGACGCACAGCACCAATAACTGGGGCACCGGACCATTTGCCGCAACCAAGGCTTGTTGTGTGTCTAGTCCAGACACCACCACCGCAAAGATCTACCTTCCCTCCGGGGACGACGGAACTAACTAGGCTGAAACAGAGCATCGCCCTGCTGTCTGTTTTCTTCCCTCTCTGCAGGTCTGACTAAGAGCTTGCAAGTGCCTTCAACGCACCCGAGCTCCTGGTCCACAGACAGACTGTGCCCCCTTCCTCCCAAGACCCTAATGACCTGAGCCCCCAGTTGGGAGCTCTCTGACTTGTTCCCAAGTCCACCTTTGCAGTCTTCTTTGTTAGCGGTGTAGCGCCGCAGAACTAACAACCCATTCAGCACCTCTGCACCCTGACACTCCAGGGCAGGTAACCTAGAACTGCTGGTGGTTCTTGAGACCTTGAACCCCTAGTACCTTAAGTCCTAACGGGGACCCCCTAAATACAATTAGAAGTACCTGTATGCAGTATGTTTCTTTCTCCTTAGGAAAGCATTACAGCATAAAAGCGTGTTTTACATTTTTGCTTGACTGTAAAAATTGATTACTCAAAGTACTTACCCAATTACAAAGTTCTTGGTATTAAAATTATTTGTAAAAACCTGTGTTCGAGGCATGAGAGCTGTAGATCACATGCTATGCATAGATCGCCATCTGGTGTTGGGCCCGGACGTTTGCACTTTGTTTTTGTTCGAAGAAGTCTTTCCAGTCACGATGTAAGTGACTCCTCCTTTTGGTGATAGTGCGCATGGGCATCGACTCCATTGTTAGATTGTTTTTTTCCGCCATCAGGTTCGGACGTGAATTGCTGCGCTCCGGTTTGACACCGTTCTCGCGTTCCCCTCGGTATGCAATCCACTACCCTCGACGGTATTGTTTCTCGATCGCGTATTCCTGCCTTCGCGTATCGTATCGAATTCACAACTTTGATTGGAAAACCTCATGCGAGGCCCTTCGGCCTAGCCGCGTCGACCGAATTCTTAGTAGATGGAACGGACTCCATTCCAATTCTGCCCCGGGTGCCACTCCAAGTACCCCCGCACCGATCTTCACGACGTGTGCAATTTGTGTTTATCGCCTGAATACAACGAAGACAACTGCGAAGCCTGCCGAACCTTCGCATCGAAAAAGACGGTCCGTGACCGTCGGTCTCGACGTCACGAGATGTATCAACATAAAGACTACAAGGACTCCGCTCCAGACCTGTATGGAGAAGATGTTGAGCAAGAGATCCTCGAAGCACATGGAGCCGAGGCAGAGGAGGAACAACAAATTTACGTGTCCGAGGAAGACTCCGACATCGAGGAAGACATCACACCCGGTCAGCGTACCGTGAGTAAACATACTCCTCTGCCCCAAAAAGTACCCTTTAAAAAGGCTCCGGTCCTTCCTCCACCTTCGGGCCAAGGTCGGCACTGAGATAAAGTTTCCAACGCCCCGCCTTCGGGCTCGGCACCGAAACAGCTAGTAAAGCCTTCCGGCTCGCCACCGGATCGACCTTCTTCGGGGCCAGACCCCAAGACTTCGGCACCGAAAGATAAGCCAACTGATTCCTCCAAGACTTCGGCACCGAAACACACTTCGGATCCAAAATCATCGGAGCCGAAATCCTCTGCACCAAAATCCTCGGAAACGTAGGCACCAAAAACTTCGATGCCGAAAATGATGGCCCCAAAGTAAAAGACTGTTCCTCCTCCACCCAAGGAGCCTAGTTTGGACGTTCCGCCTGCTAACACGGACCCCAAACAAAAAGAATTGGTTATTAACCCAAAAACAGGACACCTTTATGCAAAGCTGCCAGGGAAAAGAAGACCAGAATTTGAGGAATCTTACCATACCCCTCTAAAGAGAAAGAATATGGGGACTAATACTTCTCCTCCACCTCGCTCACCTTCCTCACCTATTGACCCTAACCTTCTTATAACACCCACAAATTCCCCTCAGCCACAATCACCAGTTCAGCAGGATGATGGGGATGGGGGATCTAGATTTATTTATTTAAAGTTTTGTTTAGCGCGAACAAGACCCCGAAGGGTATCCGAGCGCTTCACAATAACGGGAGGGGAGAACAAGGTAAAAGGGGAACATTGTAGAGAAAGTAGGAGAGGATAACATAATGAGCTAATAAAAATGTACAAGGATGCCAACAAACATTACTTGGTACGGTAAGGTAGACAATAATGGGTATTACAGTTGTTAGGCCAGCAAAAAAGGAAAGAAAAAAAAACATGTAGATAACAGACGACCAATGGTCATTTAAGGCAGGAACCTGTTCATTAGGATTGTTTTTACTTCATGTTTGAAAGCAGCCGTGTGGGGAATTCTGCGGATTTCCAGAGGGAGCGAGTTCCAGATCTTCGGTGCCGCGCCAGAGAAGGCTCGGAACCTTGTTCTCTTTTTGCGAAAGGTCTGAGATGATGACGCACACGGGGATGTAGCACAAGATTATGCTCCAGACACCTGGGTAGATTATAACACGGATCCTAATAACGATCCAGATCTATACCCATCTAAACCTTTCTCCTCCAGATGATAATGTGGGGTTTACAGAATTGCTTAATAGAGCTGCATAGTATCATGGGGTGCAACTTCATAAGGAGCCTCTTGAGGAAGATTTCCTATTTGAGACACTAAGTGCATCACAAAAACTACACATACACTACCTATGCTCAAAGGGTATGTTAAAGCATGCAGATCAGGTGTTTAAAGATACAGTGCGAGCTAGGATACTCACACCTAGAGTGGACTGAAAAAATACAAGGCGGCTCTACAGACCCAATTTTTATTAGAGGTCAGGTTCCACTAGATTCGTTGGTTGTTTCCAATCCTCGGAAACGAGCAAATTCTCAGTCAACGGGAGACGGTCCGCCTCTCGATAAGGAATCTAAATTAATAGATGCTTCGGGTAAGAGTAGCAGCACAGGCACTCTTGGCAAGATATGACAGAGCTCATTATGATGAGCTAGAGCAACTGATGCAATATCTGCCCGATGAATATAAATCCAAGGCTCATGACCTCATTCAGGAAGGGAAACTTATTTTTAATACATCAATCAGGTGTGCTCTAGATGCAGCAGACACTGCTTCACGTGCTATTAACACCAGCATTCTTCTCAGACGCCATGCATAGCTTAGGATATCAGGTTTTAAAACAGAGGTTCAAACATCCCTTTAAATTCACCTTTTGATATGGAGCATTTATTTGGTCCTACAGTGGACACTTCATTAGAAAAAATGAAGGAGGACACTGAGGTAGCCAAATCTATGGGAGCGCTACAAACACCATCCAACCGTGGCTCATTTCGTAGATCCTTTTACAGGGGAGGCTCAAAGTCCATCCCTACTGACGGGTCCTCTACCTCATATAGAGGCAATAGTCAATCACCCTCTACCAGAGGTTATTTTTGAGGTGGATTTCGTGGAAACCATGGCAAAGGAAGAGGGAAAGGTAATACACCCCGTACTTCCCCAGCCACAAATAAACAGTGACTTGTTTCCCCGATTATCCCACACCTGTCGGGGGACGTCTTTCTCAATTTCTCTCAGTCTGGAATTCAATCACATCAGACAAATGGGTTTTACAAATTATCCAATCTGGTTACTGCCTGGAGCTTACAAGCAACCCTCCAAACATTCCACCACGAACACACAAACTATCTCCAGAACATTTACACCTACTGAAACAAGAGGTACAATCTCTTCTGGAAAAAGGAGCTATAGAACCCGTCCCACTACAATATCAGGGGACAGGGGTGTACTCTCTTTATTTTCTAATTCCCAAAAACGACGGTTCTCTAAGGCCTATATTAGACCTCAGAGAATTAAACCTTTACATTCAATCAGATCACTTCCATATGGTCGCTCTCCAACAGGTACTTGCTCTGTTACAATAAGGCGACTTTATGTCCACCCTAGACTTAAAGGACGCGTACTTCCATATTCCAATACATCCCGCTCATCGCAAATACCTCAGGTTTGTAATAGCGGGGCAACATTATCAATTCAAAGTACTCCCATTCCTAGTAACTACTGCTCCTAGAGCATTTACCAAATGCCTGGCAGTAGTCGCTGTGCATCTGCGAAGATGACATGTTCACGTCTTCCCATATTTAGACAACTGGCTTATCAAAGCCAGCACTCTCTCAAAGTGCCTACAGCACACTCAAACAACAGTACGCTTACTGCACAGCCTCAGATTTACAGTCAATCTGTCCAAATACCATCTTCAGCCCTCCAATACACAAACATATCTAGGGGCCACTGTAGCTACACAAAAAGCTCTAGCCTATCCCAATCCAACCAGAATTCACTATATTCAGGCTCTCATTTCCAAATTTCAACCCAATCACTCATTACCAGCTCGGGTATTCATGCAACTAATAGGAATGATGGCATCTTGCATCATGATAGTTCCTTATGCAAGACTGCAAATGCGTCCCCTTCAAGTATATTTAGCACGTCAGTGGAATCAGTCTCACTGTCTATTGACAGATCTGGTGTTGGTGGACGGCCGCACTCATCGCTCTCTGCAGTGGTGGAATCCACACAACCTTACAAAAGGGCGGCCTTTCATCGATTCGATTGCACAGATAGTGCTAACAGCAGACGCATCGCTCACTGGTTGGGGAGCTCATCTCCAAACTCACACAATTCAAAGATTGTGGAGTCAAAAGTAAAAGCTTCTCCACAGAAATCAACTGGAGCTGTTAGCAGTCTTCTTAGCGCTCTAAGCCTTTCAAACTCACCTTGTAGGCAAAGCTGGCCTGATACGCACAGACATGACAGCAATGTATTACATACAGAAACGGGGAGGAACACACTCTCTCCAACTGTCACACCTTGCAGAAGACATTTGGAGATTAGCCTTTCATCACAAGATTGATCTCTAAGCGGAACACCTCCCAGGAGTGAACAATCAGATCGCAGATCTCCTAAGCAGACAGAGACAACAAATTCACAAATGGAAACTTCACCCTCAAGTTCTCCTCCCCTTCTTTCAGATGTGGGGCTTTCCAGACATAGATCTTTTTGTCACACACCAAAACGCCCAAACTTCGCCTCCAAGTTTCCACACACGTTATCCAAAGGCAATGCTCTATGGATGAACTGGTCAGGGATATTTGCTTACGCTTTTCCCCCTCTCCCACTCATTCCACTAGTGGTTCGGAAGCTCAGGCAAACATCCCTCACACTAATCCTACTAGCTCTCACTTGGGCTCGCCAACCTTGGTTCACTACCCTCTTAGAACTATCAGTAGTTCCTCATCAAAAGCTACATATCACATCCAGTCTTCTCACGCAGAGCCATGAAGAGATGAGACATCCAGATCCCAAACCTCTCAATCTTGCGATTTGGCACCTGAAGTCATAGTTTGGTTATCTAAATCTTCCACCAGACTGTATGAATATTATTAAAGAGGCTAGAAGGCCTACTACAAGAGCTTGTTACGCAGCAAAATGGAAGCGGTTTGTTATTTATTATAATAACCATGTCAATCCACTTGATGCTTCTATTCAAAATATCATTTATCTGCTACATTTACAACGTTCAAATTTAGCGTACACGTCTATACGCTTACATCTCGCTGCAATAGCTGCTTATCTTCAAAATAGACAACACGTGTCCCTTTTCAGAGTGCCCGCTATTAAAGCTTTCATGGAAGGGCTCAAAAGAGTTATTCCTCCAAGACTCCCACCTGCCCCAGTGTGGAATCTAAATATTTTCCTTACCAGGCTAATGGGTCCACCCTTCGAACCTTTACATAAATGTGAATTTCAGTTTCTCACTTGGAAAGTAGCTTTCCTCATTGCTATCACATCACTCAGGAGAGTGGGTGAGCTCTCAGGCACTCAACCATAGAAGAACCATTTTTACAAGTACACCAAAACAAAGTGGTTCTTCGTACCAATCCTAAATTCCTACCTAAAGTAGTTTCTGCCTTCCACATCAACCAATCTGTTGAGTTGCCTGTGTTCTTTCCTCAACCAGATTCTGTGGCAGAACGTGCCCTACACACTTTAGATGTTAAAAGAGCATTAATTTATTACAGAGAGAAAACAAAATCTTTTCGTAAGACTAAACAACTTTTTGTTGCTTTTGCTCCACCACACAAAGGCAATCCCATTTCTAAATCCGGTATTGCACAGTGGATAGTTAAATGTATTCAGATATGTTATGCAAAAGCAAAGAGAACTTTACCTATTCCCCCTAGAGCGCATTCCACTCGCAAACTGGGGGCTTCTATGGCTTTCTTAGGAAATATTCCCATAGATGACATCTGTAAAGCTGCAACATGGTCTACACAACACACATTCACAAAACACTATTGTGTAAATGTGTTAGCCAGGCAACAAGCTAATGTAGGCCAGGCAGTTTTACGTACTCTACTTCAAACCACTGCAACAGCTACAGGTTAGCCACCGCTTTGGGAGATTACTGCTGTATGGTCTATGCGAGCATGTGATCTACAGCTCACATGCCTCGAACGGAAAATGCTACTTACCCAGTATGCATCTGTTCTTGGCATGTAGAGCTGTAGAGTCACATGCGCCCACCCACCTCCCCGGTTACCTGTATCTGTTCCAGTACTATCTTACTTAGATAATTATACATGGACATCTCTATTCTACTCTTACTTACTCCATTCTCACCCTCTGCGGGAAAACAATCTAACAATGGCGTCGATGCCCACGTGCACTATCACCGAAAGGAGGAGTCACCTACCTCGTGACTGGAATGACTTCTTCGAACAAAAACAAAGTGCAAACGTCCGGGCCCAACACCAGATGGCGATCTATGCATAGCATGTGACTCTACAGCTCTACATGCCAAGATGCATACTGGGTAAGTAGCAATTTCCTTTTCCTGAATTGGTCTTGAGTTTCTTCTTGAGCGTGTCTCATTTATTGACTGTGTTTACAACAAATGTTGAACACTACCGTCTGATGAGCCTAAACTGTTCTCACACTATCATAAAAGAGAGCATTTGCGATTATTAATTTAAGCCCTGTAAGCCAATAAGGGTCGTCTGGACTTTCTACATAGTGTACCTCATTTTGGTACCCTACATAAAAAGCCGGTTTCCTACAAAAGGGGAAACTAAACAAAAATTAAGTACCGAAGCACACACAAGAAGTCCATTTAGTTGAAATTTTCAAAAATATTAATCAAAAGTGAGGAACTCTCGATGGGGAACTCTTCACGGGTGCTCTTTACAGCAACTCAGGCTCATGAAGGCCGCTGTGCTCTCCGGAGCGTTTGACACAGATTAAAAACACTTCACTTCTCCACACGCCACATAGAAACTTTTCCTTGACTCACCACATTAGCAGGTCGGAACGCGAGGAGATTCCTACTGTGATTCTTACTGTTCGGGCCATTTCCCATACCACAGGAAGTTTTCTGTACTCTGCCTTTAAAATATCCATCAGCAGAAACACGTGTCGGCTGCATTTGCCTTTATGTACAAGATACTGTGAAAAACACAAATGAAATAAATAAATGCACAAGAAAAAAAAACTTTATGGACTTTGCAGTATTGATGAATTTTTTTGAAAAATTTCAACTAAGTGGACTTATTGTGTGTGCTTCGGTACTTCATTTTTGTCTAGTTTCCGCCAAGGAATGTGTCCTAGACAGGTTTAGACACTGCAGGGTGTTCAGTACAATGACGGCATCTTGACTTTATGTTGAAAATTGCTTATGAAATCATATCCCTAACAATTGAAAACATTGGGTGTGCAATTAATGTTGGCATAGCCACCAATTGTGTTTGTATATATTCCTTCAAATGGGGCCTCTAATTTAGGAGTCGGGGAAGTAGTCACCCCTGATTTGTCCCCCTCAGTATGAAGTTTCTGCTGATACTCTCAAAGTATGTGTTCGAGGCATGTGTGCTGTAGATACACATGCTTTGCATACTCCTGCCATCTAGTGTTGGGTCCGGATGTTTGCAAGTTGTCATCGACTCCATTGTTAGATTGTTTTTTTCCGCCATCGGGTTCGGATGTGTATTGCTGTGCTCCGGTTCGAAACCGTCCTTCGGTTCCCCTCGGTGCGCAGCCCACTCTACCCTCGACTGTATTATCGTATGCATTTCCCTCTCTTCGCGTATCCATTCGATTGGGAAAGTCTCATCTTTGATCGAAAGCATCATGGACTGCCTTAGGGCCTAGCTGCGTCGGTCCATTCTTCTGCCGATGGAACAGACCCCGTTTCAATTCTGTCCTTGGTGCTGGTCAAATACCCTTGCACCGATATACACCAAGTCTGTAACTTGTGCCTCTCACCATAGCACAAGGAATAAGATTGCGAGGCCTGTTGATCTTTCTGATCGAAAGACTCTTCGAGATAGTCTGGCTCGACGACGAGAAATGCAGCACCAGAGCACTCCACATTCTCCGGATATCTTCGGAGAAGAATCCGAAAATGAAGCCACAGCTGCGGAAGAAGAGAAGGCCTTCTCGGTCGTAGAATCTGATTCTGACCTAGAGATCGAATTAGAGTCCGAAGACATTCCAACGGGACAGGTGGTTGTGAGTACTAAGACCCCCGTACTCCATAAGCTATCTTCCACTAAACATAAGGCTTTGGCACCACCTCTGCCTTCGGCCCTTGGTCGGCACAGAGACAACGTTTCTGACGCTTGCCCTCTGGCCCGGCACCGAAACAAGTAGTCAAGACTTCCGGCTTGGGATCGAGCCGAGACATATTGTCTGCGGACCCAAAACATTCCTCTCCAAAAAACAAATGTAGTTCGGAGCCGAAATCCTCAGTTTCCAAACCGAAACCTTCCGCTTCAAAACAAAAGTCCGCTTTCGGAGCCGAAAACTTCGGCATCGAAAAAAGATATTTCAGATCCTCCGGAACCAATTTTAGACATTATGAAAGACAAATTGGATCCAAAGCAGAAAAAAGTTTACATCAATCCAGACACTGGAGATATATTAGCCAAAACTCCTTCCAAAAGGAAAGTCAGTGCAGAAGACACTGGATGCAAGATCCCCCCTTAAGAAGAAGAAAGACATTGCTACAAGTCCTATCCATCTTACTTTTCCATCCCCTCCACCACTTCCACCATCTTCACCTTTACCAATACTGCCAGGCTCGGATCCACTACACATCCCCACAGGGATCTCCTCACACACAGCCTGTTTTAGGAGATGGGGATGATGATGATGATGATGATGAAGACAATATTCCTTTACCTACAGATCGGTGGGATGATTATAATATTGATCCATCTATGGATAAGTATCCAGACCTATGCCCTGCAAAACCTTCACCTCCAGATGATAATGTTTCCTATCTAGATCTAATTTCCAGAGCAGCAGCATATCATGGGTTACACTGCACAAAGAGACCTTAGATGACGATTTTTTATTTGCGACTCTAGGGTCTTCACACAGAGTTACCCAGAGTCCCCATGTTAAAAGGCCTGATGAGACCTGCAGATGACATTTTTAAGAACCGTGTTTGTGCACAAATTTTAACACCCAGGATTGATAAAAAATATAAACCATCACCCTCTGATCAGGTTTTTGTTAAAGGACTGCTCCCTCTAGATTCACTAGTAGTTTCCAACACTCGTAAAAGAGCGAACTCGCAGACATCTGGAGATGCACCTCCACCAGATAAAGAATCGAAGCTCATTGACTCATCTGGTAAAAGGGTTGCTGCTCAAGCTGCTAATCACTGGTGCGTTGCCAACACGCAAGGCCTACTATCTAGGTATGGCAGGGCACACTGGGACGAGATGGAAGGCCTACTTCAATGCCTCCCAGAAGAGCACAAGAAAAAAGCACAAGAGCTAGTCCAAGAAGGAAAACTTATATCTAAGACTTCTATTAGATGTGCACTAGATGCTGCTGACACCGCAGCCAGAGAAGTTAACACCATCATTCTCTTACGTCGGCATGCCTGGATTAGAATTTCAGGTTTCAAACCAGAAGTACAACAGTCTATTTTAAACACTCCCTTTAACAAACAACATCTTTTCAGACCTCCGGTTGATGAGGCTTTAGAAAAAATGAAAAAAGACCGACATGGCGTTATCCATGGAGCACTGCAATCTCCCTCAAGCAGAGGCTCCTTTCGGCTCGCATTTTATAGAGCAGGGTATAAATCTACATCCTCAGACCCTAACACTTCCTCGTACAAGTTCAACACGCAACCTTCTTCTGGTAGAGGTTTCTATAGAGGAGGGTATAGAGGAAACAATTTTAAGGGTAGAGGTAAGGGCACGTCAACACGTAGCTCCCCTTCTCCCAATAAGCATTGACTTGCCTACGCTTCCCCCCGATCATCAAACACCTATCGGGGGAAGACTTCAACAATTTCTCCCCATTTTGCAATCCATAACATCAGACAAATGGGTACTAGACATTATCCGACATGGTTATTGCCTGAAGCTCACCAGCAATCCGCCCAACATTCCACCTCGCACTAAAAAACTCTCGTCAGAACACCTGCAGCTTCTCAAACAAGAGGTACAAGCTCTTTTAACAAAAGAAGCTATAGAACCAGTTCTATTACCGTACCAAGGTTCAGGAGTGTACTCTCTGTACTTTCTAATCCCCAAGAAGGGCAGCTCCTTAAGACCTACAGCAAGGTGATTTTATGTCCACACTAGACTTAAAAGACCCATACTTTCATATTCCGGTTCACCCAGCTCATCGCAGATGCCTCAAGTTTGTGATAGCAGGAAAGCACTATCAATTCAAAGTACTCTCGTTCAGAGTAACTACTGCTCCCACAGTATTCACAAAATGTCTGGCGGTAGTGGCGGCACATCTCGGAAGACAACAGATTCATGTCTTCCCATATCTAGACGACTGGCTCATCAAAGCCAGCACACACAAAAAGTGTCTACACCACACTCTGACTACATTAAACATACTCTACCAATTAGATTTCACAGTCCATGCTCAAAAGTCTCACCTCCAGCCTTCACAAATGCAGTCTTATCTGGGAGTGACTCTAAACACTTCCACAGCTCTAGTCTCTCCCAATGCAGCCAGAATTCAGAATTTTCAATCTCTGCTAATACAGTTTCAGGTCAATCAATACTTAGCAGCCAGAACGTTATTGCAACTACTAGGGATGATGGCATCATGCATTGCGATAGTGCCTCATGTAAGATTGCACATGTGTCCTCTACAAGAGTGCTTAGCACATCAATGGAATCAGTCTCAGGGTCAATTAACAGATCTAGTGTTGGTAGACAGCCACACCCATCACTCTCTGCAGTGGTGGAACACACCAAACTTATCTAAAGGGCGGCCTTTCATCGACCCTGTTCCACAGATCATGCTAACAGCAGACTCATCCCTCACAGGTTGGGGTGCCCATCTTCACAACTTATCTAGAGCTTCTAGCTGTATATCTAGCACTGAAAGCTTTTCAGTCTCACCTCATAGGGAAAGTTGTCCTAGTCCGCACCGACAACATGACAGCAATGTACTATGTACAAAAACAGGGGGGGGGGACACATTCTCTGCAACTGGCACTCCTCTCTCAGACAATTTGGCGTTGGGCAATTCATCACAAAGTCCATCTTCTGGCAGAGCATCTCCCAGGAGTGGACAATCAGATTGCCGACCTCCTAAGCAGAAGGCGGCAACAAATTCACAAGTGGGAACTTCATCCCCAGGTTCTCCTTCCATACTTTCAACAATGGGGATTCCCACAAATAGATCTGTTCGCCCGAGTGGAGACTCAAAATGCCCAAATTTTGCCTCCAGGTTCCCACACCCTCTATCCAAAGGCAATGCCCTATGAATGAATTGGTCAGGAATATTTGCCTACGCTTTTCCGCCTCTCCCTCTCCTTCCATTTCTGGTTCAGAAGCTCAGGCAACTATCCCTCATACTGATTCTAGTAGCTCCCTCTTGGGCTCGTCAACCGTGGTTCATGACACTTTTAGAACTGTCAGTTCCGCATCAAAAGCTACATCTCAATTCCAGTCTTCTCACGCAGAACCATGGAGAAATCAGATATCCAAATCCCAAGGAGCTCAATCTAGCGATTTGGCTTCTGAAGTCATAGAGTTTGGATATCTTAACTTTCCACCAGAATGCATGACCATTCTTAGAGGCAAGAAAGCCTACTAGCAGAGCATGCTATACAGCTAAATGGAAACGATTTGTTATGTATTGTACTAATAACAATATTGATCCTCTAAATGCATCTACTCCAAAATATCATTTGTTACCTTCTGCATTTACAGCGTGCTAATTTAGCCTGCACTTCCATTTGTTTGCATCTTGCAGCAATAGCTGCATATTTGCAAAACAGACCACATCTATCTCTGTTCAAGGTTCCAGTAATTAAAGCCTTTATGGAGGGCCTTAAGAGAATAATACCACCCAGAGTACCTTCAGCACCAGCTTGGAATCTGAACATTGTGCTTACATGGCTCATAGGTCCACCTTTTGAGCCGTTGCAAACTGTCCGCTACAGTTTCTTTCATGAAAAGTCGCCTTCCTCATTGCAATCAGTTCATTAAGGAGAGTTGGTGAGCTACAAGCTTTAACCTTAGAAGAACTCTTCTTTCAACTTCATAGAGACAGGGTAGTTCTTCCCACCAACCCAAAGATCCTTCCTAAAGTGGTTTCTGCTTTCCATATCAACCAATCAGTTGAGTTGCCCGTATTCTTTCCTCAACCTGATTCGGTAGCAGAACAAGCTCTTCATACTCTCAGAAGAGCGCTATTGTACTACATTGAAAGAACAAAAGATTTTCGTAAAACAAAACAACTGTTCGTTGCATTTGCTACACATCACAAAGGCAATCCCATTTCTAAATTTGGTATTGCAAGATGGCTTGTTAAGTGCATTCAAATCTGCTACACTAAAGCTACACTGTAGCTGTTGCAGTTTTGCATTATTTACATTACATACGCATGGACATCTCTTTACTGCACTCACTTACTCCATTCTCACCCTCTTGCAAGAAAACAATCTAACAAAGGAGTCGATGCCCATGCGCACTATTACCGAAAGCAGGAGTCACCTTAGCTCGTGACTGGAATAACTTCTTCGAAGAAAAACAACTTGCAAACATCCGGACCAATACTAGATGGCAGGAGTATGCAAAGCATGTAAATCTACAGCTCTACATGCCAAGAACAGATGCTTACTGGGTAAGTAGCATAATCCTTGTCAAGCGTGTCCCATAGGGTCTCTGTTTTGCAATCATGTGCCAAGAGGATCCCTATTGGGGGTTGGTCCACATTGTGCCTGGCCTGCACCTCCACCTCCCTTTGGGCAATTCTCTACTCAATTGTTTTCTGATGCCATACTTCTTGGAGAGACATTCACCTCTCACTCAGTGGCCCCTTTGTGTGGACCCCTAGTTGTGCTCCAGATAGTTCTCCCGGGTAGGTCTAATATCTGAACGATGACCATATCCTTCACAGCCTCTGCGCTCAGTCTCCATGGGGGCTGCTGAATGGTCCAAAAAGAATCTGTTCAGGTATTTGGCACTTTGTATCCTGACGCTGAATTCTCAGTTTACTAGTATGCTGTCCAGCCTACTGTGTATTGTGTTGCTGAGAAGCAGGAGTATTGTGTACGTGTGGAGTGTAGACCACGCCATAATATCAATGCTTTCCAATCGTTCCATCACCTGATACTACTGTAGTCGTACCCGGTTTTGTATGTTGCCTAGGTGAACATCTGTTCATATTCCCGTCCAATATGCAGTTGAAATCACCTCCCAATCAATTGACAGGTCCGTATATGGGAACAGTAAGTCCAGGAAAAGTTTTTGTCTATGTTGGGTATGTATGAGTTTAGGAAACCGACCTTCCTACCTTCTAAGCGCCCATAAAAGAGCAGCAGTCAGCCCTTCACATCAGCATGTTAATGTCTATGCTGAAAGGGTGCACCGGGGGCCAGCGATATCGTGACTTAATTGTAAACTGTTTTTTTTCCACCAACAGGTTTGGAAGTGTTTTGACATAGTTCTGGAGCCCTATCTTCCCCTATCCGGTTATCAGAAAAAAATATAGTTTGTCGTTCATTCGCCCTTTATGCGCTTTGGAGACTGTTGCCGAAGGACCGGGTCCTGAACCTTGGGGCTCCCATGCAAATGAAGAGGCGCGTATGGGGTGATGGAACGGCTGCCCTTCAGAAAGTGCCCTCAGTGCCACGTGAATCATCTCTGAACTTACCCTTGTACACAAGCCACTGCCACTTTAAGATGTGCCTCTTCCTTGGCCTCCGGTTGGCATCGAGGCAAGGTGTTGGAGCAGAGACTGGATCAAGCCAAGATGCTTAACCCTCATCAGTCTTCAAATCTGAAGAAACATCTCTGCACCGAAGTGCCTAAACCTACTTTGAAGCCGAAAGACTTGTCTCCCCAACAGCGGTCCACGTCTAACTCAGTCTGCCCCGAACCTGGCTTCGAGGACTAACAGAGCCATCCTCAAAACTATAGCCCAAGCTCTACGAGCGACAAGACTATTAGGAGTCCACGGATGGGAAAAATTTCTGCCGGCCCAACCTGCCTCAAAAACGCTGGCTCGTCTTCGAAGATGCTTCTGGGCCTGATCATTATTCCGAACCTTCGGTTCGCTCTTTGACGAGGCACCAGCCCTCCACCCAGACCTCCACCATTGCAACCAAAGACCTCTCCTCCTTTCTCCCTTCAGAGGTCACCACAGTTCTTTTGACACACATGCAGTACCAGTCCCTATTCCCCTTTAGAGGACTTTGCCTCCTCTCTCTATCCACATCCCACTGACTAACCCTGGGTGTAGACTACGATGTAAAGCCACCGGAGAGCGCAGATCATGAGCATGTCCTAGTCCTGGCTTCTCCTCCCAACGACACGAATTCCTCCTTTGGGATCATTCAACGTGCAGCAGCAAACCACATGGTAGACATGCACACCACCCCGAGGAGGGCTACTTCTTAGTTGACATGAGACCTGTGTCTGCCTACAACTCACAAGGGCAAGTGGACCAAAACCCTCTGCACCTGAGCTGCCCGCTCCACCAATACAGACTGCTCCCACTTGCTCCCAGGACCCTCACGTACCGAGCCCCCTCTTTGCCACGGCGGAGCGCGCAAGAATACCAATTCGTCCAACACCTCTACACCAGGGCTGGGAAATCAGAACTGCTGGTGGAACTTGCGACCTTGGCCCCCTAACACCTTGTGACCTAAAGGGCACCCTCAAAATTCTATTGCAAGTACCTGTATGCAATAAATGTTAAAATCGAGGCATGTATGCTGTAGATACACATGCTTTGCATAAGTCCGTCATCTACTGTTGGACTCGGATGATTACAAGTCGTTTTTGTTCCAAGACGTTTTCTTCAAGTCACGAGGTTCTGTGACTCCACCTCTTGGTAATACTGCGCATGGTGATCGACGCCATCTTAAAATTGTTTTTTTCCACCGACTGGTTCCGATGTAATCTCTTGCGATCCAGTTTGAGACTCCTTCGGGCTCCCTTCTGCTCTATAGTAAAACCTCTTTGCGGTATTGTCTCGATCATGTAGTTTCATTGCATCCGAGCGATCACCCTTCTGCGTAGGGGGTCTTCGGCTCGCTTCCTCGGGCCACGCCCGGCTGGGCCTCCTTTTCTCCACTCAACGTCCTTTGGAGAATGACCTGCTAATGGAACGAGCTCCATTACTCCAGTATTGGAGCTTTCATAGATTCCCATGCTTAGAATCATTCCCCGTCGTCGAGATGGGAGTCTCAGTAAAAATAAAATAGTAGTAAATAACCATTACAAAAGAGAAACGGGCCTAGGCCTGAACTCATTTTGCAACCAGACCATGTCTTTTTGTAAAAGAGACCAAAAAGAACAGGCAACCAATCAGAGCAGCCTCACCCTCTAGAACCTTGGTGAAAGAACCTCAGCTCCTCAGATTTTCTACCGCACGTTGTGCTACAGGGAGTCTCCTTGAGCTTTGCTCTATTTCAACTCTCAACTGCTTTTTCCAGCGTTTTTTTCTTCAGGTTTTCTTTCCAAAGCCTTTGGAAATGTCTGATAAAAGAAAGCTTTATTTAAGGCTTGTGCCACTTGTGGCAAGAAGAGGCTCTATGTGGAAGATAGACATAAGGACTGCATATATTGCCTCTACCCGGATCACAAGGCTGCGGAGTGCAAGATTTGCCGCACTTTTTCCACCAAGACTCTCCGGGACCGTGAGGGTCGTCTGTTAACCTGGCTCCACAGACTCAAGTCCAGGAAGGATCCACTGTCGAGCGACAGTGAGGAGTCGTCTTCTGTCGCCTCATCAAGAAGGTCAGTCAAAGGGGTAGAAGTTCCCCTTCACCATCTGTGGATCTCCCCTCTAAGGCCTCAAAAAGACCCCGAAGGAGTCTGAGGTTCAGGGTCCTATCAAATCTCCTCACTGCAGTGTAAAGGAGAGGGAAGGACTAAGTACACCACCTGCGACAGTCCCTAGCCAGGACAAATCTTTTAAAAACCCTCTTCACAGTCTTCTGGAAAGAGTGGTCATTCGTCGTCGACGCTGCGCAAACCCTCGACGACGAAGCCTCCAAAATCGCAGGCTAAAAGTGCTCCGGCGTCGACGGGAGTGTCGACGTCGTCTTCTATTCCGGTGTCGACGGGCTCATCGACTAGCACTTCTTCAAGAGCGACGAAAATTTCATCGACGATGGCGTCGACGATGATGGCGTCGACGACGAGGGCGTCGACGACGAGGGCGACAACAGTGACGACAACGTCAGCAGGGACATTGACTGTCTCGTCGACGACGATGTCGACGACACCCATCATGTCGACGGCGGTCTGCACACCTCTTCCGTCGACGGTGGCTCCATCTGCATCCTCGTTTACGGTGATCCCGTCGACGAAGAAATTCGCTTCTGCGTCGACGGAGCCGTCGACGGAAAACATTTCCATATTGGTGAGGAGAAAGCAAATTTCACCAGAAATGACGTCCCCTAAAATGGTGGATTCTTTACCTCCTGCATTACTTCTCGATGAGGACGAAGACTCTGATGGAGGCTATAGTCAATTTGGGGATGCCAATAGCCCCTCTCAGCTTATTGTCAAATGTCAGGAGACTGATTCAGAGGGTTATTATCAGGATCAGTCATACCAACAATCCTTTGCACGTCAAGAGGATACTCAACAAGAGATGATGTCTGTACCAAATTCTCTTTTAGCGGATTTACAGGGGATGCTTTTGGACTATCAACAGAGATTTTCATCTCATACTCCGCCTCCACAACCCGCTCTCTTGGCCTCCTCTGTGCCTCCTCCTGATACGGTGAGGGTTTCACCACCTCCATCAGCTCGACTACATACCCAATTTCATGCATCTTCTGATGTCCTTCCTCCAGATCAACACCAGGATGTCTCCTCTGAGGAGGAAGAGGGGGAGCTTGTTCATCAAGATCAAGGTGATGAATGGGATGATTATGTAATCCCTGATCCCGCTTCACCGGCTCCAGCCCCGATCGATTCTCCCCCTGCTGACATTGGGGTTTTCACAGATTGATGGAGAAAGCGTCTCTACGTTTCGAGCTTGCAATGCCCTCAGTCCAAACAGAGTGCTTTCTCTATGATTTTAAAGAACCGAGTAAGAGGGTGGTACGCTCTATTCCTATCGTGGGGCATGTCTGGGAAGAAGGCATTAAGGCCATGAAGAACCCGGCCACTGTGGTTCCAGTCTTGCCGCGTCTGGACAAAAAGTATAAGGCCCCAGATGACAGCCCAGCTTCGTTGACTGGTCAGCCACGACCCGACTCGGTCATTTCACAAGCAGCGCAGAGGAAGTCAAGGAATCCTTCAGCGCCGCTGACTACACCGCCGGACAAAGAGGGCAGACGCCTAGACAACGCGGGGAAAAGATTCTCCTCCATGGCCAGCCTTGTCATCAGAGCGGCGAACGCTTTAGCAATTCTTGGAAGGTACGACCGCCAATTGTGGTGTGACCTTTCGCCTTACCTGGACCAGTTGTCTGATCCTTCCAAGTCGGAGGCAAAGAAGATCTTGCAAGAAGGGGAGGTTACGTCCACTGAGATCATCGATTGTGCAATGGACATTGCCACAACGGCTTTCCGGTCCCTGGCTGGTGCAGCTGTGCTTCGTCGCCAGGGTTGGCTAAAGGCAACGTTGTTTCGTCCTGAGATCCAGAATAAGATCCTGGATCTTCCCTTTGACGGAGAGGAATTGTTCGGCAAGCACATAGATGATACCCTTCAAAACATCAAGAAGGATACGGAAACTGCTCGGTCCTTGGGGACCCTTCAATACAAAAGCGCCATTCCGCGGAGCGAGAGGCAGAGGTGCTCCATCCTACAGGGGATCTTACCAACAACAGAGATACTCCTCTTATGGTTCCACACAACAATCTTACCGTCCTTATCAGAGGCAAGGCCAGACGTCGACTTTCTCTAGATCGAACACTAGAGGGAAGCAGAATCGTCCCGGACGGGACGCCCCTAAGAGACAATAGCGGCGACCTCGCTCTTTGCGCTGTGCCCTCCTCTTCCTCCAGGACATCTGTAGGAGGCAGGGTATCTCGATACCTCCAAAACTGGGAACGTATAACAGACCGTTGGGTACTGAACATCATTCAGAGTGGCCACACTCTAGAGTTCACTCATCTTCCACCATCCAAGGCCCCTGCCGCCAACTCCGCCAAACACCTACGTCTCCTCCGGCTGGAAGTCCATCAACTGCTGATCAAGGGAGCAGTAGAGCCGGTCCCTCTCTCACAGAGAGGAAAGGGGTTTTATTCCAGATTTTTTCTGGTAAAGAAAACATTGGAGAAATGGCGCCCCATTCTAGACCTCAGGGAGCTCAACACTTATCTCACAAAGCTATCGTTTCGGATGGTGTCTCTCTAGGACATTCTGCGTCTTAACAAGGGAGATTTTATGGCCACTCTCGACCTCGAGGATGCATATTTCCACATGACCATTCATTCAGCCCACAGGAGGTTTCTACGATTTACAGTCGCCAAGAGCCATTTCCAGTTCAGAGTGCTGCCGTTTGGTCTTCGCTCAGCTCCGAGAGTCTTCTCCAAGGTGCTGGCACCAGTAGCAGCTTTCCTCAGGAAGCAACATTTCCAGGTCTTTCCTTACCTGGACGATTGGTTGCTAAAAGCTTCGTCCAGGGAGGCAGCAGAGGAAGCGGTCAATGCTTGCACTTGCCTCTTCTCCAATCTGGGCCTGACTCTCAACAACGCCAAGTCTTCTCTCCTCCCGTCCAGGAAGGTTCAATTTCTGGGAGCAGTCTTGAACACATCTCTCAACAGGGTGTTTCCATCTCTGGAGAGACAAAGAAATCTAATTTCCATGGCTCATATGGTGCGAGGAAGAAAGTGTCTTTCTGTTCGCCGGTTCAAATCCCTTCTAGGGATGATGTCCTCCTGCATTCCCTTAATACCTCATTGCAGACTGAGAATGCGTCCCTTGCAGGAGCACCTAAACTTACAGTGGAAGCAGGTGACAGGTTCTTTCGACGACCAGCTAGTGATCACTCACGCAATGAAGCGAGCCATCCTCTGGTGGACAAGGAAAAGGAATTTATCCCAAGGTCTATCCTTCGTAAACACTCCAGCTCCTCAAGTGGTGACGACGGATGCCTCTCTGGAGGGTTGGGGCGCAGTATTGCAAGATCTGCAGGTCAGTGGTCATTGGCTGCCGGAACATCGCCTCCTACACATCAACCTCTTAGAGCTTTGAGCGATTCGTCTAGCACTTCAGGCTTTTCTTCCAAGATTGCAGGGGTTGTCGGTTCTTGTCCGGACGGACAACACCACAGCCGTGCATTACATCAACAAGGAAGGCGGCACCAGGTCCTTCCCCTAGTCACAAGAAGCCCAGGCGATTTGGGAGTGGGCTATCCTGCACAGAATTTCTCTGAAAGCAGAACACTTGCCAGCAGTGCTCAACGACAAAGCGGACAGGCTCAGCAGGCTGAAATCTGTCACCCACGAGTGGGAACTGGATCAAGCTACGCTGCACGGAGTCTTTCACCGGTGGGGCAGACCCTCCATAGACCTGTTTGCCACACCAGAAAACAGGAAATGCCTGTCTTACGCCAGCAGGCTACACCATCGAGGATCTCTGGGGAATGCGCTTTCGATTGCCTGGTCAGGCGCATTTGTATACGCTTTTCCCCCATTCCGCTGATTCCCAGGTTGCTCATGAAGATGAAAGCAGAACCGTGCAAAATGATCCTCATAGCTCCAGCATGGCCGAGACAGTTCTGGTTCACCGAACTTCACCTTCTCTCCTTGGATCGTCCTCACCCACTGCAGCCGATTCCACACCTCCTCACGATGTTTCAGGGTCAGGTTTGGCACCCAGATCCTCGCTCGTTACAGCTCTCAGCTTGGCTCCTGAGCAGCGAGAATTTCTTGACTTAGATCTTCCAGAGGAAGTTAAGGATGTCCTTTCGCAGGCGAGGGCCCCTTCTACTAACAAAACTTACCGCTTGAAATGGAAGCGATTCTGCATCTGGTGTCATGGAGCAGGGTTGGATCCTTTATTGTCGCAGCCACACCAGGTTCTTCCATATTTCCTGTCCTTGGCTAAGGCAGGTTTGGCTCATTCTTCCATTAAAGTGCACCTAGCAGCGGTTTCTCGCTTTCGGCGCACCTCATCTGGGCCGTCCCTTTGGTCAGCCAGAATTGTTCAACAATTTCTCAAGGGCCTCTTCAGAGTATTTCCACCAGTGAGACCTCCGCCTCCCACGTGGCATTTGAACTTGGTTCTTTCTCAACTAATGAGGCACCTATTCATCGAACGGATCTAAAGTTCCTCTCCTGGAAACTTTCTTTGTTGCTGGCACTAACTTCAGCCAGGAGGATTGGAGAGTTGCAGGCTCTTACAATTCAGGAACCTTTTCTTCAGTTCAAAAAGAATACAGTAATCATGAGAACTAATCCTAAATTCATTCCTAAAGTGCCTTCTACTTTTCATCTCAACGAGCCAGTGATTCTTAAGACCTTCTTCCCTCAGCCTTCTTCTCCTGCTGAGAGAGCTCTTCATTCTCTGGACGTACAGAGGTGCCTGAAATTCTATTTGGACCGAACTAAGTCCTTCCGTAAGACTTCTCAACTTTTTGTGTCATTTAGCGCTCCCCGCAAGGGTTTTCCCCTTTCCAAACAGGGGATAGCTCGGTGGGTTGTTAGCGCTATTCGATTCTGTCATACAGCAGCGGGCAAACCCCTGGAGGGTAGAGTCAGGGCTCATTCCACAAGGTCTGTGGCATCCTCTACGGCTCTGTTTGCTGGTGTCCAGATTAAGGACATTTGTAGAGCTGCTACTTGGAGCAGCACTCACACGTTCACGAAACATTACTGCCTGGACGCTTCACTGCGAGATGACACGGCTGTGGGCCAAGCAGTTCTGAGGAACCTCTTCCAATGAGTGGTGAGCTTTCCTTTGCATCCCTCCTTCCTACTTTTCAGCTTTTACACATTTTATCTTGTTTCTGAATTCATTTGCTATTACCCTGTGTATTGCATGGTCAGTTGTAACTATCTTTCTGCATATTATTCATGTAGAAATATGTTTTAACAAACATTTATCAAAAGGTTATACTTCATTACAAGATGTGTATATTTACTGCTAGCTACTCTGATTCTAAGCATGGGAATCTATGAAAGCTCCAATACTGGAGTAAGAAAACAAGTTACTTACCTGTAACTTTGGTTCTCCAGTATTGGAAGCTTTCATAGATTCCCATGCGACCCACCCTCCTCCCCTGGGAAAGCTCAGCCTCTTTCTGCGTGATTATTTCACAACGTATACGAAAATCTGAGGAGCTGAGGTTCTTTCACCAAGGTTCTAGAGGGTGAGGCTGCTCTGATTGGTTGCCTGTTCTTTTTGGTCTCTTTTACAAAAAGACATGGTCTGGTTGCAAAATGAGTTCAGGCCTAGGCCTGTTTCTCTTTTGTAATGGTTATTTACTACTATTTTATTTTTACCGAGACTCCCATCTCGACGACGGGGAATGATTCTAAGCATGGGAATCTATGAAAGTGTAACATCCAATAAATAAGGATGAGTCTTTGGTTGCTGTGTTACAGATGTAGATTTATTGTTGATTTGAAGTCATAAGATAAATAGACACAGCATATAATAAAGATAGCAGAATCAAGTAAAGTTCCAATAAAGGCCCCACCGGGAGCAGCTGCCCTGCTGCTCAGCCTCCAAGGTAACTGACAGTACACTTAAACATACACAGATAGAACTAAGGATGACATCATAGAGACAGGCTGAGCAGCAGAGTACAAGAGACTAAGAAAGGACAAGAAAGAGAGAAGAGCAGGGAGAAGCAGGATACAACACACCTTCCCCTTTAAACGAAAAGTTGAAGAAGATAAAACAGAGAGCAGAAGAGTAGATAATGGAACAACATAAAACGCACAAAAATAAACACCCTCTTCAGAATGGTGGAGAGAAGAGGTAAGGGCGAGGGTACCAAGATTGTACCAACACCATGAGCTAACAAGAATAAAAGTGGTTATGGTAAACCATGAAAATGGAACTGAACACCTCAATGAAGATTTGAGCAATAAAGGTTCAGTACCGACAATCATAAATAAAATCTGAACACCTCTAACATATAGAGCACATAAAGTGGTTCATCTGGAATGACAATAAACTGAGCCCCTGCGGCTCCTCGAACACCTCTAACATATAGAGCACATAAAGTGGTTCATATAAATTGACAATAAACTGAGCCCCTGCGGCTCCTCACAGCAAGTATTTGAACCCCTCTAAAAAATAGAGCACAATAAAGTGGTTCATATAAATTGACATTAAATTGAGCCCCTGCGGCTCCTCACAGCAAGTATTTGAACTCCTCTAACAAATAGAGCACAATAAAGTGGTTCATATAAATTGACAATAAACTGAGCCCCTGCGGCTCCTCACAGCAAGTATTTGAACCTCTCTAACAAATAGAGCACAATAAAGTGGTTCATCTGGAATGACAATAAAAACTGAGCCCTTACGGCCCATCACCAATAAGCATAACTAGAACGGAGCACCTCAATAGATATTGAGCAAATAAATGGCTCCAACAAATGTAGCAGAATTAAAATCCCTACAAGTAACCACCAGAATAAATATAATTGAGCACCTCAATGAAAATTTGAGCATGAAAATGGCTCCGCACAAGAACGCATTAAAATCAACTCCTCACAAGAAAATTCAAAATAGGAACAACACTTAAAAACAATTGAGTAGTAAGTATAGCAGAATAAGATAAACGTTGAGCACCTCAATCAATATTGAGCATGTAAGTGGCTCACTACTGTAGTATGGTGAACCGAGCATTTCTAGCACCATCACAGAAACACTGAAAACAGACACAAAGCAATAACTCGCATATTGCAACACATAATGAGCAATGCAGGCTAACATTTGGTAAATGGATATACCCTGCATGACAAATACTATACAGAACACACTAGTACTGCATACCAAAGCGTAAACAGAATACAAAAATAAACACTCTGTAACTGAGTTAATATGCAAGATGCTGACACAAGTTCTTAAACATAACAAATTAAAATAATAAATGTAGTCACCGTTGTCTGATTTTCGGAGACAGCTCCCTCCCTGACTTGTTAATTGAAGCGTGAACGAAGAAGAATCACCAGTTCAACAGCTTTCTGGAGGTGGTTGGCAGGAAACGTGTTTGGCAAGGTGCGTAGTGTGCCTTAACCGTGAAAGAATGCGCCAATCCCAAAATGGCGGCATCGTTTCCTGACGCTGAGCCGGGTGGCTGCAGCGCGTTGGAGCATCAGAGCGTTCAGCAGCAGTGAAGCAGGACGAGCTCCAAGCGACGTCACAGGATAGATGGAGGTCTGCCAGCGACGAGCGTCACAGAAGAATAAGTGAGGAAAACTGCACGAGGAAATAGGTAAGAGCACGCGGCTCTATGTGCACTCGAGATACACTTGAATATGTGGCAGATGGCGGTTGAACTGCCACGGAGAAAGGGCACCCAGGGAGGCAAAGTCGAAATTCAAATTTAATGAAGTACTCACATGAAACGTCCAAAAACACCAATAACAGTTCCCCGAAAACATGGATAGCAGTTCCTCCATGCCAACAGAAATACTGGATGACAGCATACTCCGAAGGTTTAATCCGTGAATAACCTTCACCTTCCAAACTCTCAGAGCAGGTTAGAAACACAGTCATCTTGTAGAAATACACAACGAAAGGCAGTAATACTTAGGGACGGCACCCTCTCCAAAATTGCAGAAGTCAGCAATGATGAAACGCAGTGGAATGGAGATCAGACTGCCCCGAAGAGATATTACAGCAGATAGTAAAAACGTAGCAGGAGGCAGCAGGGTTCACAGACTGCTCCTCTCAGTTGCACTTCCAAACAGTAGAAGTGCCAAATGTTCACAGCGTACCAAGTCTCAAATCAAAGCACCAGTAGACTGCGCAGACTTCAGACTTCCACACTATTGAAATCACATGACGTCTTCTGTAGGCTGTCTGTTGTTGTAGACACCGGTGGGGCATCCAAGGCATCAGGCTCAGCTAGTATCTCTTAGTTTCTTTTGCAGTTTCTTCTTTTTAGTTTTGTCACGCGTGGTTTCTTCATCCCATCCTCGTCGCCAGTGTAACATCCAATAAATAAGGATGAGTCTTTGGTTGCTGTGTTACAGATGTAGATTTATTGTTGATTTGAAGTCATAAGATAAATAGACACAGCATATAATAAAGATAGCAGAATCAAGTAAAGTTCCAATAAAGGCCCCACCGGGAGCAGCTGCCCTGCTGCTCAGCCTCCAAGGTAACTGACAGTACACTTAAACATACACAGATAGAACTAAGGATGACATCATAGAGACAGGCTGAGCAGCAGAGTACAAGAGACTAAGAAAGGACAAGAAAGAGAGAAGAGCAGGGAGAAGCAGGATACAACACAAAGCTTCCAATACTGGAGAACCAAAGTTACAGGTAAGTAACTTGTTTTCTTCCTTTTCTGTCCGAAGTGTCACTCTAAGCATCCCATATTGACCAACACCCCATTTGCAGCCTATGCATCTCGCCCTAGCATAGAGAGGAAAGCTGTGAGGCCTGCAAGTCTTTTAGATCGATGTGCTCGACGCCAAGAAATGCTGTGTAGGCAAGCAGACGATGTATTAGACATCTTCGGTCAACAACAGGAGGAAGCTTCGGCAGCACAAGAGGAATCACTATCCATTATTCTGATTCAGAGTCTCAATCTGATCAGGACTCTGCCACCCTTCAGCCGACATAGAAGCATCGGTCAGTGAGTCGTCTTACCCCTGATCCAAAGCCGAAAGCATTGGCTCCGACCGAAAAAACTGCACACGGTCTGCCACTGCAAAAAGGCCATTACACTTACGAAAAACTGACTAAAGTCCCATCCTCCGGCTCGCCTCTGAAAGTTCGACCTGCAGCAGGGGCTTCCACTTCCTCGATCTCTGGGTCTACAGCCCCTCTGTCATCGGTCTCGGCACCAAAACAAAAACATACATTTTCAGATTCGACCACAGCTCCAACTAAATCGTAGCTTCCTCTACCGAAATGCTTCGTTTTCTGACCGAAATCTCCCCCAGAGCCGATCATCCATCTGATGCAGGAACTGCTCGACTCGAAGCAAAAACAGTTCCAGATTTATCCTGGAACTAATAAAATTGTGCTTCAACCAGCAAAACCAAACTCTTCAAAAAAAAAAAACACGGTTATCTTTTTGAGAGGCTTTGGACGTTCCTCTACAGCCTCCAAAGAAGGATGCTGCCACTAGCCCTTTAAACATCCTTATTCCAACTTCACCTACCCCACAAACACCACCCCCATCATCTACTCCACAACCTCACTCACTACAATTATCTGAGGTAGATGACATATCTCCTCACTCACCTATTGTAGAGGATGATGAGGATATACCACAAAAGATACACCCTGGGGATGCTTGGGATGACTATGTCGAGCCACCAAGGGGATACAGACCCTGATCTCTATCCCACCCGACCATCACCACCTGATGATGCCTCAGCATATCAGTATTTGATTTCAATGACAGCATCTTTCCATCAGGTCCCCTTACATAAGGACACCGTAGAGGAGGATTTTATTTTCGAAATCTTATCTAATGCTCAGAGGGGTGGGGGGGGCACAATACCTACCACTACTTACGGGCATGATGCATCACACAGAGGACATTTGTAAAGACCATGTCAAACCTAGAGTTAATCACACCATGCATTGACAATAAATTCAAGGCTGCACCATCGGATCCTATGTATATTAGAGGTCAGTTAACCCCAGACTCTCTGGTAGTCTCTAATGCAGGAAAGAGGGCTATCTCCCAAACATCAGGAGATGCACCACCCCCCAGAGAAAGAGTGTAAACTAATAGATGGTTCTGGGAAACGTGTAGCTGCACAAGCAGCTAACCATTGGCGCATAGCCAACAGCCAGGCTCTATTAGCTAGATATGACAAAGCCCACTAGGATGAAACGGAGGGACTCCTCCAACACCTCCCAGAGGAAAACAGGAAAAGAGGGCTGGAAATTGTTAATGAGGGAAAGCTCATTACCAACAATTCCATTAAATGTGCATGAGATGCAGCTGACACCGCTGCTAGAGGTATAAATACTAGTATCCTATTACATAGGCATGCATGGCTCAGTGTTTCAGAATTTAAACCCGAGGTAGAACAAGCAATTTTAAACCTACCTTTTTGATAAGGAACATCTTTTTGGCCCTCAAGTGGTCACAGCCCTTGAGAAAATGAAAAAAGACACTGAAGTCGCAAAATCAATGGGGGCTCTACAAACAAGCACGTTCCTTTCATAGGCCCAATTATAAGCAAGGTGCAAGATCTACCACCTCAGATTAACACTGGATCAACATATAAAAACCAGGGACAAACCTCCACTCCAAAAACATTTTACAGAGGTTCCTACAGGGGAAACTATTTTAAAGGAAGAGGTCGCAGGAACAATACCCATACCTTAAACAACAATGCCAAGCAATGACTTGGTTACCATTTCCCCAGACCACTTAACACCTGTCAGGGGTCGTCTTCAAAATCTTTTCCCTATTTGGAAATCAATCACAACAGATCAATGGTTTTTGGATATTATCCAACATAGTTACTATCTGGAGCTCATTACAACTCCTCCAAATAAATAGCCCACCTCGCAAACACAAACTGTCCATTCAACATCAAAATCTCCTACAACAAGAAATAACACCTCTACTACAAAAAGGAACAATAGAACCAGTTCAAAACAGTTTCAGGGAACAGGAGTGTACTCGCTATACTTCCTTATTCCCAAAAAAGATGGGTCGCTACGACCCATTCTCGATCTCAGACCACTAAATCATTACATCATGTCAGAAAACTTCCATATGGTCACGCTTCAGGAGATCATTCCTTTGGTACAAAAAGGAGAATTCATGGCTGGCTTAGACTTAAAGGACGCCTACTTTCACATACCTATTTATCCCGCACACAGAAAATATCTGAGGTTTCAATTCCAAGGAAACCATTATCAATTCAAGGTTCTTCCCTTTGGAATTACCACCACACTGAGTATTCTCAAAATGCTCAGCAGTAGTGGCAGCACATCTACGCAGACACAACATACATTTCTTTCCATATTTAGATGACTGGTTAATAGAAGCAAGCAACCTCAGCCTTAACAAAATTCTCAACAAACCCTAACCTTACTACATCAGCTAGGGTTCACCATCAAACTACAGAAGTCTCATCTACAACCAGCTACCATATAGTCATACCTAGAAGCCATGCTCAACACACGCTCAGCATTGGCATACCCAAATGCATACAGAATACACAGCATAGTAACATTAATTCAACAGTTTCAAACAGTGTCCCCGATCCCAGCCAGAACATTTCTGTGATTTCTAGGCATGATGACATCTTGTATTTCAATAGTTCCACATTCCAAACTACACATGACACCTCTCCAAGAATGTCTCTCTCATCAATGGACAGTCACTGGGTCAACTTTACAATCTAGTGTTGGTAGACAGCCGCACACATCACTCTCTGCAATGGTGGAATCCACATAATTTATCCAAGGGGCGGCTGTTTTAAGACCCAGTTCCACAAATAATTATCCCAGCAGATGCTTCCCTAATTGTTTGGGGCGCACATCTCCAAAACCTCACAATTCAGGGGCTATGAGAATCCAAGCACAGGGATTTCCATATCGCTCACCTGGAGCTGCAAGCTGTTCACCTAGCAGCGAAAGCCTTCCTACCTCACCTACAACACAAAGTTGTCCTAATTCGACCAGACAATATGCCAACTATGTATTATATGCAAAAACAGTAGGGCACACTCTCTCCAATTGTCTCAGCACAGACAATATGGAGATTAGCAATACATCACAACATACACCTCCTAGCAGAACATGTCCCGGGGACAAGCAATCAAATTGCAGACTTTCTAAGCAGGACGCAGCAACAAGTCCACGAATGGGAACTCCACCCCAGGGTCCTTCTACCATACTTTAAAAAATGGGGGTTCCCACAAATAGATCTGTTAGCAACAAAACAAAATACAAAATGCCCAGACTTCGCAAGCAGGTATCCACACCAATAATCCAAGGACAATGCTCTATGGATGAACTGGTCAGTAATATTTGCATAAGCTTTTCCTCCTCTCCCACTACTTCCATTAGTGGTCAATGAACTCAGACAAACATCTCTTACAAATGATACTTGTAGTTCCAATATGGGCTCGCCAACCATGGTTTTCAACACTGTTTAGCTATCCCTAGTTCCACTCGAGAAGCTTCACCTCAACCTGGACCTTCTCACACAGAACCAAATAACTCTAAGATATCCCAATCCCAAGGAAATGAATCTTGCAATTTGGCTCCTGAAGTCTTAGAATTTGGGTACTTAAACTTACCACAAGAATGTATGGACATTCTTAATGAAGCTCACAAACCGATCACAAGGCAATATTATGCGGCTAAATGGAAAATATTTGTTATATTCTGTGAGAAGCAAAACATAAACCCTCTTAATACAAACGTACAGACAATAATTACTTATTTATTGCATTTATAGACCATGGGGTTAGCATGCACTTCTATACGCTTACACCTTGCGGCTATTGCAGCCTATTTGCAAAACAGACAGCACTTGTCATTATTTAAAATCCCTGTTATTAAAGCCTTTATGGAAGGACTTAAGAGAATCGTTACTCCCAGGCTTCCACCTGCACCAGCATGGAACCTGAACATTGTATTAACACGACTCATGGGTCCTCCTCTTGAACCACTCCACTCTTGTGAATCACAATACTTATCATGGAAACTCGGGGAGAACATGGCGTCTGCTAGTTGAGCAGCCGCGTGTGTCCGTGCTACTGCCCCTTGTAACAGTTCGTGAAATGTTACCTCGTGAGCAGTACCTCCGCTGATGGTCCCTTCCTGTGTGTTCCCGGGGTTGGAGGAGCTGTGGTTGAGCCCTGGGGCAGGGCGAAATTGGACGGTGCAAGGAGACGAATGCCCCTGAGGTCAGACGGCGCCCCCTGCCCGCCTTGTTCCCCGCGCTGGTGTTCGGCCGCCCTGGAGCTAAGGCGCGGCCGCAGAGCGGCGGCTCGCGGGCTCCTCCGGGTCGACAGTGGCAGCGCCAGTATCGGGCGTTTTTTCAGAGCTGCGGACACTAGTGTGGCAGGGAGTCTTGGCGGAGATGTTTCCACGGAGCGGGCGGCTCCGGGCTCCACACTCGTAGCGGTGTCAAAGGAATTGAAGGTGCCTCCAGGCAGAGTGGTGGATGTGTCTCCTGCTCGGAGTGCAAGCAGGGAAAACAGCGTGCAGATAGGCGCCAGTAAAGAAGCCGGGAACGGTGGAGACCGAGGTAAATTGGACGGTAATACAAGAAAGAAAGGTAGGAAGCGAGGGAGTGTGCCTAGAAACAAGAAATGCAAAAGTAAGGCAAAGGGAGAGGAGAGTGGAGGGCTAGGAAACCAGGCAGAAGAGGGTGAGGTTTTGGAGGTTCCAACGGCAAAACATTTTCCTAGTGCCCTCAGTGCCTCTAGCTTGCTCTGCGAGTATCCGGCTCCTCAAAACTGTCAGACCAAGACCAGAAGTATAAAGGGGGTGAGAAATAAGATCACTTCTCTACAAAATAAGGTTAAGATTACCCCCTCGCTGAGGTCTTTTTTAGAGTGCAACCGGAGGTTCTCAATATTACAAAGCAGGGAGCTGAATTCAGAGAGAACGCTGGTATAGGAGTATTTAGCTTATATGGCTCAACTAGTTTAAGTTGCCTTACGGATTGTATACCAGAAGAATCCCGGGGCATGATGGAGTCTACAGAAATAGTGCCTATTGAAAATGAGGTATTCAGGGAGCGAATAGAAGAGAGTTCAGAAACAGGGGTACGGAGGCGATAGAACTGGGCTCTCACAGTCCAGCTATAGCCATTGATTCTAGTATAGATGGAGGATTAAGGTTGCAGGAGCAGAAGCGGGAGCAGACTCTCCCCACTAGAATCGATGCAAGCTCTGTTTACCTCATTAAAAGAAGACATCAAGCAAGGCTTTGCGGTCTCAGCAGCTAATCAGGGAGAAATAAGGAATTCATGTGAGATCTTAGAAAAAAAAGTAGACCTCCTAAATGCCAGAACTGAATCTTTAGAACACTCTGTTGACGAGTTAAAGGCCAATTTAGGAACTGCAGAAGCCAAAATTCATGCACTACAAACAGGGGAGGCTGCACTGCGAGAAAGAATGGAGACGCTGGAAAACAATTCCCGTAGAAATAATCTGCGCGTCTTGAATGTCCCAGAGGGGAAAGAAGGGACAGACCTCAAAACCTTTATGATCAAACTGATTAAGGAAGTTTTGCCACTGGAAGAGGCTACCGAGTTCTTGGAAAAGGACATTCAAAGAGTTCATAGAGCCCCCTTTCGTCTAAATCCAAGTAGGACAAAACCTAGAAAGATTCTTATCAATTTCCTTACTTACGCAGTAAAGGAAAAAATCTTGAATCTGGCTCTAAAATCAAAATCATTAAGAAGCAAGGATTTTACCTTTGAAGTCCGCTCGGATTTATCAAGAGACACGTTAGAAAGGCAATGGGAGCTCGGAAAGAGGATGGACAACTTCAGGAAAGCCGGAGCTGTGGTACAACTTAAATTCCCAGCCTTTCTAAAAATCATGCATAATAATAAAATGCACAATATTAGGTCGATTCAGGAGGCAGATGAATTACTGGCCAATATCAGCAAAGGGGTCCTTTAGGCTCCTAACTTGGGAAGCATAGGAGGGAGGAGAAGTGAGTGGTGCAGAATACTCCTTTTCATGAATCTTATAAATGAGTCTTGTACAACAAGAAATAGATAGATTAAAAAAAAAAAAAAGCAATCAATAAAAAACACAGGGGGTATGGTAACACACAAAATTGTTTAGAGGGTTGAGGGGAGTAGTTCACGGACACCATATCTGGGCAACAACTAGTCCAGTTAAATGGGGGTAGGGTTCTCCAAGGGGTGGGGGGATGGGGAGCACGGGGGAATAAAAAATAAAATCACCTCATTTGCCTTGATCTTTTTAGGTTGCTTAGTTTTGCCAGTCTTGTTCAAGAGGGATTCGGCTGATCCGAGATTTAGATGTCGCCTCTGCCTCAATCAAGGGAGGGATTGGGGGTATTGTACCCTAATAATATGACTATACTTCAGTTGTTGTCCTGGAATGTGAATGGCCTGCGTGTGAGGTCACGTAGAGTAAAAATTTTACAATATTTAAAAGATTCCCCAGCGCAGGTCATGGTCATCCAGGAGACACACCTTCTTGAGGCAGAGACAAAAGAAATATTAAGATCTCAAAAATGGGTGGATTCCTTTGTCTGTACCAACCAGACGGCAAACATTAGAGGAGTGCTGATTCTTTTTAAAAAACCAGCTAAAGTACAGGTCCTACAATATAAGGGGGACCCTGGGAGAAGATGGCTGATATTGAAGACCATTCTAAGGGGTATCCTCCTTACCTTAGTTGGCTACTATGGTCCGAATCAGGACGATCCCTCCAGTCTCCACACTATCTCCTCGCACTTATTGGATTTTCCAGAGCCTGTGATCTGGGCAGGAGATTTCAATATCTTTCTGGATCCTAAACTGGATAAATCCTCTAACAGCAGAGCGATAGTTACTTCAAGATCTAGGGCGTCCCTTTTGACAATAATGTCCCAATTGGGGCTTAGCGACATCTGGAGAGAGAGGTCAGGACAACAATTGGGGGTATCCTATAGAAATTTTAAATACAAACATAAGTCGCGAATTGATTACATTATGATTAGCTACAGTCTTAGGGAGAGAGTAAAGGATATAAAATATCTGCCATCACATCTCTCTGATCATTCTGGCATTTTGATGATTTTGGATTGTATACAGACACGACAGAATAGAACATGGTCCTTCGATCGTACACTGTTACTTGAAGAGGAGGAAACAAGTTTTCTCTTTAATGAAGTAACTCTTTTTTAGAGACCAATATGGGCACAGCTGATATTAATATTATATGGGACACTCTTAAAGCCTTTTTGAGAGGTATTATAACTAATAGGTCAAGCTACAGGCGTCAAAAATATAAAGAAGAGATCTCAGCTCTGGAACAAGAAATGAGGATAGTAGAGACAAGAATGAATAGCCAGGTGGGAATAGGTCAAAAGGAAGATCTTGATAGGTGTAAACTTTTGAAGGAAAAGCTGGAGAGTGTGCTTCAGGAGAGGCTTGTGAGGAGATGGGAGGCTAGCAAGATTGCCCATTTTGAGTACGGGGAAGGGGCGGGGAAATTACTTGCCTGGAAAATCAAAACAGACCAGCTCCGTAACCATATAAAGGAAATCTCTAGGGGTAACGGGGCAGCATCCACATCCTCGGACGAAGGTATTGGGGAGGCTTTCCTGGAGTACTTTCAGGAGATATATAAAGAGACCTCCACAGAGGATAAAACTAGGGTAAGAACATGGCTGGAAAAATCACCTTAAAATCTATCAGTGCTGAGCAACAGTTAGATCTAGAACAGAGCATAACGCAAGAGGAAGTAAGGATGGCATTGGCAGGTGGTAAAAGGGGAAAGCGGCTGGTCCTGATGGAATACCAGTCGAATTATATAGATCACTCCGGGAGAGTATAATTCCAATACTTACTCGTCTATTCAATAAAATATTTCTGGAAGGCTCTAGTCCACCCGCATCATGGAATGATGCTACAATAGTCCTGATTTTAAAACCGGGTAAAAATCCCACTAGTTGCGGTTCATATCGCCCGATATCACTTTTAAACGCCGATTTTAAAGTCTTTACTTCCATCTTAGCTACTAGGTTGGGGGTGGTGGCGAAGGATATCCTTCACCCCGATCAGAAGGGGTTCGTCAAAGGGAGACAATTGGCAGACCTCACCCTCGATTTGGTTGGCGCAATAGACATTGCCTCCACCTATTCACTTCCCCTGGCAGCTTTAACCCTGGATGCTACTAAGGCTTTTGACAGGGTTAATTGGGTTTACTTGTCAGAAGTTTTGGGAAAATTCAATTTGGGTGTCAAGTTTTGTCGTACTATACAGTTATTATATCAGGCTCCATTGGCCAAGCTTTTGGTTAATGGTAGCCTTACTAAGGCATTTAATATCACTAGAGGGACTCGACAGGGCTGCCCCCTCTCCCCCCTGTTGTTTGATTTGTATATTGAGCCGTTTGCACAGAGGCTCAGAGAAGACCTTGACATCGTGCCTTTTAGACATGGGGATTGGGAGAGGAAGGTGGCACTGTATGCGGACGATATTCTGATATTATCAGCTGATTTGGATACAACTTTCCTGGCAGTTGTCAAATTGGCGGAGGAATTTGGGCAGGTCTCAGGATACGAGATAAATGCCGGGAAAACAGAAATTATGACCTGGAACATCTCGGGTACGGTACATCACACAAGTTACAATATGAGTTACCTTGGGGTCAGAGTTGTTCATGATATAGATAAAATAGCAGATGTCAATTTAACACGAGTCCTTCAAGAGTGTCACAAGCAGATGAAGACATGGGCCCATCTTCCTTTATCCATCTTGGGGAGGGTGAATCTTGTTAAAATGTCAATATTACCTAAGGCCACTTTCCTTTTTAATACAATCCCTTTACATTTTAACAAGCGCACTATAGAAAAATTTCAACAAGAAATAAATTCTTTTATTTGGGCATACAAATCTACTAGGATAGCCTGGAAAAAGCTAAGGCGCAGGAGGGAGAAAGGAGGTCTCGCGTTACCTGATCTTCAATACTACGCGTGGGCTTTTCAACTTACATACTCTCGGATGTTGCTAAAAATGCCTACTGACACAGGGGAGGAGACATGTTATTGGCTATGTTAAAAGGGGCGGGTCTACCGGAGGAGGGTTTTATGTTTAAATTCGGTGACCAAATTTTTTTTAAGAAAGTCAAACTAAAGGTCCTGCAGGGATTTGCTAGAATATGGGCAAGGTTTAAAAATCTGACAGGTCTGCACTATTTTTCTAACTTAGCGCCACTCTGGGACTCTCCGGGCTCACCAGAATGTCTGCGGGATAAGCTAGCGATGCCACTTAAAGACGCTGGATTGAGAATATGGGGAGATCTGGTTAGTAATAAATCGTTTATTGCATGGGAAGATCTAAAGATGAGAGTGGGTAGTGGTCTCTCAAGATTTAAGTATATTCAGCTACAAAGCTGGGTACAGTCTCAAATTAGACAGAAAAAATCTATTGGTGAGGGAAACAGTCTAGAGCAGCAGTTGGTGGAGAGGCCTGTAGGGAAGAAGGAGGTCTCATTTTGGTATTGGGCCATAGAAGAGGTGGTCGATGGGGAATTTAAGTTGGCTCATGACCTCTGGAGTGAACAGATGCCAAATGTACAGTGCGACCTATTATGGCAGGATTCCTTTAAAAATCTCTTCAGCATAGTTAAACCTGCTTGGTTGAAGAGGAATCATTTTTTCACGGTACATCGGGCATATTTATCTCCCCTCAGGCTCTCCAAAATTTTAAAAACCTCTCAAGTCAATTGTAAAAAATGTGGGTTAGCAGAAGCATCGGACTCACATATGTTTAAAGACTGTCCCTCAATTGGTGCATTTTGGGAAGAGGTACGGATTACAATAGAGAGTATTCTGAGAGTACCAATTTTAATGGACCTGTCTCTAATAATTTTTGGTCTTAGTAGCCATATCATAGGACCAGCCAGATCATTTTTATTTTATTCAATCTTATTGGCAAGGAGACAAATTTGCATACAGTGGGTAGACCCTGCCCCTCCCAAACATTCGGTCTGGCTGACTTCCTTATATGAAACATCCAAGTTGGACTTAGCTAGATCTGGTAGTCGAAAGAAAATTGCATATTGGGACCTTCTGCTTCAATGGAAATAGCTTAAGAATTATTCTTTTTTTTTTTTTTTTTTTTTTATATTTGTTGTGTTACTTCCATCTTGAATATGTTATAACGAAGGGCGGGTCCAATGATTATGCCTATTGGATACTCCTTGGACTATGCTGGGTCTTCCTCCGAGATATCGAAAGAGTCCATCTGGTCATACAGATCAAGTGGGAGCGAAACCTATTCTCTTTCTTTTGAAGGAAAGTAGCATGTCGATCTGGAAAAATACCCCTACAGGCTGAAGGTATCGAGAGAACCCACCAAAAAGAGCCGGTGCTATCTTAGGTCGTTGAGTAGGGGTATGAACAGACGGTTTGTCTACTAGGGTTAAAGGCAAATGAGGACAAAAAAATAAATAAATAAATAAATAAATACTTATCATGGAAACTCAGCTTTTTAATTTCTATTACTTCACTTAGAAGGGTCAGTGAAGTTCAGGCATTACAACAAGGTAGTGCTAAGTTCCTCCAAAAGGTAGTTTCCTGTTTTCATATTAATCAGTCCTTACCTGTTTTTTTTCCCGCAACCAGATTCTGTTGCTAAAAGGGCATTAGACACTTTAAATGTCAAAAGGGCCCTAATTTATTATATTGACAGAACTAAAAGTTTCAGAAAAACAAAACAATTGTTTATTGCCTTTGCACTTCCTCGCATGGAAATGGCAATTTCAATATCTGGCATTTCAAGATGGATAGTTAAATGTATCCTAACTTGCTATGCTAAAGCTAAAAGGCTTTTACCTGTTCCTCCTAAAGCTCACTGCGCTAGGAAAATGGGGCTCCCATGGCCTGTTTAGGGAACGTTCCTGTTGCTGATATTTGCGAAGCAGCTACATGGTCCACTCGACACACACATTCGCAAAACATTGTGTGGATGTATTTGCAAGCCAATGTTGGTCAAGCGGTCCTAAAAACGTTTTCAAACCACTGAAACCCCCACAGGTTAACCACTGCCTAGGGCGAGGAACTGCTTTACAGTCTATGCAAATCATATGTATCTACAGCACACATGCCTCGAACGGATTATGTTCCTTACCTTGAAAGCATCTGCTCATGGCATGTAGTGCTGTAGATTCACATGTGCCATCCCTCCTCTCCAAACACCCTGTGTAAGTTGCAGTTTGTATACTTTATATACTTACATCATACTAATGCATGTACATCACATTGTTGATATATATCATTCTTACATTCTCACCTACCTACGGCAAAACAATCTAAACATGGCGTCTATGACCATGGGCAGTATTACCAAGAGGAGGAGTCACACAGCCTTGTGACTCGAAGAAAACTTCTTGGAACAAAAACAACTTGTAATCATCCGAGCCCAACACTAGATGGCGTACTTATGCAAAGCATGTGAATCTACAGCACTGCATGCCAAGAACAGATGCTTACAGGGTAAGTAACATCCTTCTCGCTGTAAAAACGCACTGTTTGCTATCATGGCTAAAAACTGTAAAAGTGATAACTCAAAGTACTTTCCCAATGACTAAGTTCTTGGTGTTGAAATACATAAAAATTTGTTCATTTTCTAAATTGGTGTGGATCTCCTTGAGTGTATATATCATATATTGACTTTGTGTATGCAACAAGTGTCTAACACTCCACTCTGATAAGTCTAAGGCTGCTCAGCCACGCTACCACAAATGGAGCACCTTGGGATTGTTAAAGCAAGCCCCTGTCCACTTATATGGGGTACCTGGACTCTTTACATAGCTTACCTCTTTTCGGTATACTATACAAATAGCCAGCTTCCTTCACTGGTTGTGCAGCGGTGGGATACAAGAGTTGGCATTTCCTGTACCACTCTGTTAATAAGTGATTCTACTAAGGAATCCAAAATTGTCTTTAGCTGAAAAAATATTTTTTCGGAATTCAAGTTTTTTCTAAATTGTTTAAAATTTCTTGTCGTTTTTCTAAAAAGGTCTCAACTGTAGTAGCAATGACCTCTAAAATAAATACGGTTCAGGAGCTCAACCTGATCCCTTACCTGCAGCTTAAAACCCAGCAGCTAAGGATTCTCTCTAAAAAAAATTACAATGAAAATTGGCTCAAACCCTACCAAAGTAAAGATTCAGAAGCTCTTGGCAGAGTATAAATTGACCCATGCAATAGATAGCATTGATCACCCTGAGCGTCAGGGTGGAGACAGTGGAAATGAGGACAAGCTTGATCTTCCTCCTCTAGAAAGAGTAGATGTTGTGCCTGCACACATCAACATTGGGACTGTCCCCAGAGTGCCTTCCACCACTGAGGGTAAGCCAGGTCGCTCAGGGTCCAGTGAAGACCTCACAGAGGATGATCTCATTATTTGAGAGACTAGCCAGGAAAGCAGCCCTGCAAGCCAAAATCCTAGCTAAAGAAAGGGCCGAGATGGGTTTAAAACCTATCAATGGTGACAGCATAATAATAGAGGTAAAGAGGGGAATCTTTCTACCCTTAAATCCAAAAGTCATTGTTCCCAAATAGGTTGAGGGTTATAATGTCGCCAAGTGGTTCACAGCCTTAGAGAGGGCTTGTAGAATGAGAAGGCTTAGCCAAAAGTGTTGGGGCTCTCTACTATGTGAGCTATTCTGAGGTAAGTGCAGGGATAGACTCCGGACTCCCCAGTGAGTGCTTTGGACTCCCCACTGAGGAGTACAGGGAGACTTACAAAACCTCGAGTCAGTCCTAGGTAGATTTTGTTGACTTCAGTCAAAACACTAGCTGACTGGTTGAAAGGGAGCCAGGTGTAAGACTATGATGGGCTTTATAACTTTATTATAAAAGAGAATCTATTAAGTAACTGTTTCTGAAAAATTGCATCAGTACTTGGTGGATCAAGGTTTGGTCTCTCCCCAAGAATTGTTAGCAAAGTCTGACTATTAGGTCAAGACTATGGAGTCCAAAAAGTCTCATGGATTGGGTGACCAAAAGAAAGGGGTTGCTAATCCCTACCAATGGAAAGATAAGGGACACTCTAAGGACAAAAACAGAGTCTTCTAAAGGACCCCAAAAACCTGTTCAGGGGGGTGGGCCAAGAGAGAGTTTACAGTCCAAGGGTGGGTACCAGGGTAAGAACTGGGATCCCAAAAAGGCTTGGTATTTTAATTGTAAAGCCAATGGACACCAAACTGGGGACTCTAACTGTCCCAAAAAGACTTCTTCTAGAGGACCCCAGTTACCACTGGGGTGGTGAGTCTGCAGATGGGTTTCCTGGTGTGCCCTGACCAGGTCAGAGAGCACACTGAAGTTGCTTTGATTTCAGAGGGTGGGGTGAATGTAGATGCCCTGGCTGCGTGGCCCAGTAACCTAGGAAAATACAGAAAACAGCCACATATTAATGGGTTAGAGTGGAAGCACTGAGGGAAACTGGTGCAAGTGTCACTATGGTGACTGAGAAACTGATATCCCCAGAGCAGTATTTGATTGGAGAAACCTATCCTGTCATCAACACTGATAACCAAACTAAGGTCCATCCCATGGCTGTGGTATCCTTAGAGGGGTTACTGGCCAATAGAAGGTGGTTGTGTTCTCTGCAATTCTAGTAGAATGTCTGCTAGGGAATGATCTAGAGTCCTCAGCGTGGGCTGAGGTAGAGCTCAAGCCCCATGCTGGGAATACCTGAATGGATGTGAGTGTGTAAACCAGAGCACATTGGAAAGCCCAGGGTGAAAAAGAGGAACTGGAGCCTGGAATAATGGCCTAATCCTCCAAGAGAAAAGGTAAGAAGTGTGGAAAACCAACGTCTGAACAGCCACAAACTCTGGTCCCCTCTCCTCAGGGAGAAGACCTGTCAGCCCCGAGGGAACTGAGCCACAGGAACTAGGGCCTTACACAGCAGAGCTCCTAGGCCCAGGGGGACAGTCTAGGGAAAAGAGCCTGAGACAGCAAGCAGCTGACAAGGAAAAGGGAGATGTCCGTGTCTCCAACAGGGCCCATTGGGAGGAGGGACTCCTGTGTATTGAAGTCAGAGACCCCATTGCTGGTGGAACTAGGAGAGTAGTAGTTCCTCAGCAGTACAGAGTTTTTACTCGCTCTAGCATATGACATTGCCTTAGCTGGGCAACTTGGCCAGACAAAACATGGAGTAGATTAGTCACCTATTTCTTTACAGGTATCTCCCAGAAGGTGAAGTTTTCCATCTCCTGTTACCTGCCAAGCCAGTGACAAGACGGGTAACCACCCAAATGCCACCTTAATTCCACTTTCAGTGTTTGGTGTTCCCATTGAAAGGGTAGGAATTCCCATGGCTTTGTTTTCTTTTTAAAACCTTTGTTTTAGTTTTCCATAAAACAGCACCACAATAGGGACAAATTGACAGTGGGGGAAACACAGCTGGGTCAGATCTTCGTCATCGCGCAGCACCACAAATCAATATATTATCAATTTTACAAGACATTAGGCAGCATAAACCGTAAAATAGGAATATCAGAATCTCAACAAGCTTCTTCCGAAAGGGTAGGAATTGATATTGTCGGTCCCCTAGACCCTCCAGCAGCACCAGGAAACAGATTCATTCTAGTGGTGGATCATGACACCAGGTATCCTGAAGCTATTACACTTAGGACTCTCACTGCAGTTGCCAGGGTCATCTTGAGTATCTTTACAAGAGTGGGTTTTCCCAAGAAGATGGTGTCAGACAGAGGTAGTAACTTCATGTCTGGTGTCTAAAGGCAATGTGGAATGAGTGTGGTGTGACTTAATAATTCACTACCCCATACCATCCACAAACCAATGGTTTAGTTGAGAGATTCAACAAAAGCATGAAAGGCATGATCATGGGACTCCATGAAAAACTCAAAAGGGGATGGGATGTCCTTTTGCCATGGCTACTTTTTGCCTTCAGAGAAATGCCACAGAAAGGTGTGGGATTTAATACCTTTAAGCTTCTGTTTGGGTATTTTATGAGGGGACCATTGTTTCTAGTGAAGGAAGGCTGGTTGAAACCCTCTCGAAGAGCCACAGCTAGACATTGTGGACTATGTACATGGCCTATGTTCAAGGATAGCTGAGTATATAGAAAAAACATCCAAAAACGTTAGGGCCAGCCAAGAGCTCCAGAAGCTCTGGTATAACAAAAAGGCTGAGCTGACGGAGTACCAACCAGGGCAGAAGGTATGGGTAGTGGAGCCTGTGGCTCCCAGGGCACTCCAGAACCAATGGAGTGGTACTTACCCTATGCTTGAAAGGAAAAATGAGGTCACCTACTTAGTTGACCTAGGCACTAGAAGGAGCCCTCACACTGTCATCCATGTGAACCGCCTAAAGCCTTTCCATGACAGGATTGTTGTGGCCGTGCTGCTGGTTACTGATGAGGATCAGGAACAAGAGTGAACCTGTCCCTGACCTCCTCTCCCACAGTTTTAAAGATGGGTCAGTTGATGGAGTGGTCTTATAGAATCACCCTCCCTGCCCAACAGCAAGCTAACTGCAGGCAAGTCCTGGAGCAGTGTGCTGGGCTCTTTTCCTTCACACCTGGTCAGACTATCTGGTGTACCCATGATGTGGACCCTGGTGACAGCCTGCTTGTCAAAAATAAAGTATACAGACAGTCTGACCAAGTGAAGGAGAGGATCTGGGCTAAAATTAGCAAAAAGCTGGAAGAAGAGGTGATTGAACCCTCAAAGTCCCTGGGCTAGCCCAGTGGACTTCGTCCCCAAGCCTCTTTCCAAGGGTGGTAAACCAGACCTGAGGTTTTGTGTCTCAGTACTGTCACTAAGACAGATGCACACCCTATCCCAAGGGCTGATGAACTGATAGACAGGCTAATGGCAGCCAAGTTTCTCCGTACTTTTGATTTGACATCAGGGTACTGGCAGATTGGTCTGACCGAAAAAGCAAAAGAAAAATCTGCATTCTTGACCCCAGATGGACATTACCAATTCACAGTAATGCCATTTGGATTAAAGAATGCCCTTGACACCTTCTAAACGTTGGTGGACAAAGTCCTTGTTGGGTTGGAAGCTTTTAGTGCAGCATATCTAGATGATATCGCTGTCTATAGGTCCACTTGGCAGTATCACCTGATCCACCTTGGAGAGGTCCTTGAGGTTCTGCAGAGTGCAGGCCTCGCTATCAAGGCAAGCAAGTGCCAGATGGGGCAAGGCTCTATTGTATACTTGGGCCTCCTTATAGCTGGAGGCTATGTTCAACACTTACAACCCAAGAGCCAGACAATTGTGGACTAGGTTGCTCCAACCACCCAGACTCAAGTCGGGGCATTCATTGGCTTGACTAGGTACTACTGGAGGTTTGTGAAGGGGTATGGTACCATTGTGGTACCCTCACAGAATTAACCTCCAAGAAGATGTCAAAGTAGTAAACTGGACAGTGAGCTGTCAAAGGCTTTTGACACTCTGAAGGAAGAAATGTGCTCAGCACCCATTTTAAAAGCTCAAGATTATTTGAAAAGGTTCATAGTGCAGACTGATGCCTCTGAACCTGGGATAGAAGCGGGCGTATCCCAGACCAACAAGGATGGCCTTGACCAGCCTGTTGCTCTCATTAGTAGGAAGTTATTCCCCAGAGAGCAACGTTGGAGTGCCATTGAGAGGGAAGCCTTTGCTGTGGTCCCTGAAGAAGTTAAGACCATACCTGTTTGGTACTCACTTTCTTGTGCAAACTGACCACAGGCCTCCCAGATGGCTGATGCAAATGAAAGGTGAAAACCCCAAACTGTTGAGGTGGTCCATCTCCCTACAGGGAATCGACTGTAGAGTGGAGCATAGACCTGGGACTAACCATGCCAATGCAGATGTCCTTTCCAGGTTTTTCCACTTAAATGATGAAGAGACTCTTGGGAAAGGTTAATCTCATAGTCTCCTTCTCTTTCGTTTACTGGGCGGGGGGAGTGGGGGTGGAGGATAGTGCCCCTTTTTGACATGGTCACCACCTCTTTTTTCCTGGTATCTAATGCAATTTTGACAAAAGTGCACTGGGTTCTTGCTAACCAGGTCCCCAGTGCTAGATCATTTTCCCTAAAACTGTACAATTGTTCCCCATTTGGCTAGACCTTTAGCCCCCCTGTAAGTCCCTAGTAAATAGTACCCCTGGTACCTAGGGCATGGGTACTGAAGAGGGTCCCTAAGGCTGCAGCATGTATTGTGCCACCCTAAGGGACCCCTCACCACACTTGTGCAGACTGACATTACAGGCTGGTTGAAATGGTGCAGACTAAAGTGAAGACACAACATTGCACACTCCCTGTGTGCCTACAGACACTCTGTGCAATATATCTTTCGCCTGCGTCGCCGCTAAAGCTTGAAACACCCTCTGCACTGCACCCTCGCTGGCCCACTTCAGGAAGGGACTCAAGACCTGGCTCTTCGACTTATACCTGCAGCACAGCGCTTGGATACCCCCCAGAGTGACTAGCTGTGCTATACAAATAATGATTAATTGATGCAAGTCATCCCTACACCAAGCCTTACAGCCCCAAGGTAGGGTGCATTATATTACATTTGTGGACATATCTGCGTGAGCATATGTGCTCCTGTGATGTCTAAGCCAATTCTTAGACATTGCAATTGAACATTGAGTCCATTGTTATGCAGTCGCACTAGGCCTGGGCAAGAACACCACCATTTTACATGCTCACATTTAAAGTTAACATCTTTTCCTTGAATGTTGACATTTGACACACATTTGCTTGCGTGCCTGTATATGATAATGTTCCATGCGATCACGTTGCTTACATTTATACATCTTCATAGGCATATTATTAGATCCTTGAACAGTCTGTACAAAAGCTAAAGTTCATTGTGCAAAATAACATAATGTGTAATTTAAAGCGCATGCTCACCCAGAAAGGCATCTTGGCACTGAATAACAGAGGTTTATTGTTACCCAACTCAGATACTCATTTTATCGACCTCAGAAGGATGAAAGGCTAAGTAGACCCCCTGGAATTTGAGCCTGTGACCATTAGGTCAAACACAGGCCCCTACAGTAGACTCATTAGTCCATTAAGCCACCAGACCCAGCAAAATTATATTTGTTATTGTTCGCTCAGCGACAGCTGTTTCAGGATAGAATCAATAATGACCGCCTGAGTGGGACTTTGACATGGCAACATGGTTGAGGTTTATTAAATAAGTGACATCACTCTTTTGTGATGTTAAAGGGGCATTTTGCTGACACTGTTGAGGTTGCCCCATGCTGGATTACGAGCCCAGCTGAATTCCATTTTACCTCCCGAGAAGGATGGTGCCCAGCTCTACACCAAGACTGGCTCCCAGATGAAACATACCCATAGGTAACTGGGGAGGTAGATCACCCTACAGGGATTCTGGCACATTCACACACCCGAGGCACACTAGGATAGGGACTGCTAGGTAGGCGTACAGATGTAGTTATACTTATATGAAAGCATATAATTTATTTAACAGCACAATGGTTGAACTGTTCATTTTCTTTACCATTCTTGTGATGCTGATTTATGTTTTGTTTCTTTGTATTGATTATTGCAGCGCACGTATTTTACACAAGAATCTTATTGCTTCAATAAATATTGACACCGACTTGAAGTATTTCTTGTGTTTCCCTTTGGGCATGCATGTGTTTCGAAACGAAAGGGCTTTAGATCAGTTTCCGAGATTTCCTTGGGAAATCAGGGTTGTCATGTTCTGAGGTTGCACATGCAACCTGTTACCTTGCCAGATTAGAGGTACTGTTGGTGCACTGAGAGTCAGGACTCAGGCCAACATATCCTGATGGTGTGCGTTGAGTACGTCTCTAGCAGTTTTGACGTTTATGCTGTCCAACAAACGCACATTTTTACTGAGAAATTATGAACAGTATGACACCATCTTAAGTATATGTACTGGGCAGTGGTGATTACTAGTTCGCTAGCTACATGATGCCTTCACTGAAACCAAGGGTATTTGGTATTAAAAACCTCGTATTAATAAACCCACAATGATTCCAGTGATGGATTTATTAACAGATGCACCCAGAGGGCGCCTTGGAGGTATCCACTGAATCCTTCTAGTCCACTAGGGTGCTGGCTGACTGGTACAGTCCAGCTTGCCACCGCAGACATGTGTTTGACCCCCTATGTGGTAAGATCCCTTCTCTTAGGTTATGAACAGCTCCTGCAGGAGGTGCTGACACCTCCTCCAACAGAATGGCTAGTAAATAAACATATAAACACACTTCCCCGGGAGGTACCCCGGGTAGGGAACTAGAGGCTCTGGGGTCTCAAGGGTGAGCTGGGCTCCCAACACAACATATGTACACAAAATAAGCTTCCCGAGAATTTTGCAATTTATAGAGATATGTTCTGTATCCCTCCCAATGCTACTCAGTACAAGTGTTGGGCATACAAAAAAATCTAATGGATTGTCCTCACACACCACCTGGTGTCATGCTTCATCATAGGACAATCCTCGCTCTCCGAAACCTCTGTTTGGAGAGCGGGCCTACACCTGGAGTCAGGGAGGCACTTCTAATTTAGAATGGATCCATGATAATTGTGTTAAAAACCAGTGGGTCATCCTAAAAAGTTTATTCGCTAGACATGACCATTCCATATTATACATGTAGGGAATGCATCACAATGCTTGTATATTTGAAAGCATGCAAAACTGGCATGCTTCACGGTTTTGTGGCTTTTCACAGGCGAGGTAAAATCATGTAATTATTACAGTTGAGACCAGCTCACGATCTTACCCCAATGATGGGTTTTCTACGCCCCATGGAAGAAGGGCACAGGCACCCCTGTAGTCGCACTCTAAATAGCGTGATAAATAAGGAGGAGTAAAGTTTTGTGTGAAGCATACACGTTCATCTACATTCATACATATCCAGGGATATTGTGTCCCTCTGATCGATCGATCAATCAATCAAAGAGTTGTAACTTTCATAAGCCTTCAACAGGAAGTGCCCTTGAGTCACATGACATATTGACAGTGTCACTGCGCCTTATGGAGGTAGCTCCGGTTTCAGGAACGACCGCTCCGCCCCTCGCAGGTGCTACCAATTACCTGCTGATTGCAAGTCTCTGCCAGTATAAAAACGCTCTCCCCGCTCCACTCCACACACATTGGGAGGAAGGAGCAGACGCATCTAGGCTTGCCGGAAGGGACGCACCTTGCCAAAGTAAGAGATTGATCACAGGGACACAATATCCCTGGATATGTATGAATGTGTATGCTGCACACTCAAAGCTTTACCCCTTCTTTCCATTACGCTTTAGAGTGTGACTACAGGGGTCACTGTGCCCTTCTTCTATGGGGCGTAGAAAACCCATCACTGGGGTAAGATCGTGAGCTGGTCTCACAACTGTAATAATGACATGATTTTACCCCACGTGTGAAGTGCCACAAAACCACGAAGCATGGGAGTTTTGCATGCTTTCAAATATACAAGAATTGTGATGCATTCCCTACATGTAGTATATGGAATGGTAAGGATATTCTTGTCTATCCACAGGTATTGGAAAGTGAGATTAGTTAAGAGGTAGACACAGGTCACTCTGGTTTGGGAGGCAAAGCACATTGCCTCATTAGGATTCCGTATGCCTGTCCTGATGAAAGTCACGGACTCAATTGAGCCACAAGGCAGAAACATGCTGACGGTAACAGTGGTGATGGGCTACTAATTCCCCTTATCTCCACAATTGATTTTAATCACCAAGTGTCATGTCTAGCGAATAAACTGTTTTAGGATGCCACATTTGTTTTTAACACACATATCACGGATCCATTCTTATTTTGAAGTGCCTCCCTGACTCCAGGTGTGGGCCCGCTCTCCATCAAACAGAGGTTTCGGAGAGCGAGGATTGTCCTATGATGAAGCATGACACCTGGTGGTGTGTGAGAACAATCCATTAGATTTTTTTTGTATGCCCAACACTTGTATGGAATAGCCTTGGGAGGGATGGATCACATCTCTATAAATTGCTAAATTCTCGGGGAGCTTATTTTGTGCATATGTATGTATGTGTGTATATATATATATATATATGTGTATATATGTATGTATATGTATGTATATGTAAATTGTACATATAGTAAATAAACATACCAAGCCTTAGGCTTCAAAGCCTCTGCTGCCTTTGATATGCGACACCAGTATTCCCCAGATCTGGGAAATGCCACCCTCTTCCCTGAGGCCCATTTGGCACCAGGACAAGCGGGAAATTAGCTATGCGAGGTGGCATGTAGCACACCCAGGTTTGACACACCCCCTAAGGTGAGCTGCCAGCTCTAGGAAAATTCCGCCATCTTGGTGAAGGCAGAATTCAGAACACTGGGACAGGGTTATGCCCACTTCCCACAGGGAGTGGCCGTATAGGGGCATAGTGACCCCAAGGGTAAATAGCCCCTTGGTTACTACTCTACATTCCCCTAGTGCCCCTAAATTGAGTATTTAGGGAACTCCCCGACACCAAAACTTTGTTCACCTGACTACAGAAGAAGGTGACACTGAAGAGCCGATCAACGAGAGGACTGAAGACTGCTGTGGACGTTTGGCACCAAACAGTGCTTGCCCGCTCTAGATTAGGCAATTGCAAAGACCTGACTCGTCCTGCAGCTGTGCATCTTCCAAAAGCCTCAAAGGGTTGCCAGTACTTGGAAAAAACTAGCAGCATCTCCCTTGGAGTGGAAGAGCCACTTCCCTGCAGGCACCGACCGCGAAGTCAGGTTCAACAAAGCTGCTGACCACGGGGTCCACCGACGCAGTAGCTGCCCAGGAGAAGGTCAGCATACTTCGAGGTCAGATCTGTCTCCCCACCAAGATTGGAGACGCCAGGCCTTCTACTAGTCTCCCTGCACCAATACCCAGGCTACCAGACCCCTTGCCGCAACTATCGCTTGTTTAAAGTCTATTCCGGACTCCATCGGCCTAAAGACAGATCAGATGATAAGGGACATCAGCACCGTGGAAGCCAGAGCAGAGAGTGGCCCAGCTATCCTGGTTTGTCCTCTTCTGCAGGTCCAGACCAAGAAGCGTGATTGCCTACGATGCACAAGGGCCAGTCGACCAAAACCCTCTGCACCAGAGCTTCCCGGCCTGGGTCCACGAACACCTACTGCTTCCAGGACCCTCATGAACTGAACCCCCCATTTTCCACCATGTAGCACGCAAGGCTACCAACTTGTCCAGCACCTCTGCACCCGGACACACCAGGGTAGGTAACCTTGGCCCCCTAAAATCTCATGACCTAAAAGGGACCCTCGAAATTCTATTGGAAGTAGCTGTATGCTGTAAATGTTCTCGCCATAGGGAAGTATTACCTAATAAAAACGCAGTTTGCTAACATTGCTAAAAACTGTAAAAGTACGTACCCAATTACGAAGTTCTTGGTGTTGAAACGTATATAAAGAAATTATTTTTCTAAACTGGTGTGGATCTCCTTCTTGAGTGTGGATCATTTTTTGACTGTGTATGCAACAAATGCCTAACGCTCCCCTCTGATGAGCCCCAGGCTGCTCGACCTCACTACCACAAATTGAGCACCTTGGGATTTGTTAAACCAAGCCACTATCCACTTTTAAGGGATACCAGGACTCTTTACACACCATACCTCTTTTAGTATACTATATAAAGAATCGCTCGTATCAATAGCCCTTGATCTATCTCCGTTTCAAACATTACACACATATTGGGGGTGTTCGCAGACAAGCACTAGAACTATTCCCGCCCTAAGGGTGAAATAGGGAGATCCCATGTATTAAGTATTAGGTGTGCGAAATGGAGCATGGGCTTTTTTTTGTGATTGAATGGTTTGAGAGTAGGGCACCCTTTACATTTATCCCTCTATAGCTCCTTCTTCCTACACTCAGTGAAACCATCATGTAGTTGGGGAACTCGTAATCATCAGTGCCCAGTACATATACTTAAGATGGCTTCCCTGCTCACTTGCAGTGTCTAGGAATTGGGTTATTAGATATCACAGGGGCATATCTGGTCATGCAGATATGCCCATGCGTGTAATATAATACTCCCTGCCTTAGGGCTGTACGGCCTGCTGTAGGAGTGACTTGTAGATTTTGCTTGCAGTGTCTGCAGGCATGGCTTGCCATGTTATGTTTTCACTTTCGTCTGCACCATTTCAAGCGGCCTGCAATGGCAGTTTTGCACGAGTGTGTTGAGGGTCCCTTAGGGTGGCACAATACATGCTGCAGCCCTTAGGGACCCTCTTTAGTACCCAGGGATACCATTTACTAGGGACTTACAGGGGTGCTAAAGGTCTTGCCAATTGGGGAACAATTGCACAGTTTTAGGGAAAGAGATCTGGCACTGGGGCACCTGGTTAGCAGGAACCCAGTGCACTTCTGTCAAAATTGCATCAGATACCAGGCAAAAAGTGTGGGTGACTGTCAAAAAGTGGCCCTTTCCAAAAGAGGTTGCTAATGAAGGGCCTCATTACGATGTCGGTCTGAAAGTATTCCGACCGACTCCTTGTCGGAATCCTTTCCGACCGACTTGGGTTCGGGGTGTCCGACCGACCGATTACGATAGTTCTGAACACCGTTCGGTCTGACTCCCATTGACTTCTATGGGAGCCTGTGTTCCGACCGACAACACAGGCTCTCATTGAAGTAAGGGGTGGTTGCGGAACATTTGGCACCCCTTTAGTAGGCACCCCATGGTGCCTACGAACACGTAGGAACCGGCTAAGGTTCCGATCAAACTGCACAGACATTTGAGGGACTGAATAAATCAAATCAATTAAATTTCTCCACTGCATCTTCTTTGTAATCCATGCTTGCTACTTTTCTTTTCTTTGTCTTTTTTTGTTTCATATTCACTTCATTTCATTTTATTCACTCTTCAACCATGCTGAAAAGAGGCGTGCAAGTTTGCTCCGCGCTCCGCCCAACTGCGCTGCAGTATCAACGAACACGTAGGAACCGGCTAAGGTTCCGATCAAACTGCACAGCCATTTGAGGGACTGAATAAATCAAATCAATTAAATTTCTCCACTGCATCTTCTTTGTAATCCATGCTTGCTACTTTTCTTTTCTTTGTCTTTTTTTGAGTAAGGATTCAGATTTTAAATTTACCGCTCGGATGCATTATCATCTACTAACGTATTAGACCAGCATGATGACGTGTCTGCACAGTATTCATTGGCGCAGCATATTGGAAGAAATGTAAATGAATTGAGCTATATCTGTTGTTAGAGTGTATTACCTATGCTGTTGGCAGTCCCTATGAATTTTTAATCTTTTATTGTAGATACCCCTGACGAAGGGAACTTCGTTTCCGAAATGCATTGGGTAATTTTAAATAAAGATGTGAGATGTGGAACTAGATGGTGTCCGATGGCATTTATGCGAAATTTTCAGCATGGTTGAAGAGTGAATGAAATGAAGTGAATATGAAACAAAAAAAGACAAAGAAAAGAAAAGTAGCAAGCATGGATTACAAAGAAGATGCAGTGGAGAAATTTAATTGATTTGATTTATTCAGTCCCTCAAATGGCTGTGCAGTTTGATCGGACCCTTAGCCGGTTCCTACGTGTTCGTTGATACTGCAGCGCAGTTGGGCGGAGCGCGGAGCAAACTTGCACGCCTCTACAGTGCTGAAGCGGTTAAGCAAGATAAACATGGAGTACACAGGTGTGCAGTTCACCACCCCCTTGTTGACACCCCATGGTGCCTGCCACACTGTGAATAGTTGCAAAGAGGGGTCCCATGGGTACCCCCTCGGGCCCCAGCCGAAGGCCTCCGGGTGAAGGGGGGCCTGCTACGGGCCCCCAAAGTCAGTTTCTGACAGCCGTTCCGTGTCGGACAAACCGAGTCGGAAAGGCTGTCCGAATCAGACTTTGTAATACATCGGTTGGAATCGCCGTCCTTAGAGCTGTACGATTCGGTTACGATCGACTCGGAGTCTCCGAATGCCGGTCGGAACAGAGTCGGACAGACCGAACGGTTACTTACCATCGTAATCGGTCGGTCGGAAACATGGGTTCCGACTCGGATTGGGAAAATCTGAATGCCGTTCGGAGCCTTTCCAACCGACATCGTAATGAGGCCCAAAATGTTTATTGGCTTCTCCAATCAACAATACAGTCTCCTTGCTGATAAATTTAAGAATTAACCACGATACTTTTTTTGATCACATTAAGGACTGCTTTTGCACAAACAAAATTGGTGACTATGCATAGAGCTTCTGGTTAAATCTGTTAGATATTAGCCTTTGTTTCTGAGCCCAAAGGCACCTAGATTCTTGAGGTCCAATCTTGACGTATATGCAGATGTGAGGGTTCTTCCAGATGCTACAAAGTTCTCGTACTCCTCTTGGTGAGAATGGTGTTCGTCCTTAGTTAAAGGAATGTCTGTTTGAACAAAGGGAGGAAGTTTAAAGTACTGACTTATCTGGGGCTTACTCCAGTAAAGGCAATATACGTTAATTGTATTTGTTGTTTTGAGTGAGTGAACAGGCGGAAGTCTATTGAGATTTTTCATTTTTTTTTTCGTTGGGCAGACTTATTAGTATTGTGTCTCAGCTTGTGATTTGGATACGATTGGTTTTTTATTTCCCGGCTGGCAATTATCCTGCCTTTTAACCTCCGCTCGTTTATTTAGCTCCCTGATCAATATCTCTCCTGTGTGCGGGCTGCTTTATTTATTTTCTTTTAATTAGTATAGTGTGAAGTCTATAAATCTGGTTTCAAACTTAAGCTGTGTAGGAAGAGAGTGAGTGTGCCTAAGAGGCATGTCTTTGGGTACCCTTTGATTTGGATAATAGTTGCTGTGCGTATAATCGTGTGATATTGGCCTAAAGGACTGCAGTCCAACATTCTTTACATCTTTGACAGCTGTCTGTAATTGTCTGAAATATCTTATGCATCTAGCTAGGATCTGATTAGTGTGTTATATTATTTTGTGATTAATTGGTTGAAAACGTTTGTCAGACTTACTTTCTGTTCTTGGTCTGAGAAGTCAGTTTAAATCAGTCAGCCTGATCTTTGTGTAGTGAAGTCTGGCTGTGTCATTAGTTAGTGCCGAATATAGTCTGGTGACTAATTTTTTTTTAGTTCTCGCCTGAGCCAGCGCATGCGCTGCTCTGGCGAGACATTTAGTGAGTGGGCTTTAAAAAGCCGACCACAGCTTTTTGGGTGGCATAGAGCGTGCGGTTACGCAGCACAGTTACGAGCAGAGGCGCCATCTGGCTTTCCTCTCGCTCTCCAAGCGCGCGCTCACGCTTCAATGCCCCTCCCCACCACAGAGCGCGTCTCGCGGACGCAGGTCTCGTCGCACTCCCCCCACCCCTCCCACTTGTTTACTTCTTCAAGCCTCGCGCGCACTCCCTCCACCCCTCCCATTTGTTTCCTTCTTCAAGCCTCGCGCGCACTCCCCCACCCCTCCCACTTGTTTTCTTCTTCAAGCCTCGCGCGCACTCCCCCACCCCCTCCCACTTGTTTCCTTCTTCAAGCCTCGCGCACTCCCCCACCCCTCCCACTTGTTTCCTTCTTCAAGCCTCAAGCCCGCCCAGCTGCAAGAGTTGTGCTCGTCTGGTCTGGCAACCGACCCGAGCTGAACATAAAATGCACCCTTTATGTTCACGAGGTTTTCATGGTGAGTTCAGCTCGTGTGGTGGGACTTGAGGGTGCACGGACTCAGGCCACCCTGTGTGTCTGCCCTGCTCTGTTGACTTTTGTGTGTAAATGAATATGTAGCTTGTGTATGTCTCCTAATCCAGGGTTTTGGCCCGTTTAATGCTGTGTTGACTTTTGGCACGTAAGGCAAGCGAGCCACTGGAAGACAGAGGTCATTTGCCCAGGATCACGCGGTTTGGACAAGTAGATATTCCGGCATTATAAGAACTCTGTTTCCTTGTCCGCCACTAGACTCCTAGCAGTGAAACCACATAAGATATACATTTTCAGGTCGTTTAGATCTCTGTAAAGTTTGTTTTCCAGTTTTATGTTTCTAGCATGTAGGATTGTGTTTTTGCCTACCCTGTCATTAAAATCCTGCATATGCAGGTGAAATCCTGGCTTTGTGGTGAGCCCACGAGGCTTACCGTAGCTCAGACGAGTCCTCCCTTTTTAGACGTCAGTGCCTCGTGGTTTCCTTCCCGTGACCCACAGAGGGCCATAGGAATTGTGCGGCTCTGCAGCTCAGGCCTTTCCTGTTTAATGATGTCTTTACCGTACTCGCCACATAATTTACAATCGTCTACACAATGTGCAGATTTCAACAAAAATAGTTCAAATGGATCAAACGTTTCTACAGAAAAGTGCTGCGTGATGTTCAAGCTCAGTGGCAGACCTTTTTCAAAGGTAACTGGCCGTCCTTCGGTTGCTGGCTGCTGTATATAAGTATTAAAAGGCAAATTGTGAAGTGAAACTTTTGCCCAGGCGATATGAATGCATGTTAACATAAATTAGTCACATAATTCTGCCACAGAATGTCACATTAAGCCTCATTGTTTACCATTTCTTGCCACATAATCTAGAATGACCCTGCTGCATAATTGGGTCCTCCATTGCCGCATAATTCCATTGGCCCTGCTTATGAGGCACAGTGCCCGGCTTTGGTGAGCTGGTATTTCTTCGTTTTGACAAAATGCTTTTCTTTCGTAGGCTGGTGGGTCATGCTTAGCCATCAGTAGTAAGACACAAGGCTCTCCTTTGGCGGGCTGGCGTTTTGTTGGTTTCAGTGTGAGGTCTCGTGGGGGACTACTGTGGCATATGTGGCTCTTCATTGGTGAATTGGGTTGTTGCGATTTGTGTGGATGTTCTCCGATCCTCTGGTCCAACTCCACCCTGCTTTAACTCTTCTCCGGCCGCATTTCTTTCTCCACCCTTCCCTTTCTTCTCCCCTCATCTCTGCTCTCCGCTCCCTTTAACGGGCTTCCTTTTCGTCCACCCCTTCTTTCCCTCTTATCTTAGTTTCCTTTTCAATACCCGTACCACTCCTCTTGCCTGCAGGGCCTTAATTAGGGCAGTTTAGGTGTTAGTGGTGTCTTCCGGGAGGTTGTGCCGTGGGCGTGACCGAGGAACAAACCAGCCCGAGGAGAGGAAGCAGACGGGCGGACTTTTGGCAACTGCGAAACATTAAACTGTTGCATGGCTAATAGAATTTTGTTGCGCTACTTACAGTGAGCCTATTCTCTACATAATGGCACATTCTTGATGCTCATATGGCTTTTCCTCCTTCACGGTGGCCCATATTTACGTGCATTGAGCTTTGTATGGTGAATTTTAATTCTTCCTTCTTTATGGCCCATAATTAACGCGTATTGATTACACTTCCTCAATCATTAGTGGACCTACTTATTGTGAAGCGATTTCTACATGCAGTGATTCTCACATGGCGCTTCTTTACTTGTAGAATCCACTATCCCTTAGTGGATCCTCCGAGCAACTACCTGGGTGGCTCACCCTGACGCCCCTTAATTTTTGCGTACTTCCTACCTCTGGGTGAGACCCTACGCCATTTCCTGGACCCGTACACACACGTGCTTCCTCCACCCTCTCTCTCTCTTCCTCCACCCTCTCTCTACCTCTCTCTCTACCTCTCTCTCTCTCTTCCTCCACCCTCTCTCTCTCTCTCTCTCTCTCTCTCTCTCTCCCTCTCTCTCTCTCTCTCTACCTCTCTTCCTCCACCCCTCTCTCTACCTCTCTCTCTACCTCTCTCTCTCTCTCTCTCTCTCTACCTCTCTCCTCTCTCTCTCCCACTCACTCTCCCTCCCTCTCTACCTCTCTCTACCTCTCTCTCTACCTCTCTACCTCTACCTCTCTCTATCTACCTCTCTCTCTATCTACCTCTCTACCCCTACCTCTTTCTCTACCTCTCTCTCTACCTCTTTCTCTACCTCTTTCTCCACCTTTACCTCTCTACCTCTCTACCTCTCTACCTCTCTACCTCTACCTCTCTACCTCTACCTCTCTACCTCTACCTCTCTACCTCTCTCTACCTCTACCCATCTCTCTCTCTACCTCTCTCTCTACCTCTCTCTCTACCTCTCTCTCTACCTCTCTCTCTACCTCTCTCTACCTCTCTCTCTACCTCTCTCTCTCACCTCTCTCTCTACCTCTCTCTCTCCTCTCTCTCTCTCTCTCTCTCTCTCTCTCTCTCTACACACCTCTCTCTCTCTCTCTACACACCTCTCTCTCTCTCTCTCCCTCGCTCTCTCTACACACCTCTCTCTCTCTACACACCTCTCTCTCTCTACACACCTCTCTCTCTACACACCTCTCTCTCTCTACCTCTAAGTGGCAGCCGGAGCCTGATAGCACTGCTAGTCCTTTAAAAAAATAAAAAAGCATTGGCATAGCCAATAGGTCTTGCCTTTGGGGCCTTATAAGTGTTTAACCATGCAACAGTTAATGTTGTTGCACCAAGGATATTGTGCTGCATAACTAAATACTTATAAGGTCCCAAAAGCGAGACCTATTGGCTATGCCAATGCTTGTTTCAACATGGCGAACCTCCAGCAGAATTTCCAGAACTGCGTGGGCTGGAAAGCCGCAGTCTGTTGGCCACAATTTCGTTATGGTGTGTCTAACTGCATTAAATGTCAGGAATTGGCATGCGAGTATTGAATATGCACCCTGCAGTGTCTGGAACGTGTGTAGCTCTGTGCCAATACATGTCACCTATACTGATAATTACTACTTCTTCCAAGCTATATAGGTTTGTTTTCATTTCTAGTAGTGCAGGGGTGTAGGCTGCCTTTGTTTTAGTTTTATGTAAAAATGTGCAACCAATGAGCACACGTGGGGTTAGAGAATGCAGTGCAAAAGTGGCTTGTTTACTACAGCTTCTTGAATCTTCCTGGCTTTGGGGCGCTGGGTCGGCTGCCCAGTTTGCTCCGATCGGTACTGTGGTGTAAGGTAGTAGTTTTCTAAGTTTGTCAAAGTTCGTCACAGCCAAACCCTCCCTCATTTTTTAGCGTTGTCTCAGCAAAGAAGTGAGCCGATAAATATAGATATTTTAGTGAATAAATAAAGGAAATGAAGGAGTAGCACAATTTTATTAATGGTTATGCGTCAAATTACTGATTCAGGTTATTTTTTCAGAAGGCCACCAAAGCTCATGAGTTTTAGGGCAGCTGGTAAATTACCTTCTATCAGATATTTTTTTTGACAGTAGATCTTAGCCTACAAGTATTTTACAGGATGGTGGTTTCCATTGTAGCTGCAGTCGGGGCAACTAATTAACATCCAGCGCCTCTGGCATCCTCTGTGGGAGTATACTGAGTCTGCGTGCATCAGCTTTAAAGCCTTGACACTTTGAACAGTCCAGTAATTGAGGAAGAAACTTTTAACTAGGCAGACAGAGACTAATTTAATGTGTGGCCTGTCTTCACCTGCAAATCCTATGCTGTACCAAGAACTTCACTTTCTCGCTCCTTTTGAGGCTTCAACCCTAAGATCTCCAGTGACATACATATTGCTAGGCTAGACTCTTTGTTCGCTTTCTTCAGAGAAGCATTAAAGAATTTCCAGCTTCTGAAATAAACAATCTCTTTCCTGATGTTTTCTTGCACTTCCACTTGCAATCTTGGCACCTGTATGAGAAGCGTACCTGTTATTGGCACATGGGTACTCAAACTTTTTGTTACAAAAAGGACTTGCCTTTCGAAAAACCTTTACCCCTAATTCTACCATAAAACATATTTCACTTACTTTTCTCCTTGCCGATTAATCCTCAGTCATAGCACACTGTCTAGCAATACCTGACACTGTTGCATCAACCTGTTATCCTCACTGACCTATGTGCTATATGAATATTCTGATGAGATCTGTTAACTCTAATGACCAATATAAATAGCATTGACCATTATAAATATGAAATCGACTTTGTACCTATTAATGTTTATCTAAAGTACTCTAACTGCCTGAGTTATGTCCACACATAAAAAAAACTGAAAATCCGTTGATGCCTCTTGGATCATCTGCATCTACTCTCACTGGACACACTTATGCATATTCATACTATTTCCCCTCCGATTCATGCCCCCCTGTTTAAAAGAATTTCCAACTTAAACTACATAATTACCTGGTACTACTTCACATTCATGTACTTTATCTTGCAGCAACATGAAACTTTCCTTCCCAATGGTGACCGAGCAGGGTTCCTGATAGGCGATGGTGCAGGAGTTGGAAAAGGGAGGACAATAGCTGGAATTATCTTTGAAAATTACATTCTTGGCAGAAAAAGAGCACTCTGGTAAGGCTCCAGAAAGTAATTGTGCAATTGTTATGGATTTTTTCATCCAAAATATCAGCATGCGCGATGTAGATGTTGTAGTTTATGTATGCACTGTCATTGCCCATCTTCACACTGGAAAGAAATAATGTGCTCTTAATATTGAGAGGCATTATGTAAAGTTTCTTGCGAAAACATTGTTGACTTTCCGAATTGCTGTTGAAACACTACATTTTTATGTATTATAAATTTGTACATTGTTTTTTTAATTGATAGCCCTAAACAGTGTATAGTTCGGCTCTTGGGTGTGAGTTGGAACAATTTTTATGACAAACCTTTATTGTAAAGAGAAGAAAAAAAAACTAAAAACCCACGTTTTGTATGTATATTTATGATCCATGTTGAGGCTATATTTAGTAATTTTTAAAATCTTTTAAAAGAAAAACAATTACAAATAAATTCTTTGGGGTTGTTAAAACGAAGGCCCTATGAGTCACTCTCACTTTGACCTTGCTGGGGAAACCAGTTTGTTTTTTCTTCAGGTAGCTTGACTATCCTGTAAAGCCACTGGAGCTGCTGCAGGTCTGCTTAATCTCTGAATATTTTTGTCAACATAAGACATGTTCTTTGGTCTGGGTGGAACCTCAAAGTGTACCCCTTATTAGGTGAATGGCTACTGCCCTTTGAACTGGAGCTATGCACTGACTGTTGGTGAAGGAGTTTCTAGTCCAGGGTCATTGTCCTTCTAGTCTGTATCCTGTTAGTGCTGCCTACTGGCTTTCTCTAGTAAGGCACCATAACTTAGCTTTTATCTTGTCTGGGACACAGATGTCAGATGTATATTGTGCTTATGTGGGATGTTTAGTTGTGGGGAAGTATTCATGCCTTTCTCTTTGTCACACTGAAGGTTTCCCAGACCCCCATGTTGTGGACAGTTCTCCTTGCAACAGGGGGAGATGCTGGTCTTCACAATTTAACCATTCCAAACTGAAGCTTGTGCTTTAGGGCCTGCTAAATCTGTCCAGGAACAGGAGGTTCAATGACAGGCGGACGAGCTAACAAATATATAAGTATTGAAGACCATCTGAGGGGCTTGAACTTGACCAACAGCGGAGTAAATGGTTCTTTGATGTTACCATAGGCCTGCACACAGTATAGTAGATGAGAACCACCAAGCAGAATGGTTCAAAGTCTGGGAATGCCTACAGGGTTGCCTTGCTGATCCGATTTTGGGAAGAGGAAGCACTGCCTGTTGAGCTGTGCTGCACTTTCCTGGAGGAGTGATCTAAACCCTAGGATGACATAAGTCCCGGCTGTCATGAAGGATCTGCATGATTATAGCTGGACTGAACGACCCTGGGCCATGTTTCACCACAGCCCAAATACCCAGCAAGAAAGCAGGATTGTTATACCTGCTGAGGACCTGTGTTCGTTGCTTTGACACTTAGAGAAAGCTGAGCCTACGTCTTTATTGTTCCTGTTTGGTGTCTCTATCGTAATTTTTTCAGCCCCAGAGGGTGCAGTAGACAGTCTGTTTTCACACCTCTAGCGTGATAGTCTGTTCCACTGGCTGGAGGCTGACTTGATTTGAGCATCATTTCAACCATCTTTCTAGCCCTCAGTGTTTTTGAAGATATTGCTGATTCTAGCCATTGTCAAGGTTAACCTGTTCTGAATAGTTACCAGTGGGTACTGGTGTTACAATTAGTGTCTCTTGTTCCATGGGTTCCGCAGCCACCAGAAAATCTTGCTTAAGACAAACTTGCTTGCCACATTGTTTATGCTGTGTTTATTTTCAACATGTCTAAATGTTTTGAAAGCAAACTAATTGAAATATGTTGGGTCTAGGTCTCATGCTCCCTACATCATGGAAATATCATCAACTGTACTTTAAAGTTACAGAAGTTAAGGTATTCACCTCGCTGCACAGGAGAAGCTACAGTTCAAAGCAGCTGTGGAGAATGGAGCGTCAGCACAATCTAGGCATATGTAATCTCCTAAATGACACCCCCCTTAAACCAAGAGAGTAACCAAAAAATATAAATTCCCAATTACCCTCCCAACCATACATGTTGTGGTGCAAGGTGTCTGAACCTCTCTAGAACAGTTTTCATCCTTCTTCCCGATCCTGTCTTTCAGTCCATGGTCGCTACATCCTTTATCCTTTTTGTCCTTTCATCCATCCACTCATGTGTTACCAGTTCTATTTATCCTTGCTTTCACCCTTTGATCTGTCCATGCTTTCACCCTTTGATCTGTCCATGCTTTCACCCTTTGATCTGTCCATGCTTTCCTGCTTTCTTGTTTTCACCCCTCTTTGTACCATCCTCCCATGCCTTTTGGACCCTTCCACACTCTAATTTACACCCTAATTTCCTGCTTTGTCCATCTTTTTCCCCCCTCCTTAGTTTTTCTGTCCTGTTTCCCTGTCCATCTCGTTGTTTGTCGCTGTTCATTTTTCATAATTTCTCTTTCACTGTGCTAGGCTCATTTGGCATCTCAGCTGAGCTTTGTCATGGTAGCACTTTAACATTTGCACTTTAGCTGCTTAAGTTGTGGTGGGCGGGGGAGATGTGGGAGGTTCACAATTACTCTGCACATTGTCAGCATACTAGGACGTATGCCTTAACACAAACTCATTAAATTTTAATGGACTGAAAGTGTTGGCTTTTGCAATGGTTTTGATTATATGCAGAACATTGGATTCCTCAGGATTTTCTGAACATTTTTATATTTTATGTATCCTATTTGCAAATGTTCTATTTAATTTTAATTAATGTTTTCCTTAATGTTGCAGGTTTAGCGTGTCTAACGATTTAAAGTATGATGCTGAAAGAGATTTAAGAGACATTGGTGCTAAAAATATCCTCGTTCATTCATTAAACAAGGTAGAGTATTGGGCAGTTTTTTGCTTGTTTGCTGTGCATGTTTTTAAAGCTATATATATCTATATCTATATCTATATATATATATATATATATATATATATATTTCGTAAATCCGCCCTTCCTTTTCCCTCGAGACGGTTCCAAAGAGCACAAACTCCTCTTGCCTTGCAAATGTGTTTTTTATCCACAGATCCTTATGTCATTACGCGTTTCGGTCAGCAAGTGACCTTGCTCACACACGCATATATATACCACATTATATTTAGATTTACTCAGAATTCTTAATTTTCCTTCAGTCGGAATGAATCACTGGTCAAAAATATTATTCCTATTCTTGCGTGGAACACCAGACATCTCTACAATATACTAATTGCCATTTTGTGAAAAATCCACTTTTTAAATTGCATACCTGTTAAAAAACCGATCTGCTAGTTTTGACAAATTTTATTCATTTTTTTTTTAAAGCCATTTCAATGGTCAAAATGACAGGGGCAGAAATATTTCTCTTGAGGGTTTTTTCAGAATCCTTTAAAAAAAAAAAAAAAAAAAACTGATGCCAGATCAACAGCAGCTTACCAGAGCATAGCATCTTTTACGTACCCATCACCTCTTTGCTATATCACAGCATGCCATACAATAGCAAGTGTTTCAGGTTTTTTTTTGCCTCCTGTGTAAAGGATCCCCGAGCAAGGGCCTTTTGCCCCTTACCCTTTTTTGGATTAGAAATACTTTCCCAACTGTTTATCAGTTGTATTATTGCCTTCAAAAAGTCTTTCAGAAGTCTCCCCTCCTGTCAGAGGAAGAAGGCATAGAATGATCAACATGTCCTAAATGTGGTCTACTTTACAAAATCACATGCATAAGAAAGCAAATGTCAACAAATATCCAGAAATCTCAAGACTCAAGGGGGTGTTGGGCTGCGTGGAAGTCTGGAAGAGTCCCAGACAACATCAAAACATTGCAGATGGAAAGGCAGAATATGCTAGAAAGGCTTGGGATAAAGGTATTCCTTCCACTGAAAGCCACCCTACCCTATCTAAGGACCCCCAAATGACCTGGCTTGTCTCCTCAGACCCGCGCTTGCCGGTCACACATGCACTGCGGGCCGCAAATGGAATGTTTTTGCGCATCCAATCGGACATAGAGTCACTATTTAGGGATTTGTACCGGGTGACGGAAGGCACGAATTACTGTTTTTTGGCTGGAAGGGCCCTGCAACATCTCCCTGACGCTGTCCAACAGGACTTGGGCTGACCTGTCTCGGAGACTGAGATTGGGGAAGCCATCAAGGACATGGCGACGGGGAAGTCCCCCAGAGTAGACCGTCTCCCTGCTTAATTTAACCAGACGGTTAGCTCATTGATGGTGTCCCAGTTGGCGACCCTTTATAAGGCTGCATGGGAGGCAGACGCTCTGCCACCCACATGCTTGGAGGCTCTTCTGATCTCCCTGTTGAAACCGGGGAAGAACCCGGAGGATACTTCTTCATACTCGCCCTTGTCGATGCTCGCCATTGACTCTAAAATCCTTAGTAAAATCTTGGCCACCCGTCTGCAACCCCACCTCTACTGCCTGGTTCAGGGAGATCAGAACTGCTTTATCCTCCACCGTGATATATTGTTGAATATTAGATGCCTCGACAGGATGCTGAATGAGCGGTGGTGTTGTTGGTAGACCTACGCAAAGCCTTTGACACCCTGCAGTGGGATGAATGCACACAGTAACACACTGCATGAACAGACCCAGTGGGGGAGGGGCGTGGCCTGACGCCGATGTAGGAAGAGGCAGGCATCGGAGCTCCTCCGTGGCCTTCCTCCACAGACATTGATCCTGACAAGTTACGGTGGTCCCTGGCACTGGATCTGGGGGCGGAACGTCTGGTGCCCCCTCGGCTGCATTTTCCAGGTGTGGGGAAACTGTGGGGCCGAGGAGTCGCCGGTCTTCGCCTCTGCTCGCGCTCCGGCTTGGCCGCGGCTAAAATGGCGGCCGCATGGCATGGCGGCGGTTTTTGCTGCTAAGGGCGCCAGAAGCACTGGGGATCCACCCTGGCCGGACCGGAGGCGTGCGGGACCTACCCGTAAGAGGAGGCTGCCGCGGAGGTACCGGGAGGCGTGAGCGGTGCGAGGGCAGCAATTGCGGAGCACACAGCGGCGGCCGCCTGACCCTAAGATGGCGGCTTACGGGACATCGGAGAGCTGCGGCGCCCATGCTGACCACCTTTGCAGCGTGCTCCTCTGGGCACACAACCTGGTGGGTGCCCCATAGAGCCTGGACTTGACTCTGCTGTGAGGCTGGTGGAGGGTTCAGTTTCCTTGACCCTCGGCGGTGGACCTGTGCCCTGGAGAGCCGCGACCTGGCGGGGGCCTGGTGGAGTGTAGCAGGCGGAGCCCGATTGTTACCTGGGATGGTTGGGGGCCCCCGGGAGGTGTGATAAGGCGTCCTGCTGCGGCGGGGGGATGTGAAAGGGCAAAGAGACACTCTGCCTTTACTGCGGACCGCAGGAGGCATTGCCCTGCTTGAGGCACCAGGAGACGGACCGTCCCTGAAGGCGGGGGCAGGTACTTGGGGCTTCTTGGTCTGGCCCGCGCCCCCTGAGCAACCAGGAGGCTGCTACTCTGCACTCTGGAGCGGAGGGACGGGTGGGGACGTCCCTGCAGGGCTGACTGATTGGCGAATCCGTACTTGTCCCTGGGCTTGGGTGTCTACGGCGGACGCTGTGGCGGGCCCCGGAGGGGGCAATTGGTTGTCCTACTGTGCCCTGGAGCGGCCCGCCTGGGGACTCCTCAGATCACTACCGACTCTTCTCCTGGGAGCAGGGGATTCCACCGTCGACTTCCTGCGGAGGTGCGCCTGGGCGCTTGAGAGGGCGAACACGGACATTGGAGGGCCGCAGGTGCTGAACTGGGTGTTGGGTGACCCGGGGGTCACCTGTCTAGGGGTTTGACCCTGCTGCAGCTGCTGCTGGGCCCTGCTGCCCCTCCCTCCTGACCAGTTGTAGGATGGGGAGAGTGTCTAAAAAGAAGGGGTTCGAGGTCCTGCGAGTGGACGAGCTTGAGCCCCACACGGACGACGAGGAGGGTGCGTCACGAAAACGACCGGAGGGTTTGTCGGGGGACCCCACCCTGGCTGATATCCTACAGGCCATCACTTCCTCGAGGGAGGCACTGGAGACGAAGATCGACGCTATCGGGACGGATCTCACCCTCTTTGAAGGATGATCACCGTAAGCTCAAGGAGCGAGTCATTGCCCATGAAACTGCCCTGAAGGATGTCCCGGACACGGTCGCCACGTTGCAGCAGGCCTCGAGGGCGGTGGAATCCAAGGTCCAGCGGCTAGAGGTGAGGGCGGAGGACAGTGAAGGGCGCTCGAGAAGAAATAACCTGCGCATAGTAGGAGTGCCGGAGCGAGAGGAGGGGGCGGATGCTGTCCAGTTCCTGGAAGCATGGTTGAGGACAGAGGTGGCCCCGGAGGGCCTCTCTCCTTTCTTTGCCCTGGAGCGTGCCCATAGGGTCCCGGCCAGGCCCCCCAAACCAGGCGCTCCGCCTCGGCCGCTGGTGGTCCGGCTGCTACATTATAGGGACCGAGACTACCTCTTACAACGCGCTCGTGAGCACCGGGGTCTGCAGATCGGAAACAGTAGGGTGATGATTTTTCCGGATTATACCCGAGAGGTACAGCGGCAACGATCCTCATTCCTGGCTGTCAAGCGAAAGTTACGCCAACTTCAACTACCGTACGCCATGCTGTTCCCGGCCCGACTCGGGTGTTCTGCGGATGCGGAGACACACTTCTTCCTTTCCCCACGGGAGGCTTGGGATTGGCTTGAGCTACGGGGCAGCGGGGTGACGCGCTCTCCGCGACGAGGCTCGCCTCGCCGACAGTCTCCTTCGGCTTCGCCGCCCCGGAGGGTCCCCTTGCCTGCTGGACGACGTCAGGAGCGGGATGAGGCGGTGCGAGCGGTGGTGGAAATCAGTCGGGGGGGACTGTGAGTCCGACCAGCAGCACCACAGAACATACACGACTCCGCTCTGGGAGCTCAAGCTCTGGCACTGGCCACGGACCTTCGGACAATGAACTTCCAGAGGTTACACCGCAGACCGCAGATGGCGTTATTTGACTGACCGGCTGACAGGTCGTATGTGTTGCAGCTTGCTTGTTGAGGACTGCTCCCTCTGTTTCCGGAGATCCGATCTGCGAACTGTTGGGGGCGCCATTGCACCATTGGGACTTACTGAATGTGTCATGATTGTGGGGGGGGGGGTGGGTGGGGGGGTTCTGGGGACGCCATTGGTAGGGCACTCTCTGCCACTTTCATGTCTTACTGTTTGCCTTAGTTTGGATGGGGACCTGTTTGTGTAGACCTGTCCTGGGGAGCGGGAGCGGGAGTTGGGGGGGTGTTATGTTAGGGGGGAATGGGTTCTGGGGCAGGCATGTTGCTGCGAGAACGCTGCACCGGGAAGGATTGGAGATTCTCTTATGGGTACCGCCGTAGGTTTTAAGTGTATGACCTGGAATGTTAGGGGGATGCACACCATGAACCGCCGACACAAAATCCATGCCTATTTAACCAGAAGGGGGGTACAAATTGCATTACTACAAGAGACCCACCTCACACGTCAGGAAGGGGTAGCGCTGCAACGCCGCTGGAGAGGGCAGGTTTTCCACACCACATACTCTGCCTTTGCTCGGGGGACCCTGGTTTGGGTGCGGGCGGGAGTCCCTTTTCAATGTGTTAGACAAATCATAGACCCAGAGGGCTGGTTTGTGGTGGTGATGGGGCGCTTGGATGGCCGGGACATCACTATAGGGAGTATTTATGCCCCCAACGTGGACCAGCCTGCATTTCTGGTCCGGCTCTCACGGACGCTGGCGCAGGCCCTGACTGGACCGATGCTCCTGGGGGGAGACTTCAATAGCATAGCGGACGTCTCCCTGGACAGATCACACCCACCGCTTCCTGATGCCCCAACACATAGAGTTGCAGAAGCCCGTAGGGATTGGCAACGACATTGGGAGCTGACAGACACTTGGAGGGCCCACCACCCGACGCAGAGAGATTACTCGTATTTCTCGGCTCTACACGAGCTCCACGTTAGGTTGGACGCTATCCTCTGCTCCCCGGACGTCCATGTGGGGATTACGTCTAGTGAATACCTATCCAGGACGATATCTGATCATAACCCATTACTGGTAGGATTGAATTGGATGAGGGTCAGACCCACGATTCCCAGTTGGCGCCTCAGGCCGGAGGTTTTAGAGGACCCGGTCTTTAGGACTTACATAGGTACTGCCATCGAAGAATATTTCCAGGCCAACACCGACACGGCCACCAGTCCCCACGTTGAATGGGATGCCTTTAAAGTTGTCATCAGGGGTCGTTGCATTGGTGAGTCAGTGGGCGTTCGGAAGGTCCTCCTGGCTGATGTGCAGAAAGCGGAAAACCGGCTCCGGGATGTGGAAAAGGATAGACCGGGAAGGGTAGACAAACAAGAAGAGTTGTTGGAGGCTAGGGAGGCGCTGGCGATACAGGTGGAACGGCTGCGATGTCTTCGATCGTAGGGCCTATGAGACCCGGGCACATGCGGAGAGGGATAAATCGGGGTCATTATTAGCCTGGCTAGCCAACCCAGCGCGAAGGGGGACGCCGATCCTAGAACTGCGAGGGGGGATGGGGGACTTACTACGGGCAGCAAGATATTAATACGCAGTTCTTGAGCTACTATACTACTCTCTACCAGAGCCACTTAGACCCGATGGCCCTGGCGGATGAGGGATTCTTGGAGGACATTGAACTCCCACAGCTTGATGCGGAGACAGCGGGGGCTCTGGGCCTAGATGTTGACCTCGGTGAGATCAGGGTCGCCATCAAACACATGGCCAGAAATAAAACCCCGGGAACCGACGGGCTCCCGGTTGAATTTTATGCCGCATATCTGGATGTTTTGGCTCCCCGGCTGATGACCCTGTATAATGCCTCGCGACGGGTTGGGTGCTTGCCTGCGTCCACAAGGGAAGCAGTGATAGTGCCGCTCCTAAAGCCAGACAAACCTGCCTGGGACCGTACTGCATATCGCCCACTTGCCATGCTAAACCTAGACTACAAAATACTGAGTCGCATTTTAGCTAGTCGCCTGCTGACCCACATGACGGCGCTTGTGCACATTGATCAAGCTGGGTTTATTCCGTCCTGGAATACGGCCATGAATATACGGCGACTGATCCGACTGCTGGACGCTTCCACTCTCGCTGATGGCGAGGCGTGCATTCTGTCGATTGACATTGAGAAGGCCTTCGACAGTCTGGAATGGCCATACCTTTTTAGAGTCTTAAGGGCCTTTGGACTGGGGGAGGGGTTTGTGGCCTGGACGGCGATCTTGTACAAGAACTCTACTGCCAGAGTGCACACGGGTGGGGTGATTTCGGCGGCCTGTGCTGTGGACAGGGGAACGAGGCAGGGTTGTCCGCTGTCTCCCCTCCTGTTCGCGCTGGCGATGGAGCCCCTGGCGGTGCATGCGCGCTCTGGACAGTGTTATCGAGGTCTGGATCGGGGGGCCAACCCCAATTTATTGCATTATATGCCGATGATCTCCTGATGTTTCTTGCCGATTTGGAGGCTGATTTGCAGGGTGCCAGAAACCTGCTCTCCCGACTGGGAAGGGAGGCGGGGCCCGGGTTGCTGGAACAAGACGCGACTATTTCCTGTCTTGGGTGGCAGAGACCACCCGCCGGATGGCTTAGATGTCGCGTGGGGAGAGTAGGTGCCTGCCTTATCTGGGGGTCCGGGTCCATCCATGCGGCTGCCGATCTACTAGAAGGCAATGTTGCACGGGCAATATGATCCACCAAGAGTAACTTCGAGTTTTGGGGATCTCTGCCGCTGTGGCAGGGGCGGGTGGCGCTTCTAAAGATGCTCACACTGCCGCGCTTGCTCTATTATTTTGGCTCCTTACCGCTCTGGATTCCTCGAATTTTTTTTACCCAACTTAATACCATGATTACGGGGTTTTTATGGGGCTCTGGAAGACGCAGGGTGGCGCTTGCCACCATGATGCGACCCAGGCGAGAGGGGGCTTTGCAGTGCCTGATTTTGAGGCCTACTACCATGCAGCGCAACTGTAAGGGTTCACGAAATGGATGGCTGGGAGGCTTCGCGCTGAGGAGGTCCGGGAAGGCACGGATCCAGATCTGCGGCAGCTTTCGGGTGTTGTTGTGGCTCCCTTTTAGTGAAAGAGAGACTCGGGGGACTTATGGGCGATGCGTCAGTGTTGGAGCCGGGTTAGCAGGAGAGCCCGAGCGGGGACCCCCTTATGCACCTGAGATTCCACTGTTGGTTTGCGAGGCCCTACCTCATGGGGGAGACTGGCAGGGACTGCGGGCCTGGGCAGAAGCGGGGATCTCCACGATTGGGGACCTATACGAGGCTGACACCCTGCTACCTTTTAATGACTTGACCGAGCGTTATGACCTGCCTAGAGGAGACTTCCTTTTACAAAGCGGCTCTGACGGCAGCTAGCAAGCACTGGCGGACAGGATGGTAGAACCACCGGTTTCCCTGCCGTGCCAGTATGTGGTGTCAGCGGCTGGGACGTTTAAGGCGGTCACCTGCCTCTATAGGCGCCTTTACCCAGGAGACGTAGACGCCCTTGGAGAGCTTGCGGCTTAAGTGGGAGACAGACCTTGGGTTGCCCATTGAGGAGAAACCATGGGAGGCAATAGTGGAGAGGGGCATGGAAAAGCTCCAGAAATGCGCGCTTCCAACTTATTCACTTTTTTGTTCTCCATAGGGCCTACCTCACGCCACACAAGATACATGAGTATTTTGGAGCGTGGTCAACCTGTCCGCGATGTACACTTGACAACGCCTCGACTTTTTGCATATGTTCTGGGATTGCCCACGGCTAGACGGGTTCTGGAAGGGGGGTAGCGCATACCCTGAAAGCTGTAACAGACAGAGACGTTCAGCAGATGCCGGGTTATTGCTTGTTACATTGGTTCCCCCACACTGCCCGAAATAAAGTCACTAGTAAATTTATTGACTTGGGTTTAATATTGGCAAAGCGGGAGATTACCAGTCATTGGAAGGCGACGGGTGCCCCTAGTGTTCCACGTTGGCTGAGGGAATTTATGAAGTGGGCAGACTATGACGGGATCCTTAGGCTACAATTGGCCCAGAGACGGGACAATGACAAGATGTTGGAAGAGGCGAGAGCATGGGTGGCGCTGAGTAGAGTTGCTTAAGAGCCCGCCTCTGACGATGATGCACCCCCCCCCCGAGTGAGTGAAGCAGCCCGTGCAAGTAGAACTGGTGTCCTGCCCTGACGCACGAACTGGGAGATTGGAGGCGCTTAGGGCGTGGTGGCTCCCCCTCATTGGACCTCTGCTTATCGGACTCATAGTACTTGATGCCTTCCGTGCTTGGTTATACTTTCTGCAGCGATGGGGAGGACGGAGCGACATGCCTGGAAGGGTGGGGGAGGGGGGAGTTCTGGCAGGGCGGACGGGGGTAGTTCCTTGATCTTTCATTGTTTACTGTGGTATTTGTGATGCAGCACTGGGATGGGTTGTGGAGATGGAGTACCCCTACTAGAGGGGCGTAGCAAAAGCCCGCTGGGGCACTGCTCCATTGTGTGGGGTATGTTGGGGACAGTTGGTACGTGGACCACGACCGCTGATAAACTGCAACTAATGCTGGACAGTTATCAACCACAGGTCTCTGCGCTCAATGTCAGCTGTATGATGTGAATGCCCAATCATCAAAGTACTGTTCTTATGTACCTGCAGATAATCGAATAAAATCTGTTTAAAAAAAAAAAAAAATGAACAGACCCAGTGGGTCACACTGTAGTGAGCTACAGGGAAAACTGGGCAGAACATCTCAGATCCCCTTCGAGATTTTGCACAGGCACGCGACGGTGCCCACTTCCGCCCTGTCTGCACCGGCCATCGACTCGTTTGGGAGGACCTTTCGACAACGGGTGCAGAGTAAGGGTATCCGACTCCATGATGGGGAGCATAACACCTCTCTGTACACGGATGACATGCTCCTCTTTCTAAGAGAGGCCCCCACATCGGAATACCTTGGTGAGGGGGGGGGTCTAGATGCTCCGGCTGTTTGGAGAGGCACCAGCTGGGAGAAGTAGTGTCTTCCCGGTTAGTGAGAATACCATGGTTCCACTACAGGTGGCCCGGGACAGTGGTATACCCTAGGAGCCCTGATCGTTCCGATACCTTGGGATTCGAATACTTCACAATAACGCTGACAGCCTGGAAAGTAATGTAGGAGGGGCATTTAGATCATTGAAGGGCAGCGTAGCATTCTGGCTCATGTTGAGATTCCCCTTGATGGCACAAGTGGCGCTCATGAAAATGATCGTTTTACCCAGACTGCTTTATTTGTTTGTGAATTTTTCCCTCTGGATACCACGTTCTTGGTTCCACTCCCTGGAAATCCTGATAAAAGAATTAGTCTGGGACAGGGGACGATGTAGGGCATCGCTAAATACCATTTAAACCCTTACGAGGGAAGGTGGACTGGGGTCCCTAACCTCTAGCTTCATTAATCACATAGTGGCACAAATACAATGATTGACCCGCTGGTTCATGGGAGGCTATAGAGCAGAGTTGGGGCCCTATGGGGCAGTCCCAGGCTGAAGCTGGCTGATACCTGAAGGGGTTTGGGAGGGGGGGGGGAGGCAGAGGGGGCGGGACGGGCTGGGACAAGGGGGGGTGGACTGGCTGTCTACCTATTCGGACTGCCACCATCCCCAAAACTGCCCAAGGTAGACACAAGTCCTACACCTCAGTGGGGTTAGCCAGACAGGCCCTGCTCATGCACTGGAAATCTACAGAGGAGCAACCCAGTTGTTGCAAATGGCCAACTGAGAGCGCTGAGCAAGGATGGAGGAGTCTGTGCTAAAGGCAGAGGAGAATAAGGATCTGCGACAGCAATTGATTGCGTGGGATTGGGCGTCTCTCTGCACGGCCTTCACGGAGAGAGACTGGGAGGGTCGAGATCGGGTCCCAATCGCAGATTGGCTAGACTTGAAGCAGGCACCCATGGTGCAGACTGAGATGGGACCAGGAACCTCACAAAATAGTGGCCACGCTGATGTTGCACAATAGCACTCTCTACACTTACCAACTCTGTAGACAGATGGGCTGTGTGGACTCCTTGGCAGCTACCAGTCTCCTCTCGCTGCCAAACAGGAGGTTCTGATGGAATCTTTAATTACAAATGAAGCCTGCTTTCTTCAGCAAGAGACTACGTTGAACAGCAATAAAGTATACCTTCTACCTGTTTCTAAAGTGACAACTGTGCAGTCTACAAGTACAGAAACACAGATTTCAATTTGGAATCCTGAAAAGAAAAAGATCTATTTCTATGTACCACAGATAGTCTTCTTCTAATTCAAACCAGCCTGCTGAGCTCTCCTAGATAGACCGGACAGTGTCTGGATACTTCATCGACTTTGATGTCTTTTCCGATGCATTGGAGTTTACACCGCCCACACCTCCCCAGCCTTTCTAACTGAAGGAGCGTGCCTTCTATAGTTGGCTGAAAAATTAACCTACTTTGTTTCTCCTTGGTTACACTTTTTGGATTACAAGTGCATTACTTTTCTAGTCTTTTTGGGTTGGTTTTGTGACTTCGTTCTTCCTTCTCCTAAATGGACACTTTGTCCCAGAGCACTCTACAGTACACACTGTAAATTTGGTTTGAAACCATATGCATCATCACACCGTGAACAAAGAGACTTGTCCCTGGTGGAAATTTCAGTTGTTCCAGTTGGCATTGTATGGGACAGGATATTGTTTGATGTGTATGGTCCCACTAAACTCCTGCAAATTCTACATTTGTTTAAAATTTCTTTTAATATTATCACCCCCAGTACTATTTCTGATGATTGGGACATTAATACGGTATATGGCATGTTAGGAGATCTAGTACATGCAACTGTATTTTGTTCTGATGATTTTTATGACGGTACAGCTGATTTTGATGAGATTGTGTTTTCAATTTCAACATTACGGTAATTTTCTATACAAGGCTAGTACACCTCGTGAAGTATTTAACTTTACACAATGGGATCATTGCCCTTCACCACCAAGTAGTAGTTCAAAAGCATTTGCACAGAAGTTTGACTATTTTTCTGGTTTTGACGCATCTGACCCAGCCTCATTTTATTATAGGCTTGACCCGTCACCTGCAAAGAAAAAGGTTAACTGATACTAAGCTGATTTACTCTGCTTCTTTGCTTTCCCAACACTCTGTACAAGGTTTTGACTTTTGGAGGGATACAGTAGATGCAAAATCTACCTGGGGGGACTAAAGATTGTCAGGTTCAGGGAACTGAGGCTTTATTCAGACCGTTTAATACAGCAACAGATAACTTTCCTGAACAAAACTGTGCAACAGACAATGTGTCTTGGCTTAGCAAAGATAAAAGATTTGAACACACCAAGGGTTCCCACTCTTAGTCGATTTGACAACTGGCAGCGGTTAACACCATATGATAAACACTATTGATACTATGCTGCGTAAGAGTAGACATAACTCATCAGATCCCAATTGAAAGGGATGGTTAGTGTGGCCACTAGACACTAACAAGTGTCAGGATAGAATACTGGGTAACATCAAGGGATTTACAGCAAACCGGCTTGACGTACGTTATGTGCAAAGCGAACATTCAGGGTGGTAGCTTAGTGTTGGGAAGTTGTGCCTTGATTGGCTAAAAACCTCAACACTGTCTCAGGTAAAATAGCACTTGTCCCTTTATCGGATGACTTGGAATTACGAGACTTTTTGTTAGGTCCTCGGAAACCACGCCATAAGTGCTTCCTTTATGCCGTCTGTAACAAGATATGGACAATCTCTCAACAAGAATCTGCTGAAAGGCTGCGTGAGATTGACAGGGCCAACTTAGAACAGGCTCTTGCCTACTCTGTCGTCTAGAATGTATTCTTTGGGTAACATTCTCATATCTACAATAGATGTGCTTCTTCAGGACTTGTCTGCATTACAACATGGGCAGTCCCAAATTAGGTCAATTCTATTGTTAAGCTGGACACTACAGACATTTCGTTCTAGCCATGTGCCATGGCGACACAACATCACTAATCTGTTTTCACCATACCACCTTTCGGAACTGCAGATAGCTTTGGCACATAAACATGCGAAATACACTATGTTACACATTGAAAGACTTGAAAAATTACCTTTAACTGCTGCTTAGAAATTACCTTTTACCGCTGCTGAGATAGCATCCTCTGATTGTATAATCCATGGGTGCATTACAATACCACTCTTGACTTTTCACTTTCAGTACTTCCTACACCACCATCAAGTGGGCAGATATGAAGCGTTACTACGAGAAAACTTTAAGTGGGTCCCTAGTATGCAAGGACGTTTCGTTGCAGGGAGCATGCAATGCGTCTGTGGCGAACCGGTCTTGCTACTTGAAAGGGTTGCCGGCGGCCGTGACACGTCTGACTTTCAGATTACTCTCAAATGGGAGTTAACTGATATTGTACTGTTAGGGTTGTTGTGGGATGAAGCCAGGGGCCGCCTATGTGGTGACTGTATCTTCTATTGTAACATGTTGCACAGAAGACCTGTTTCTGCCTGCCTGTGTAGTTAGGGAGAATATACTGTGGCCTTCAATTAATCTTACTAACGTGCGCTTTGACGCTCTGAGGAAACTGAAAGCCTTATTGTTTCAAAAAGGAGTGCACTCCACTTCGGCCAGTGAGACATTTGATCTTCAGGTGGCGAGTTCCTTTCTTCGGAGATACAGGCGCTTCTCCGTACTAACTTCCCACTACATTTTGGGGAGCTGGTCCGTCGTATTTTTAACATGTCTAGTACGACTGGAATTGAAGGGTTTTTCAGGATCATTGGCTCTGGGTTGGTCAGCACCTTCCAGACTGTGTTTGGAGTTATTCCATCATTCATCCACTCCGTCCTCGGAAGCATCTTTGGAGGTCTTCTGTTGGTCCTGTTCCTAGTTTCATTGTTATTGCTTTTAATATTTTTGCTCCGCAATGGATGTCCCACTTCGAGATCAAATGAAGCTGGCACTGCCTCATGTCCTCTTGTGCTGTGAATGCATGGTGCATTTCTTTGTCACACTGTTGCTTAGAAAACTGGATGAGCACTGGTTCCTGTCTTTCCGGCCTGAATGGCTTAATTGCATACAGCCTGTGTTTCGCGGTCTCTTGTGCACTTACGAGTGTGCCCTGGACTTGTGCTTGGGGTCGCAATTGGTTGACTCTGCGGACATACACGTACTGGTGGACCTGCTGAAGGCCCATCTGTGCAACTGTCTTCTGTGGATACCTATGCTCCTGGCCGCGCTCTATGAGCATCCCAGGGTTGCCTCAGCACCTAGTCATTTGGATCTAGGCTCTGTTTCACCAGAACATCGAATGGCTGTGTTTGCTCTCAGCAACTGCTGTTGGGGATGGATGGGAACATATTTGCTTTATCAATTTGCTCCAAGGTGTGCCTCTGGGAACAGCAATGTTCCGTCTACCACTCAGAACATTTAAACATCTGGCTGTCCGTGTAGTGGGAAATTTTTATTCTGCTGTTTTTAACTGCTAAATTTCTTTTAAATTGACTCATCTTTTATTGCTTTTATATTTTTAACAGCTATTGGCTTTCTTTATGCTTTGGGCATCCAAATAGCGTGAATGACCTGATTTGTAAGGTGGTTTTATCATCCTTTTATCATATACACTTTTAGATGCTGATGTATTTTAGAGGAGGGATTAGTGCCTTTGGATAGCTTTTTAACTGACCTTTTTAACTGCAATGCCGCTGCCACCATCTCACCAGAGCTACGACGCATCATCAACGCCACCTTCAAAACCGGCACTTTCCCAGACGACTGGAAACGTGCAGAAGTCAAGCCCCTACTCAAGAAGCCCTCAGCAGATCCAATGGACCTCAAAAACTACTGACCCATCTCTCTCCTCCCTTTCGCGGCCAAAGTCACCGAGAAGACAGTCAGCGTCCAACTACCGAAATTCATCGAAGAGAACTCTCTCCTCGACCCCTCCCAATCCGGATTCCGCAGCAGCCACAGCACAGGGACCGCTCTACTCGCCGCTACAGACAACATCAATAAATCAGGGAATTGTAAGTGCACTACTCACCCGTGAGGGTCTCAAGGCGCTGGGGGGGGGGGGGAGGGCCGGCCGGCATAAACAAGTCTCTACTCCGCAAACTCCATACCATACAGAACATCGCAGCCAGACTCGTCCTCAGCATCCCTCGACACGAACATATCACCCAACACCTGCAAGACCTCCACTGGCTCCCCATCGAGAAGAGTGACTTTCAAGATACTCACCCATGCCTACAAATGCCTCCACAACACAGGACCCCAATATCTCAACGAAAGAATCTCCTTCCACGTACCCAAGAGAAACCTCCGATCCGCCGACCTCGCCGAGGCCCCGCGCATCCGCAGAGCAAGAATGGGTGGAAGAGCCTTCTCCTACATCGCGGCTAAGACCTGGAACGAGCTCCCAATCGACATCAGACACGCCCTTACTCTGCACATTTTCAGCAAGGCCCTCAAGACCTGGCTCTTCGACTGACCGGCGCTGCCCAAACCCCCCAGCGCCTTGAGACCCTCACGGGTGAGTAGCGCGCTTCACAATTCGCTGATTGATTGAACTATGTACGAAGAGTGGGGACCATATACCCCAGTTAGGCCTGGTAGGAAATAGTGCCAATTTACATGTACATAGTTCTTTTCTAAAAATTGCCTTCCCTTGGTCACATCGACTTTTGACACATATTTGCGACACTGAGGTTAGTTTCTAAGAAACACGGACCTTGCTGACACAAAAGAACTTCATGAGAACACTCACACTGCCTTGACATTATGTGCAAGGCCTTCACGTGCGTGATACAAATCTTTGTTATTAAGTCCATATGGCGACGCAGCTATCTGTGGAATACAAACAATAGGCAGCCTGATCACATTCACGGCCCGAGGTAAGGATGCCCTTTTCTATATATATCCTTTTTGTTTCCAAATACAATCAGAGGAGGCGCTTCTGCTGACTTTGAGGGGTTGTTTTATGTTAATTTAATTTGTAGTGCGCTTTAATCACCCCGGGAGGGGTATCTCAGTGCCGGAGGGACCACGGGCAAGACAAAACTAGTATGGGAATAGCTCGGTTTTAAGAAGCTTTCTGAAAAGCAGGTGGTCTGTGCATTTCCGAATGTGAGTGGGTAATTTATTCCAGTAGTAAGGGGCCAAGTAAGAAAAAGCTCTACCCCCGGAACGTGGTGTCTTAATAAGGGGAATAGTAAGGAAAGCTTTGACCGTAGATCTTAACGGTCTGTTTGGCTGGTAAAGAATAAGCTTCTCAGCCAGGTATCTGGGACCTTTGTCGTTCAGTGATTTATGCACTAAGCAGCAGATCTTGAAAATGATTCTAATGCGCACGAGAAGCCAATGAAGGGATCATAGAAGGGGAGAAGAGGCTGAACTGGATGGCATATTTTTAATCCGGGGTCCCTGCATGCTGAAGCTTTCCCCTCGCAGCTCACTCACATCTCCATGAGGGGTGTTAAGTATGGGACAAAGACAGGGGTCCTACATTCTTAGCAAACACGAGGAAATAATGGACGGAGCGCTGAAACGTTTCAGACACTCTCCCCCAGTCACAGATCTGGGTTGAATCCATCATCATTCTTTAGCTCACTTCGCCACCTCAGTTCATACCCAGCTATATGCAAATCAGTATTGACCCTGTGCCTCATGGGAACAGTCCAGCCCGAACTGCCATGGCAGGTCTTCCCTGAACCGGAAACAGGGTCAAGACTGATTTGCATATAGCTGTGTCTGAACTGGGGTGGCGAAGTGAGCTAAAGAACGATGATGGATTCAACGCAGATCTGTGACTGGGGGTGAGTGTCGGAAAAGTTTCAGCGCTCCGTCCATCATCTCTTTGTGTTTGCTTTGTTCGCCCTAAGTTGGCTGGGTACGCCCAGACGTGGGTCCCTTGCTCACTTTGCCACTGGATTCAAGCTAGCCTGGCTGATGAGGGGTGTTACCCCGAAACCGGTCCCAGGATGCTTGTTTCCGGTCCAGGGAAGACATGGCTTGGCAGTTCGGGCTGGACTGTTCCCATGAGGCACAGGGTCAAGACTGATTTGCATATAGCTGTGTCTGAACTGTGGTGGTGAAGTGAGCTAAAGAACGATGATGGATTCAACCCAGATCTGTGACTGGGGGTGAGTGTCTGAAAAGTTTCAGTGCTCCGTCCATCATCTTTGTGTTTGCTTCGTCCTACATTCTTACCCACCAGGTAAATGGGTTAGATATTAAGAAGGGGGTTTCTTGGCAGACCATACACTCACACCCTAGACACGTAGGTTAGTGTTTTCATTGTAGGAGTGCGTTAGGTCGTTATAATACTGTATATATATACATATATAAGGCGTCTCAACAAGATGGTTGAACTCTTTGTTCTCTTCACTGTTTTGACACTCATAACTTTTGTCTGCATCCGTCTATTAATCATTGCAGAACACATTTTTCTTTACAAGAATCACTATGGTTCAATAAATATTGGAAAACGTCCCTTTGTGCATTCTTTGTATATTTCTCTGAGCGAAAGCGAGCACAAGTGATAGATCGAAAATTTCTAGGTCTGTCACCATGGTTCCTGAGGGGACAGGGTTGTAATGTTCAGTAGTTGCCAGAAATGGCCGCTCCCTGTCTAGTTTGGAGGGGTTAACGGTGGCACTGTGAGCTAGCTGGTCCAAGGGACAACCTATTCTGCGGGGGTGCAGGAATCAGTCTGGCACTATCCTAAGTTTGTCTGCAAACTTGAAGTTCCTACTGATTAGTGGAAACTACACAACAGTGTTCAAAGGTAAGGATGTCTCACCTGTGGAATAATTCTGAGATGGTGAGGCAGCATCCTTCTCTCCATAGATGGAAGGGGCCCGCTGTTAAGGCAGTGTTGAAGTGAATGGGAGTGTAGGGGGAGGGAAAAGGTGGCCCAACCCGGTACTCTAGTTACTGCGTCCCACACCTTCAGGGTAGTTCGGGTAGGCATGCTCAGGTATGCATTGGGGGGGGTTGATCATGTTTCGGCTTCCATAGGACATCCCACACATTGATCTAAAACTGCTCTGTCCATATGGAGCCAATGTTTGTCTGATTCTCTCGGAGCCCATTTAGAAATTACTCTCAATTGCGCCCCTCTATAGTACAGGTGAAAGTCTGGTAAGCTGGCGGATTATTGCACTTCCTGCTGTCCCTACTGAATGTTGACCCCAAAATATATGCGAAGATATTGGTTAACCGCTTGGCCCCCTTGTTGCTGGGGGTGGGTAGGACCTAAAAAAGCTGGATTTGTCCGGGGTGTAGCCTGATGTTTAACCTCTGAACTTTGTTCGGCACTATTTCGCGATTGGACCCATAGGTGCGCTTAGCAGCGTTTTTTCCTGACGCTGAGAAAGCATTCGATTAGTTGGAGTGGGGCTTCATGCTAGCTAGCCTGAGACTCACAGGAGTTGTTTCTGCAGCTGTTGACTTTGCTTTACACCCAACCGACTGTTCGGATCGGGATTAATGGCACTGTCCCTGCTATTGCTATTACGAGAGGATCCAGACAGGGTTGTCCCTTGTCTCTACTGCTGTATTCTCTGGTCCCCGAGCCTTTGGTGAATATCACGTGCAGTTCGCGGGATACAAGTTAATCATCTTGGCCTGATGATGCGTTACTTTACATACGCAATCCGGAGCGTAATCTTACACAGGTGTTGCGAGAGGTAGTGCATCTTGGGGAGCACTCCTGGTTCAGAGTAAATTGGGATAAGTACCATTTTCCCACTTACCCCAGCTATGGCGCTGGTGCAGTTAGATTACTCGCTACAGTGGGTGACTGATTCAGTACGCTATTTGGGTATACAGGTCCACACGGACCAGTCAGTAGTCATGCTAAACCGCTATGGCAAAGCAGTGCAGAAACTTTCCGATGCAATAGAATGCTGGATTAGATTGCCGCTGTCGCTTACAAGCCACATTGCAATCATGAAAATGGTGGTGTTCCCCCAGTTCTTATTCTTGATCATAACTATTCCAATGCTGCTGCCTCTGGCGACGTTCAATAGCCTCTGGACTCTCATGATTCGCCTGTATGTGCCAGGAGGCTGCCACTGGTGTGCTGGGAGACCCTCACACTGCCATACCACCTTGGGGGGATAGGGGGGGTAGACTCAGTGCCCCCGACTTGGAACCTTACTAGATGGGTGCCCATTGTATGTTTGCCCATTATTAGATCCATGGCCCACAGGGCTTGCCTCACCTGTGAATGGAGCGCAATGCTGTGGCACCGCACACGCTGCCTCAGATGCTGTTTGGAGACTCGTTGCGCAGTTAGTGTTTTTGATTCTTTAAACGCAACGGTGTACTCATGGCGAAGGCTACTGGAGTGGCAGGCCCGGTCTTTATTGTATTCACCCCATGTGCCCTTGGACTGGTGTATATGGTTTCCCATGAGCCTGGAGCGCGGGGCAGCAAATGCCTTGGAGTTGGGTAAACACACTATGGGAGACTTCTTTGACGGTGTCATGACTTGTTGCGATGTGGTGTGGGAGCGGACCGATAGACCCACGGTCCTGACTCAATACCACTATTATTGGCCGTGGCACACATTGGGCGAACTGCTGGGGGAAGATACCCTGGAGACACTGGAAATGCTGCCATTGACTTCGATTCTCAAGACAGCCGCCCCTTGCAGACTAGTGGCGAGGATGTATGCATATGCGCAGGAGGCACGCGGCCTGAGGTCTCCAAGGCTGGACTTGAGTGGCAGGGCGACTTTGGGATAGTCATTCGCAATCAGCAATGGCAATATTACTGTTCCATGTCAGAAATGGTAGAATGCACACCTTTTAGTAGAGTCTGTAAAGTATGTAGAGCGTGCTACCCTGGAACACCCTCCGTCCGTGCGCGTAAATGTACCACTATCAGCTGGAGCCTCGTCAGGATCCCCAACCCAGGATGCACAGCTTAATACAACAATCTATTCGGACAATATCTTTCTTTAGTCATCAACTTTATTTCATGAAATCATCAGAAGTAATCCACGTTTTAACAGATAAATTAATTTTTCTTGCCAGGTTCAACGAGTGCCGAAAAGGCTTTATTCATACACACTGCTGTTCCGTCACAAAGACTGTCTCACTAAAGAGCAGACATAGGTTATTGCATTTTAAGTATATCAACCGTGTGTACTACACTCTCGCCCGGTTGCACTGCTATGGCTTGTGCAGCAAAGCAGACTGGCCACGATGCAGTACGATGGAGGCAGGTTTTGTGCACCTGGCTAGGTATTGTTCAGGTGTGCAGGGATTCTGGCAGGCTGTGTTTGGGGAGCTAAAGGCTATCACTACGGAGGTGCTGGATCCCACTCGTTTTTTGGCGCTGCTGGGTTGCGACAAGGAGGTGCAGAGTGATTTCAGGTGACTGGTGGCCATCAGCTTGCTACTTGCGTAACGTTGGGTGGCTATGCCCTGGGCCTGCGACCTGCTACCGGTAGTGAGAGTGTAGCACGCAGATATGGTTTACTGCAACACACAGCATGACACTTATTGTGAACTCCTCTTACCACCCAGCTGCCCGTGGGATATGTGGAGTACTTATCAGACCTACCTGGCCAGGGGTAGAGGCGACCGTGTCAGAGAGGGGTACTATTGAAGAGATGGCAGATGGAGAAGATTGAGCGGGTTCCATTCGATTATTCTTGATGTGGGCTGACACCAATGTTACCTTATATACCTGTGCATGAGTAAATTGTACCACTGAACCTATAACTTGATACTGCATGACTAGGCCACTGGGGACAACGCGGAGAGTTTGGGGTGAAATGTTGATGTTGCTGGAGTTTTAACACTTCACATTATAAGGTGATTGAAGAACGAGTTCGGATTGCCCTAATTGTACATGAAGCTGTCGTAGCTTGGTCCATACATAATGTATTACTGTATTGGCAGCCATGCCTATGTTCATATGTTATATTTTATCACGTTTGATGCGAAAATCATAAATATAGTTGGGGGAAAAAAATGCATTATAATTTTATTGCATTTTTGTAGACCGTGTTTAAGGTATTTCCTGTTGTTGCAAGAATTTTTGTTTCCTTAATGTAGGGTGATATTCAAATTGTACATTTGTACTGGCTGTACTCTGGGCCAATTGCACTGAAGGCACATATAATGCATGTGAATTTGGTATGCTTGCTTTAGTTAAAATTTGTCGAAGCAAATCGATCTGCTGCTGCTGTACACACATGATTTGCAAGCAACGGGTGTAGTTTGTCCTTCATTATATAAGATATAAAGGTATACTAACTGGGTATTATCCTGGTTACTGATTCGTGTGTTATCTTGTGTTTGCAAATGTGCCGTTGTGAGCATGTCTCTCCAACCCTCTTGAAGCATTTGTATATGTTTCTTTTCCAGTCTATTGGTAAAGGTACTTAATATAAGGGGTTCTACCTTGCTGCATAGTGTGGTAAATAGATCATGCCAAAATTTAGGAATCCAAAAAATGCCTGTAGTTCCCCAAGAGTACTTGGAGGCTTAAGCGTTGCATATTTTTCCGAGAAACGGAGTGCAAGTTCTTTTTCTTCACTCGATAATTCAGATTCTAAAAATATTACATTCAGAAAGCGTATTTTGGATTTCTTGAAATTTAGCTTGTAGCCTGTCTCTGTACTTACTGTGACTATTCGGTCTACATGTTGTAAATGTTAATTATCCTTTATGTATGTCACCAGCTTATACGACTACATTCAGATCATACTAATTCAATTCTTGCAGTAATTACTCCAGTGCTATTCTTATTCTCCTGTAGTAATTGTGTGAAACCAAATTGTATCCTGCATAGTGAGAAGGATGTTAAATATGATTCTGGCACTAAACTTTGTGTAACAAACAGATTAGTCATGTAATTCTTGTATTTTTTGTATATTAGTTGCATCATTAATCCTGTGCTAAGTGCATTCTGTACAGCATATGTTTTACAATGCAATTTAAAATTGTGAAAGTCTAATACAGTTTCCCAAAACTTATCAGGCTTTCAGATCGGGAAACTGGTGTGTTCATGTACTGCTCTTGGGATTACGATTTCCTGATAGTGTAATTCATGTACTATTGGTTAGCCATTTTGTTGAGCTTCTGATCTTTTTGTATATGATTTCTAAACCTGCAGTTGATCTCTTGAATCTTGAATTGTATATCATGTTTTGCAGCGTGAATCCTTTTCTGGATTCACATTCTGTGCATTATTCCGCCTTCTAGTGGTTGGGTCCGGAATAGTTAGTTTTTTTTTTTTCTTTTTGGGCGTAGTCGACCACCATTTGGTACTAGCTACGTCCCTTTTGTGAGGTCAGACGGTGCCCTGGAGGTTGTTGTCCGTGGTAGCTACCTTCAGATTCTTTTTTCTGCCGTTGGGTCTGGAAGCAAGGTGGGATGCTCCGAAGTTTTTCAGAAAGTCCCCGAAAAAACTTCTAGATTTTGAATTAAAAACAAGCATTGAACATCGACCTCACAACCGAAGAACACAACTTCACCCTGGGAACGACATCTCCAATACCAAGGACATCCAGGTTTGACAAATGGCGAGGTAGGGGCCATGGAAAATACCCCTTTCAAATTCTGCCCCGAGTGCCACCACGAATTCGCACAACGCGATCCACACGACGTGTGCAACCTCTGCCTGCCCAAGGAACACAAGGACATGGACTGTGAGGCTTGCGCAGTGTTCCCTCAGGACCTGCCGTAAGCAGAGAGAGGCCCACTACACAACAATGTCCCAGGCACCGAAGAAACCTTCCCTGAAGGACCTAGGCCTCTCCAGCGACGAAGAGGACCAAGGAGTTCCAGCAGAATCAACTCACGAAGGATCGGACATCGAAATTCTGGAGGGGATTCCGAAAAAACCCATGCCCACAAAAAGATGGCGAAGGAGACAGAGAAGACGGATAATGTAAGATACCATACACATCCGTCGGGACCGAAGGGCCACGATAATAAGGCACAGCCTAAGGCAGCCCCGATGCCAAAGAAAAAGGCGATCAAAGGCCAGCTGCGATCCAAAGAACCCCACGGAACCCTACCAAGGGACTCCGACGAGGGAAGATCGCCCAAGGCGCCAAAAACAAGGGTCGGACACAAACCCTCAAAGGGATCTACGCCGCCCTCAAAGCCAGAGGCAAGTGCGAGCAAGAAAAGAAAATCTCCGGTCTCCGACACCTAGAGAGCCCTCGAGGTCGAAAAGGAAACGACTCGAACTCGAAATGGCGACGCTCCTCCAGAAGGAGTTCGACGCTTCACTCAAGGAATTCAGAATTCCAAAGATTCCTGTCGCCGACACGGACAATGTCGACGCCGAAGGAACAGAAGATGCCAAAGGGGAAGAAGAAGAGATCCTCGAGTCAACTCCAACCCCCGAACCACGCGATGAAGACCTCGAAGAATACATAGAGGCACCGAAGAGGAGGAAGCCTCTGAATCTTTCGAGGACCAATGGAATGACCTTAACACAGAAAGCCCAGAGGAGGAGATATGCGGTTATCCTTCGAAGGCTTCGCCGCTAGATGAAACAACCTTCTACAACGGCCTAGTGAAGAGAGCAGCTGATGCTTTCGGGGTCGCCCTCGAAGAGGAAAAAGAGGACACATGCTTCCTCTTAGAGACACTAGCCCCAGCCAACAAGGGGACACAATATCTACCAATGCTGCCAAGTATCCTAGATCAAGGCAAAGAAGCCTTCAAGGAACCATCCTCAAGCAAAGGTGTTACACCAAGGGTCGAAAAGAAGTACAAACAGTCTTCCAAGGACCGAAAATATATCCAGTGCAACACAGTGCCTGACTCCATCATTGTCACCACGGCCAGGAGAAGAGCAAATGCCCTCTCTAACACTGGATCACCTCCAGAGAAGGAGAGCAAACGGATGGATATGGTAGGCAGAAAAATGTAAAAGGAGTCAGCGACACAATGGCGCATCGCAAACTCTAATGACCTGCTGAACAGGTACGGACACCAACAATGGGGTGACATCGAGGAGCTCATCAACAATCTCCCGGAAGAAGACAAGAAAAGGGCAAAATCTATTGTCCAAGAAGGCAAAAACATCACTAACACACTCCTTAAATTGGCACTCTTCGCAGCAGACACAGCCACCAGACAAATGTGCACAGGTACCACACTAAGACAGCATGCCTGGCTTAGAATATCCGGTTTTAAACGAGGTGCTAACCTCCATCATTAACAGACCATTTACAGGGGCGGCACTATTCGGAAAGGAGGTCGATTAATTTCTCCAGCAGATTAAAAAGACAACAAAACTACAAGAGCCATGGGGGCCCTGCAACAAAGGGGGACCTTCAAAAGAGGATGGTTTAATGGGAGAAAACCCAGAGGAAGAGGAGCCTTTATTCAAGACAGCAAATGTCTCCTCAACAACAGGGCCAAGGGAATGGTAAACAAGCCAACAAGCAGGATACCACAGCTGGCAATAGCAGCCAAAACAGTCCTTTCGAGGGAGAGGCAGAGGCCAGCCCTCCAGAGGAAGAGGAAATGGCTCAAATTGACTCCTGCACAGAAAAAGACGCACACACAACACCAGTGGGAGGCAGAATATCACAAAACCTTCAACAGTGGTGAAAGATCACCACAGACAATTGGATATTAAAGTTGAAAAAATACGGGTATTTCATAGAACTATCAAAGTCGCCACCAAGGAGAAAAAAGTTCCTCAAATCAGAACGCATACAGTTAAACTCAGAAATCAAGGAACTTCTTCAAAAACAAGCAATAGAATTTAGTACCAAGTCAAGACCTTTTCAAAGGAAACTACTCACCGTACTTCCTAGTCCCCAAACAGGACCTCTCGCTAAGGCCAATCCTGGACCTAAGGTTCATAAACAGATTTATTCTGACGCAACATTTCAAAATTGCTACACTCCAAGAAATAATACCACAGATTCAAAAACTAGATTACATGGCAACAATAGATCTCAAAGACGCCTATTTACACATTCCCATGAACAAAAGCCACAGAAAATATCTCAGGTTCCTACACATGGAAACACATCACCAGTTCAAAGTGCTCCCTTTCGGAATAAAATCAGCACCACGTGTCTTCACCCAGTGCCTAGCTGCTGTCGCGACGCACCTGCGAAAGGATGGAATACACATCTACCCTTACCTAGACCACTGGCTTATAAGAGCAGACGCAAAACAAAAATGTCTCAAACATGTTCAAACAGCAATCCACACTCTCCAAAATTTAGGATTCTCAATAAATCACAAGAAATTCTCCACAAAACCAGAAAGGGAAAAAACCTTCTTAGGTGCAAGACTCAACTCAAAACTCGCACAGGCTTACCCAACACAAAAAAGGATACAAGCCATCAAACAAGAGATTTCTCTCTACCAGAAGGGTCAATCTCTGACAGTGAGGAGAGTCATGAAGCTCATGGGCATAATGGCATCATGCATTCCACTCATTCCACATGCCCGCTTATATGCGCCCCTTCCAGAAATGGGTTTCCAACAACTGGTCACAAGCCACAGGGAGTTGGGAGGATCTAGTGGTTGTTACGCACAAACTGCAATCAGAAATACAATGGTGGGCATCCAACAACATAACCGAAGGCAGACCTTTCAAAAATCCAACTCCCTCTGTGACAATCACTACAGATGCATCCCTCAATGTATGGGGAGCGCACTACCAACAACTGAAGATATGAGGCCAGTGGAACAACATCGACTCCATAAAACACATCAATTACTTGGAAATGAAAACAGTATTTCTAGCATTGAAAGTGTTCCAGAAACACGTTTGCAGGAGGACTGTCTTGATTAAAACAGACACCCCCACCACAATGTTTTACCTCAACAAACCGGGAGGTACAAAGGCATTCCTGCTAAGCAAACTAGCACAACAAATCTGGCAATGGACACTTTCTCAAAGAATCAATCTGCAAACGATACACCTTCCGGGAATATACAACACAACAACAGATCTTCTGAGCAGACAGAACAACTGCTTCCACGAGTGGGAGTTGAAACACAAAACAATACAGTACATCTTCGAACTCTGGGGGACTCCAGAGATAGACCTGTTTGCTACAATACAGAACAAGAAATGCCAGTTCTTTGCCTCGAGGTTTCTTTACCACCTGTCAAAAGGGAATGCCCTGTCACTAGATTGGTCAGGGACATTTGCATACGCTTTTCCACCAATACCTCTAATCCAAAGAGTGCTAGAAAAAGCAAGACAACCAGGGACAAACCTAATTCTCATTGCTCCACAATGGGCCAGACAAACATGGTACTCAAGTCTGCTAGAACGGTCCAAGGGACAAATAATCAAACTCCGAGCTGGGCAAGGACCTACTAACAATGCAACAGGGCCAAATCTTCCACCTGAAGCCAGCAACGCTACGCCTAGCAGCCTGGCACCTGAATACGTAGAGTTTGGTCACCTAAACTTGCCTCCATGAACAATGGAGATTCTAAAGGAAGCAAGAAAACATACTACAAGACAATGCTATGCCGCCCAATGGAAACGGTACACCACCTGGTGGGCAGCTAACCGAATAGACTCAATCGATACACAGGAAACAGTGATCATATACCTAACTCACCTCCTAGACAGTCAAATCATCTACTCAAGCATAAAGGTTCACCTTGCAGCCATCGTAGCTTACACCAGGGGAAAAACATGCCAGAGTTTTTGCAGAAGACCTGTCATAAAAAGGTTCCTAGAGGGGTCTAAGAGAATTGCCCCACCAAGAACAGCTTCAGCCCCCATGTGGAGTTTAAATACAGTGCTCACACAACTTGATAGATCCATTTGAGCCCATGCCTAAGGCAGACCTCAAATTCAACCCTTTAAAGACAGCATTTTTTATTGCCATTACTTCTTTAAGAAAAGTGAGTTACAAGCGTGAACCATACAAGAACCATACATGCAAATCCATAGAGACAAGGTTATCTTAAAAACTAACCTGCAATTCTTGCCAAAAGTTGTATCCAAGTATCACTTGAATCAAAGCATTCTACTTCCAGTCTTTTTCAAAGACCTGCAAACAAAAGGGGAAAGAAGCCTCCATACTCTGGATGTAAGGAGAGCTCTACTGTACTATTTACAGAGAACAGAACAAACTCGCAAAAGCAAACTGCTATTTGTTGCCTACTCACTTACAAAAACAGGGACTCCTGTTACAAAAGCAACAATTTCACGATGGATAGTCCAAGCCATCCAATTATGCTATACCTCCGCAGGTAAAAGACTTAAGTGTACAACCAAGAGCTCACTCAACTAGAAAGAAGGGAGCGACTCTTGCATTCATGGCCAATGTGCCCATAGACACTATATGTGCAGCAGCCACATGGGCATCCCCACACACCTTCACCAAACATTACTGTGTGGACATACAAATGAATAAAGCAGCACAAGTAGGACAAAAGGTACTTCAACACCTGTTCGCAAAGTCTTCCTCTTACCACAGCCTCCCTAAGAAGGGAGAAACCGCTACATAATCTAATGCACAGCATGTGAATCCAGAAAAGGATTCGCGCTGCAAAACGAAATGGTTACTTACCAGTAGGAGTAGTTTTACAGCTTGAAGAGTTTTCTGGATTCACATGCGACCCACCCAACCTCCCCTACAAGGAATACAAACAGGTGGGGAATCAAGTTGAACAATTCTCTAAAGTACCATCTGAAGGACTATAAGACTAAAACACAGAAAAAAGAATCTGAAGATGGCTACCACGCACAACAACCTCCAGTGTGCCGTCTGACGTCACACAAGGGACGTACCTAGCACCAAATGGTGGTCGACGCCCCCAAACAAAAATATTCCGGACCCAGCCACTAGATGGCAGAATAATGCACAGCAAGTGAATCCAGAAAACTCTTCAAGCTGCAAAACTACTCCTACAGGTAAGTAACCATTTTGTTTCTTTATCCTGTCAATATTTCTCACCTTCAGAATATCCCTAGGCACCAGACTGGATGTGTAAACTTTTCATAGCAGGCTCCTGCACGATGCTAGGTGGTACCAGGGGGATCAGCATAAGCTTATTCCACCCCAGAAGTAATGGAGCAAAGCCACATCTAAGCATCACCCCTGCACGCTAACATCAGTTCCTTTCTTTCTGTGTCTTAGAATGTGGATCCTGAGCTCCTCTCCCCAGTCATCGGTTTTCAATGACCCCCTCAACCAAATACAGTATGCAAGCCGAAATGTCCCCTCCCAAAACAAGATGCTTCAAACCATGCCATTACTGCAGAAAACAGGTGGCTGTCATGGATCCATAGAAGATGCGTCTTTGGTGCTTAGGTTCAGGCATAAATCCAAATAGTGAGATATGTGGCCTCATGACCGAAAGGCAAACCAGGACCCAGTGTATGTCGGCAAACAAAAGTCAGAAGAGAACGGAGAAACAGCAGCCCTCATCCTCCTGGACCTATCAGCCGCCTTCGACACGGTCTGCCACCACACACTACGAACACGCCTTCACGACGCCGGGATCCAAGAGAAGGCCCTGGATTGGACCACATCCTTCCTTTCCGGCACAACACAAAGCGTCCGCCTCGCCCCCTTCCGATCCAAGGCCACCAAGATCATCTGCGGCGTACCCCAAGGCTCCTCCCTCAGCCCAACGCTGTTCAACATCTACATGGCACCCCTCGCCCACGTCGCCAGACAGCACAACCTCAACATCATCTCCTACGCCGACGACACCCAGCTGATCCTCTCCCTCACCAAAGACCCTCACACCGCCAAAGCCCACCTCCACGAAGGAATGAAGGCCGTCGTCGAATGGATGAGGACCAGCCGCCTGAAGCTGAACTCGGACAAGACGGAGGTCCTCATCCTTGGTTCCAACCCTTCAGCCTGGGACGACTCCTGGTGGCCAACATCACTGGGAACAGCCCCGCCACCCACCGACCACGTACGCAACCTAGGGGTCATCCTCGACCCCACCCTCTCCATGACTAAGCAGGTCAACGCCGTTTCCTCATCCTGCTTCAACATCCTCCGAATGCTCCGCAGGATCTTCAAGTGGATCCCCACCGAAACAAGAAAAACAGTCACCCAGGCCCTCGTCACCAGCAGGCTGGACTACGGAAACGCCCTCTACGCAGGAACGACGGCTAAGCTCCTGAGACGGCTGCAACGCATCCAGAACGCCTCTGCACGTCTTATCCTCGACATCCCCCGACGCAGCCACATCACACCCCACCTGAGAGACCTGCACTGGCTCCCTGTCAACAAGAGGATAACCTTCAAGCTCCTCACCCACGCACACAAAGCACTCCACAACTCCGGACCAGCCTACCTCAACAGACGACTCCGCTTCTACACCCCCACCCGCCAGCTCCGTTCGACCAGCCTCGCCCTCGCCACAGTCCCCCGCATCCGGAAAACGACCGCCGGCGGCAGATCCTTCTCCCACCTCGCCGCCAAGACCTGGAACACCCTCCCCACCAACCTCCGACAGACCCAAGACCTACTGGCCTTCAGAAGACTCCTCAAGACCTGGCTCTTCGATCAGTAGCAGCACCACCCCCCTCTTCCCCCAGCGCCTTGAGACCCTCGCGTGTATGTAGTGCGCTTTATAAGTGACATGATTGATTGATTGATTGAGAAGGGCCTCATAAGTCTTGCTCAAAGTTGAGGCCGCAAACCCGCTCCATAGACTTCTCCTGGAAGAAGCCATTGTCGCGATTTAAGTCCTCGGGTAAGTTGAAGTCCAAACAGAAGCATGAGAAGCCAAATTGGGACATGACCCCATCCCGCCACTCTATCAAAAGAAGTAACTAGGGCGCAAAGGTGCCGATTGTTTTCAACTCCATCTTTGATTGAGGGGCAGATACTGCAGTTTTCCCCAATATTCCCCACACTCCCCAGGCCATCTGCAATGCTGCAGGAGGTCGTGGCCCGTAAGGAGGCCATGGTGTGTGTCTTAGGGTAATTTTTTGACTCACCTTTGGGCCCAAGGATCTGCACAGGCTCCCAATCAGATTGCCACTGGTGGAGCCATAGTCAGCGCTGTCTGACTATGGCCCATCGCGGTACAGTATCGATGATGTAAAGTCCCTAAGGTACGACTCCATCCTATGTAGGCCCGACTCATCTTAGTAGTTGGAGGCCCCCATCGTCCTTAATTTAGAAAATGGAATTCGCCATGCTCCCTGATTTATGTAGAATCATTTGCATGACTACCTTTTAATGCAGATATCGCCAGCCCTTATATTTCTAGGAACTGTGATAGCTGAAGTTTATCAATTGACATCGATACAACAGCTAAT